>CM031862.1:34061962-34122513 GCA_018697195.1 Certhia americana
CGGAACTGGACGACAAAAGACGCCAGGCAACGACTTTAAGTCTCCATTGTGAGAAAAACTCCCAATTTAAACCACTTAAATACCCTTTAGCTAAGTTAGTTAGAATCGTGCCAGTCTGAGTGCATAGCCAATATGAATCTCCAAATTCCAAGATGTCAGGGGGTTCAACACTGAGTGTAACTGACCTGGTGAGCACGCAGGGTGGCTGTAAAACGAGTGCCCAAGGGGGATTGTTCTGTCCTCCAAACTGGAGCATGGCAGAAGGTAGGATCTCTGGGTGTCTATCGTCTGTAATTGCAACCTAGTAAAATTAAAGCAAGCTGAAAGCTTTGAACAAAATAATCTCAGGGCTATTTTCATTCTGGGGCCGAAGAAATCCCGTCAACCAACCCAACCAAAAAAAAAATAAAAAAAAAACCCCAAAACCCACCAAAACTCCTCAAAACCCAAAAGAAGTTAAAAAACAAACAAACAAAACAAAGTCTTGACTAGTAGTTTTACATCCTAAAGTCTGTGGGCAGATGCGTCGCGTTTGGGAAACACAGAAAGTGTAAGGCAAGTATTTTATTTTTCCTAAGACACAATCTCCATGTCACACTTCTTAACAATGGGACTAACGCGACTCAAAACGCAAAAAACGCATTCCCGTTTGCAGGAAGAGGAGGAAAGGTGACCCTGCGGCCACAAGGATTGTATTCGTATTAGTTTTCGGTGGCGTGCTCGGGAGGAGCGCGCGGGAGGGGCCGGTGGCCGCCCGCATTCCCCTGCGGCCGTCCGTGCCGGCACACAAGGGCCACGGCAGCCCCGGCAGCCCGGCAGCTCGGCGGGCGCGCTCCGGCACAGCTCCTTTACCGCCTCGGGCCTGCGCTGCGCCCGCGGGCCCGGGGGAGCGCCGCACGCCGGAACCCAAAGGCAGGCGCGGCGGGCCGGACGGGCGGGAAGCGCGGCCTTCCCGCCCCTTCTCTTCCTCCGCTGCCTCCCGCTCCCGCTTCCCGCCGCTGCTGCGCTCCCTGCCGCTCCCGCTCGGGACATCGCCCCCGGCCCCGGCGTCGCCCCGGCCCCGCGCGCCCCGGCCCCGCGCGCCCCCGGCCCGCGCGCCCCCGCCCCGCGCGCCCCCGGCCCCGCGCGCCCCGGCCCGCGCGCCCCCGGCCCCGCGCGCCACCGGCCCCTCGCGCGCGCCCGCCGTACCTGCGCGGGGCCGCGCCGCCGCCATCGCCGCCCGCCGCCCGCCCGCCCGCCGCGCGCCTGCGCGACACCCCCACAAGAGTCACGGCTGCGACCGCGCCAGGCGGCGCGCGCCCGGCCTGCCGCGGCGGGGCCCGAGCGGCCCGGGGGGCGGGGCTGGCCGCCATCTGGGGCGAGGCGGGAGCGGGCGGGGCCGCCATCTGCGGCGGGGCCGCCCTGAGGGAGCGGCGGGCGGGGCGCGGTCCGCCGGGTTCTCCCGCCTCACCCAGGCTCCCCGTGCTCGACGCGGCCCCGCCGCCCGACGGTGCCGTACCGCCGTAGGAGAGGCGGCCCTTCCAGCCCCCCGATCGCCGCCGCCGAGAGCCCGCGTACGCGCACGCTCGCTCGGGCCATGTTGGGAGGGGAAAGGGAGTCAGCTGAGGTGAAGCAGCGCAGATGGTGGCTCACAGAAAACGCATCAAAGCTCTTAAGATGCTTTGAAACGGAAATTGCAGCCAGGATCAGTGCAGTAAGTATTGCAGGAGTCCTGGGCAAGAGTAATTTCTCTTATTTCTTAGTCTGAGTAGGAATCGATCGAACCCATGACCTTGGCATTGTTAGGAAAAGCTTTCCATCCCATATACACGAGTTTGTTTTGAAGTGAAATAGACACGTGAATCCCTATCTACGTTTGAGAGTAAGTCAGCAAAACGTACTTTGTAAATGAAAATAGGACTTTGAGGTGTTACATTGTCATTAAAACCAGAAATTGGTGATGGAATAAAACCCCGAAACGCGGCAACACCAAACCCGCAGTGAGGTGGATTATGTTGGAGGAGGGCTTTATCTAGATAAAGTAGCAGAAAATCATCAGGTGCAAATAAATTTCTGCCAGCATTTGGTTGTTAATAATATATAAAGACAGCTCTGTCTTTGCTGTTTAGAATATATTTTAAATTAGATGAGGGTTTAGATGTTTCACACTCAGAAGCATCATTCTTTAAATCTACACATTTTAAACCTTGTCTCTCCCTGGCATAACTCCATCCAGCCCAGTCAGGTGACTAAAGCAGAATCCCTTTATCCTGGAGATTAGATTAAATGTTAAAAAGGTTGCAGGGCTTTCTCCCACGCTGTATGTGAAAAGGACAATGGCAAAATCCTACTGAGGTAGAAAGTAATTGTCAGTGAGTATCAGTGCTGGGAAGTAGCTCTATTCTGCACTCTTCTGGCCCAGGGTCTTTTTATCAGCTGATAAAGGCTCTCAAAATGCCTGAGAAGCTCCCAGGAACCACAATCCTGACTCGTGCACCTCAAGCAGAACATTTCTCCTTTCCAGACATGCTGCTGCCATTCATTACCTGGCAGGTCTTGCCCTTTTCAGTACACTAATGATTCCTTTGAATTGTTCAGGTCTCTGTACCCCTCAAGACAAACCACGCTGCTGTGATGAAAAACAGTTGTTAGGGAAGTGGCAGTGAAAAAATATGTGCACTTCTAGTCTTGTTTCTTAAAATAATTCTAGGCCCCCAGATGATCTTTTAAAGTGCATTGGACAATTTAATCCAAATTGATGAGAGGACAGATGCCTGAAATACATGAGATTTCTACAAGTTACCTTAAAAAATAATGAGGTATGTTGAGAAAAAGATACAATTTAGAAGGCAAAATGCATAAAAGGAAATCGTTGCTTCCAGCTTTCTGGGTGGCTACAGGAGTTTAGAATCTGCTGGGATATCCTGGTAATTTTTAGTGTTTCATACCTAACATGAAGCTACTGGACAGAAAGTGAATAAAGGTGCTGTATCTGTCCAGCTAAATGCCAGCTACAGGGAGATGGTTATTTCACTCAATTTTGATGATGAAAAATCATTCTTTTTTTCTGTATTCTTTTTGGAAATACATTTCCATGCATCCTGTTGAATTTCTGAGTTAATTTGCAGATCTAAACCTGTCACTGCTGGAACCTGCTTTTTGCAGCTCTTGGTGGGGTTGTTTATTTATTCTCTTCAGAAGGCCAGAAGAGATCATTGAGAGAGAATCAAACACATTTTTACCTTTCTAGATATCCAGGAATGGTAGCAACTGTCCAGTTAGTGGCTTTTTGGTGCTTAAATTGTAATAAAGTGCAGCATGTATGCATCTGAACAAATTATCATGGATTTTTTGGTGCACAGAAATTTCTCTTGTAGTCTTTTTGACTGTAGCCGTATGTACTTCACACTTTGCCAAGCATGTGACACAGTCAGTGCTGAAATTTAATAATGAACAGAATAAACTGAACTTTATTACATACTGCTGTATAAAGGATTTGACAAAAGTGGTTCTGAACTGGCCTGTATTCTCAAGAATCCAGGAAGGACATCATAGAATTAAACCAACCTGCTCAGGTTCAGCTGATTGCAGGTAATGAGTGTGTGTTTGTTTGTTTGTTTGTTTGTAAGAGTCCCAGGGTAAGGACAGAAAAGCTTTTGTGGTCTGCTATGTTGCAGTACAATTAAATGCATTGGGAACAGACTTCTGACCAAGTTTTAAATGAGTTAAAATGTCGTAGCACAAACAAAGTAATTCTTAATTATTTTGTAGGTAACAGACACCAGAAACAGGGGGAAAACTTTCACCTTGATAAAAGAGAGAAATTTTTTTCAGTTAAAGCAACTGAGTGTCCCAGTCACTGGAAGTTCTCCAGACTGGGCAGGGGGCTAGAAATCCCTTTCTTTTTCAGAAAAGGTGGCACTGGGTGCTGGTTTGAGGTCCCCACCAACCTAGGGCACTCTGTGATTTGTGAACATCACATTAAAAAAGAGAGATGTAATTCACCTTGCCCAGGAAGTAAAAGAATGGTGGCTTTTCACAGTCGTAAGTTCTAAGGCTTCCTTTTTTCTTCCCCAGTGTGACTTGTGTTCAAGTCCTTGGTACCTTCAGGAAGGCCCTGTTTTTGTTTTCTAGGTGTATGGGGTTTGATTGCACACACAGAAAGGATCTCTCAGCTCTCTCCTTACAGTCTTAGGGTAACCCAGCCATATGAAAGCCAGAGTAAAGGTATTTCTACAGTTGGGCAGTAAAGAAGAGCAATAAGAAAAAACCTGACCACCTTTAAAATCTCCGTTCCATTGCTGGAGAAACAGGAGATGGAGAGCTGAGAACCCATTTCCTTCCAGCACTGCCTGCAGAGCTCAGCCTCTCCCCTGTCTGCAGGACAGACAGACACAGTTCCTGGGGCAGGACGGCTGAGTGCAGTCTCAGAGGTTTAACTCAGGCTGCCAGGCACAGGAAGAGCAGGGAGCATCCTGACAACTTGTGTGTGCAAGAGCCCAAGAAAGGCCTCCTGCAGTGGGAGACAGCAGAGGAGCATGACTAAAACTCTGATTTCTGCTCTGTTTGCTCAGATGCAGTAGCAGTTGCATTAAGGGAATCCTTGCCTGTATTCTCTGGGGGTTCCAGAGTCCCTGACAGGCTGGCTGGTGAGCATTCTACACACAACACCCTCAGGCTTTCCTTCATTTTTAAATTTTTGTGAGTACCTACCCTAGGAAGAGCTGTGGCCTAAGGAGGTTTGCTATGCAGTGACATACCCGAAACACTTACAGCCTCTGACCCTCAGAGAATGAGATAATTTGCAACAGCAAATTACAAAATTAAAAATAATCCAACAAATCACACCCTTAAAATGGGTAGGAGCCATAAACCAGCTGAGTCCTGCCAAGGCTTTCTGCTGTTGTGGAAGTGAGTTAGGGTCTAGCACCAGAGTGTCTGCTTGATGAAGTGCTTCACTTCCCTGAAGGGTTTCCTCAAGTGAAGGGAGCCAGTCGTCCTCATGCAAAACCAGCATCTATGTGTAAAACAAAACGGTCACAAGAAACTGAACTGCTGACTTCTTACAGCACAGGAAACAAAGGGTTTGCTGTTCTGAGCTGAAAAAAAGGCTACGTCATGCCTCTAGCAGCAATTTAGGACTCCTTTAGGATCAAACAGCATGAAAGGATTACCCACTTATATACAAATGGAGATGTACACATGCTACAGCAGGATTGTAAATGATTTTTGGCCTGGTGTAAAAAGACAGATATTTTCAAGAATTCAAGTGCTAAGAATGCAAGGATTTCGTAGTAGTGCTATTTATCACAAAGGAGTATCCAGAAGTAAACAGACTGGACACGGAATTGGAGGCCCAGCTTGGGAATTGTGCTCTAGCCAATGGTTATGGAAATCCTGGGTTTAAATCTCCACATTTTAAATACCTTTTCAGTTTGTCTAAGATTAAAAACACAGATGAGGATTGCTGGTATTTTGCTTCAGACTAACTAGGCTGCATCCTGAACCAAAACACTAATGGAAGCATTACTTTGCTTGTGCTTAAATAACATTTGAATATGTTGCTTGTTCTGATATTCAGAGAGCACAGAAACCCCATTATTTTGATGAATACCCTTCTGGATGTGAACTAATACTCTGTGTTAAATATTAACTATCAACAGCAGAAACCAACATGAGCATTGTTGAACAGCAAACCCTGGAGTTCTATGATAAACAGCAGTAGGAGGAGTACTACAGAAAACTTTTAACTGTAGCCCCAGCAAAAAAGAACCAGATCTTGATGCTGGGACAGGTAAACGTGGTTTAGTTTTGTTGCCATAAGGTGGAAGGGAAGCTATGTGTTAATACCTCTCTCTGTAACACCCTCCATCATCCAGGAGGAAATGCAGCTGTGCCTGGAGGGAATGCCAGGGGAGCCCATAGGCAGTTGGCTGGCAGTACCTTAGAAGGACCTGGGAAATGTTTCTCATCACTAGCTCTTCCTCAGGAATGGTGTTCTTGGGTCTGCTCCAAGGCTTGAAGTGCCTTTCAAAACCCCTGTGCTGGGGGTTCCTGACTCTGATGTTGAGCCCTGGAACGTGTGAGTCTGTTGAACAAAGATTTAAAGAGTGCAGTCCAGAGAGGGCCTGGGGCAGCTTGGGAGATGCTGCTATAAAACCCCAGTCGAGATTATCCTCTAAAAGAGCAGCTTACACAGGAGGGTCAAGGCCTTCCTGCTGGAGGATCACATCCATCCCCCAGGAATTAGATGTACCAGATCATCCAATGTAGTTTCTTTCCAGGGCATTAGTGAAGCCAGAGGATATCAGCATTTTTCTGCTCTCTAGGAGATTCCAGTTATCTGAAGATTATTTTTGCTTATTATTTTGTTGCTGCATGTACTAGAGGAAGAGAGGAAGCAAACGTGAGCAGAGTTGTATTCTTCCTTTTCTTCAGATCTAAACAACAGGGATTCTGTTTAGTATTGTTGTGCACCACAATGTCAGTAAAGCAGGCTAGTGCTGAGATCTGTTTGGAGAAAAAAAACCCCAACCATGCCCTCTGATTTGCAGCAAATAAAACCTGAAATATTTCCAGTGGCTGGTCATTAAATGCCACAGTAAATGATTCCCATAAGCTTGCTCTGCCAGACAGGTGGCACAAAGAGACTCGTTCACAAACTGTTTTGTCCTTTTTAGTAAGAAAATGAAGGACAGATTTTCTGTTTGCGTCTCTTGACCTGAGCTTAGGTGAGTCCAGCCTGAAGCAGAGGCAGTCTGAGAACATGGACTGGATTTATGCCTGTCCCTTTCCAGTACAGAAACCTGCTGACTTTGGGGAAAGCCCCTGGAGGTCCTACTGATAATTAACAGATACACTTCTACACATGATAGTGGTTATTATTGCTAAGAGCAGGAAAGAAAAATTAGACGACTAAGTGCAAAATAGAAGTATAAAATTTATTTAAAACCACCCACAAAGTTCTGTGTAATCAGGAATGATACAATTTGTAATAGTCTTTTTAAAAACTCATGACAAGATTTAAAATATATTTTCAATTACAGTATTCATTTAGCCTTATTCAGTTAGGACAATAAAAAAAAAAGAAAGTTTACGTTCTAAACAGATGAGACACACAAGAAAAATAGAACAGAACAGACAATTTCCACAACGACAATTTTTACATGTATGTTTCAATACTAGTATCAACATTTCAATGCATCTTGCTACATAAACATGAAATCATGTACAACAACTGCTTGCACCAAAAAACATAGCTTAATTAGATCTTTCAAGTAACATGCAGTCACAACTCACAAGTCTTCAAGTACTGCTGGTAAGGGTTCCCTTGTCTGCAAAGAAGATTTTAAGGTTCAGTTTCTCAGCTAGCATAACTCTGCCCAGCTCCACCAGCCTCAGGGAGCTATGCTGAGTTATACTAGGAAAGAATCAGGCCCCAAATGGTTTTTTGAGAAAATAAGTAATTTTTACACTTTCTCCTGTAAATACTGTGACATAATGAAGTGCTTTTTCTTTCTGATTTTTTTCTCCCTGTACATCATCTTTTGCTTAAAAATGTAAGTTTTGTGTTCCAGATTTCAATACAGTACGTTGGTAATTGGGAATAAAACCACAAAGTTGAAAAATAAATATCAAATGCATCCCAAGGAAAGAAAGAAAGATTGAAAAGAAGAAAGAGAGAAGGAAAAAAACCCATGCCTTTTTTTTCTTTTGCTTTGGCATATTGTTAATCTTTTATCTTCCCAAAGCAGGAAGGAATTCATTAGCCATAGCATTTCAGTACACCATATCCTTACATATTTATGTTCTTTCTTAATGACAGTAAATTCTGATCAGTACTTGTGCCCTGAATATGTCACATTATGAAGAGCTGTCTCTTCCAAACTGAACAAATAATCATAGAATAGTTCACTGGTAAAGACTGAAATGTATGAATGTTTGCATTGGTTAGAACTGGCTTTCTTTTAGCAGTACTGGGATATCCCATTTGTTCTTTTTGACTACAATTATTTTTTCATTTAGAGGACAAGAGTTTCATGTAGTTCAGCTGCTGCCTTTTTGAGTTGCATGGATCAGACAGGCATTCACAAAGTTGGTACCAAATCTGTTCTCATTAGGCTCTGCAGTATCACTGCAGTGTAAGAATTTAAGAAGGAAAATGTATTTCCTTTTCCTCCAACTTTTTTGGAACGAGAAGTTTGCATTGCATAACTGCAATGTGGCGGGGCTGCTGTGTACAGAAAACTTCCATGGGCAGCAAGGGGAGCTCTGCAGGACTCAGGCATGCAGAGCAGTGCCAGGGTTTTCCCTGGCAAGTAGCACCACAGTCAGGGAAGGCAAAAGGTGTTGGCTTTAACTTTGTGTCCCCAAACTCACCAGAGTGTGACAACAGCACACAACACTGCACACTCTGCTGGGTGTGAAGTCAGGACAGAAGGGAGTTCAGTAGATTGTCACAACCCCAGTTTGTATCATCAAGTAAAAGGGATCCAAGTTACGATAAAGGGCAGCAAGTATTTTAAGAAAAACTACCATAAAAATAGCATTTTTAACAATTTTGTGAGATTTCTGGGCTGGCCATTACCTAGAGGTACAAATCTTTTACCACACCATCTTTGCAGACAGTGTTGGGCAAAGGACAGCCAATATAAGCAAATATTTAAAACCTGGTAAAACCCAAGCAGGTCTCTTTTCAACCTGTATTTCTAAACTAAGAGCAATCTGGATGTCACTGGCCAGAATGTGCACAGTAAGGATACCATGAAATTGATTTCAGATGATTGTACCAATCAGTCATTGGGTAACTGTTTTTATTTATACTACTGACCTTTTATACTCTGATCAGTGTGATGGGATACTCCGAAGGATGGAAGCTAAAGTGACATCCATTTAAGGCCCCTTTATCCTCCCAATGCAATGCAAAGGACAGTAGTATAAATGAGAATCAGGGCCTCCATTCTTACTTTAAGACAACTCCCAAACCCTAGACCCTTTTTCCATTACAATATAATAAAAATACAGATATACATGTAAAATATTGATCAGGTCACAAAACTTTCCACGACAGCATTAAAACGTTCTGTGGCAACAACTGCACTACTGAACATCAAAACTAGCAGTTCCCTTGCTCCAGTGCAACAGCACTTCTTTGGAACACAGTTCCTCTGCTGTGACTGGTAACTCTGCAGGTTAAGTGCCAAACCTGTCCTCCCTACATGTGTAGTTTTTGAGGCATACACCTGCACTCGGTGACTTTGTGAGCAATGTCTGGAAGGTGTGCAAAGTGTTGAGTAAAGCACCGTCGATCAGTCACCCCAAAGCCAGGCACCGGCATTTAGCACCCCGGTCTTGCATTCACTGTAAGTATGCCACTGGAAGATTCTGGCATTTGAACGAAGTGTGTGTGGAAAAATGCCTTATATGGAATGGCCCAGCAGAAGAAGAAAGGAAGATACAGTGTCTGGAAGAATTAGGGATACAGCATCAAGAAGTATCTTTTAAAACTGAAGCTTAGCAGTACGTGGGTAAACACCGTGAGCAATTGTTGGGATGGTAAACTGGGGAACTGGACTGGAAAACATCCTAAAGTCTTTTTTTCTCAGAAAGACAAAGAAACAGCAATGCTGACACCTCAATACCCTTTAATAAAAGGGTATTTTTACTTCTTAATTATTTTCTTCTCAAGCTCCTTCAATTCCATTTTTTGCCACAGAGGAAGAACATCTTTTTTTCCAAGCAGTCCTAGGCTAGTTCAGGCATTTAACTTACATAATACTTGGATATCTCCCAAAGACTGATCAAAGAGTTGAAGATGTAAAGAAACACTCCTGCTCTTGCAATCATGCAGGGGCTGCAGCAGCTGTCTGATGTCAGGAATTGAGTTGAACTGTTAAAAGTGACTCGAAAGACAAGAGGACTAAGAGATGCTACCAACATGAAAAAATCCTGTACTCTGAGAAGGAATGACTTTTTCTTCTCAGGTGATGATGGTTTTCTAGTCTTGCAAAATCTCATTTGGCTACTTGCAGATACAAGAACAGATTGTAACATCATCAAAAAATCTGAAAATTAACTGGAAATCTGATTATTTGATTAAAAAGTAAGAAAACAGTGATTGACAGATTATCAATTGTCCCTCTCTACTGGACTTCAAAAAAAATCCTAACTGTAATATTCTAGGCTCTGTATGAGAAAACATGAAGTAAAATCCCTAGAACTGTCACATACAGAATATAAGATCAAGGAATCAGACTGCTTTGGGTTGGAAGGGACCTGAAAGCTCACCTCTTTCCAACCCCCTGCCCCCCTTCCACTACACCAGGTGACTTCAAGCCCCACCCGACCTGGCTTGGGACACTTTCAGGGATGGGGCACATCCACAAGCTCCCTGGGCAGCCTGGTCCAGCTGATTGAAAGAAATGGATTTTAGGGGGACAAGGAGAACAGCTTCATGTGACCCTCCTGAGATGAAGATGGCTGATTTCCATACGAAGCAGGACAGCATGCAGGGGGACTCACGGGCAGACTGACAGCTGCTAATGCTTCTGCTGAAGCAGATCTGCAAAGGGAAAAACTTTTGGAGTAGTTCCAAGCATTGAAAGCATCCAGCAGCAGGTGAGAAAGAGAGGCAGCAGTAACTGACCACAGCTGATGATCCAGGAAGACCACGGAGTGAGAAGGGTGGCTGGAGTATCCAGTGTCACCTGTACAAAGTGGTACCTACTAATCAACACGAGCCATATTAAATGTGTTCTAGGGAGACAGCACAGCATCACATAGAACTAAGTCTTCATAATTTAGTCAAGTATGTGACAGTATTAAAAAAGGTTTGCCTATTCTCTTAAAGAACCAAAAAAGTTTTAACAGGGAAGTAATAAACTGCACATATTCAACCACTCCTGAGAGGAAGTGATCCGTATTTATCCTGGTGCCTGATCTGGTTCTATATTAGAAATCCTTGGTCTTTCAGCAAACCTTGAATGCAAAACTCTTTCCTTGATGGAATTATTATTTGTAGCAACATCCTAAAGCAGCATGTAGACAACTTGTGAAGACTGACAAAACCTCAGGCAATCCCAGAAGAGACCGAAACCACTTGCTGAACCATTAAGAGGAAGTAGCCACATCCTCTAGACTTTTGACACTGGTCACTCTCTTTTAGATTTAAGAGGAATGTAAGTGTGTCACAGACTAAGTAAAATAAGCTACTAAATTTAAAGTCAGATGGACAAAGGAAGCGTGACTATGACGTACCATGGCAACTACATGGACATAGAAGGTTGACTCAAAACCCAACTGTACCTTCACAGCTTTGCCTGTGATTTACTTATGCTGTGCAGAGAATCATTAAGGTTGGAAAGGACCTTAAAGACCATGAAGTCCAACCAGTGTCAAATCAGCTTTCTATATTCTCTGTCTTGATGGTGGCAAAGGGCAGCAGGCTGGTGACCACAGCAGCGCTTGCTACCTTGTTTGTCTACAAAGATCAAGAACGGGGGCCAACTCTCCCTCCTTTGGTATTTTTTTAAACCAGTATATGCAGGCAGAGACCAAAGGAGAGACTTCTGCCTGTGGAGGAACTGTGGAAAGAGGTGAATTTGTACACAATCCCCACAACAAAACATCTCACTGGTGAGAGCAGTGCTGTGACAAAGACATTGCAGTGCAGTACCGTGATGCCACAATAATCCATGGGAAGATGCTCCCTCCACACTTCCTCCTGCAAGTCAGATCAAGACCTGATAAAGCAGGAATTCCCAAATGTGATTGGACTGTTCCTTATCTCTAATTGCAAATTGACACAGGTCACAGCTTGGCAGACAGCTTTGATGGCATGAAGGACCTAATCTGAACTTCAGTGACCACAATAAGGCTGAAAGAGTTTGAACTGCCTGGATGTAACTGGTGTTAACATACACAAAGCATGGAAGTAGCCATGCAATTGAGTTTTTCATATATCTGAGAGCACAGCTATTTCCTTCTGATAGCCTAGAAATGACAGGATTTCTATGGAAAAGAAACAACCACATATATAAATGGACTACAAAGCTGATGACTGCTTGATAAATGGAGTTAATTTTGACATTAGAGAAGCTGCATGGGAAGTCAAAGAACAAGATTGACCTCTGAGTTGGCACAGATGTAGGTTAACTGTTGTCCATATCTATCCAATTAAATATGGAAATTGTAGGAAAAGTTGATAAATGAGCACTCTGGAGTCAGCAGGGCTGCAGCAGTGTGAACAGGACCCAAATTTAATCCACCATATTTAGTTAATACTGCAATGAAATTAAAAAGGTCCTTAAAAAACCCCATACAGTTGTATGCTAGAAAGAATCTTAAGTACCAGACAAGTTGTCATTTATCCACACTTAATGTAAAATGTTGCTCAAGATACTACAGTTATTTCCTGTTCTATATTTAGAGAATATGTCTTTCACCAGCAGTTAAGATTGTAAGAAAGTCCTTAAAAAATCTGAATACAACTGTTACAGGTTGGAAGCTGCAAGTAAGTACTTGTAAGTACTTACAAAGCTTCTTGGATCTTGTGACTGAAGTATTTATAGAAATATTTCTTTCTATTTCCTGCAATACACTAGCATGTGAAAAATCAGTAAATTCACTGTTTAATTGGACACAACTGCAGTGGCTCCCACAGGGAGTCAAAGAGAACTGGTCCTGCAACAAGCCCTGTTCCTCCCCTCCACAACAGAGGTGCAGTCGTGGGACTGGACCCAGTGGACAAAGGGATGAGACACATTTCTACTGGGAAATCTTCAAAAAACCCTTCTTCAGAGGTGTCCCACGTGGAATCATGACAGTTTTTCCTGGCATACTGTAAAAAATGACCCAAAGACAAGCACACCCCACTGCCAGCCCACACCTGAATCCATGTGCTGGTTTTTCACCCACAACATTGTGCCAGCTGATGGAAACCAAATAAAACATGTGGGTCTGACCCAGCTAGCTACCTTAATTTTCAGTCCAGCTCCTGGTCTGGCTATCCAAGAAGGACTTGGGTTAAAACCTAAGAGCAAATTACAAGTGGTTGTGTGGG
This sequence comes from Certhia americana, assembly GCA_018697195.1. Lineage (NCBI taxonomy): Eukaryota > Metazoa > Chordata > Aves > Passeriformes > Certhiidae > Certhia > Certhia americana. The sequence goes on from CM031862.1 coordinate 34,075,002, forward strand.
CTGCTTAGGAAAGAACAGACCCAATGCACTTGAAGATTTTTTAAGAGATAAACACTGTTACAAAATGATAATCTTACCGAAAACAATGCAATTTGTTTACAAGACTGATAAATATCCTGATGTGTTACAAGAAATAACACAGAGTTGTAAAACCAGTAAATACTTGTTGTAATACCAGTAAATACAACAAACCAGTTGCATTTTCTATACTGCAGTACAGCAATAGAAGGGAACAGCCTCTCAATCACGACCCACTACATGTCCAGCAGGAACTGGAAGTGGCCAACCTGCCTGGTAGGGCATGTTGAAAAAGCAGTTTGGGTGAAAGACAGCCAAGGAAAAAGCACCGTGGGTGATATGTTATTGTATAGATGATATATTTCTCTGATGTAAGTAATATTAATGAAGTAGTAACTGTGAGTTTAGCACCTATCAGTTAATAGTATTAATTATCTTAAGATACACATTTCTTTGTTAGAATTGCTGTTTCAAAAAAAAGTAGATCTGGGCTACCTGTTTGAAGAGATCCTTTTAGATCCACCTTTCAGTGAAGGGAAGGTTTTCCCTTCTTAGAGGGAAGCTGCTGGTTTTTCAATGAAACATTTTTATCTGAAGTTTCCAGTAAGTTAAATGTGGGCATTTGTAGGAGAAGGTTCAAGTAAAAATGATGCACTTTAATGATATGAACATTTTAAAAGGTGAAGAGATGGCTCTGTAGCTTACCAATTTCGTGTAGAAAATTTATCACATGAGATTGCTGAATTACAGCATTACAGAAACTGAAGCCGTAAGAGCTATCAGTGAAACCAATAAATGAATCTCTGCATGATGGGACAAATACTTGACTGGAACAGCTATGGAATGTACAGTACCACTGACTGTATGGACAGCTGCAATTCCTACTAATCTTCGGCTCACCAAAAATATACAAGTTTTAAAATGGAAATCTAAGGCACACAAAATACCATAATGATTTGATGTATACTATATATTACATAGTCAATAAGCATAAAACTGCTGGTACAAAACAATGGCATAATATCGGTTCTGTTTTATCATTATTTACAATCCCTTCATATCCTCTATTTGAACTAATATTAAGCTTTGAACTAAAATTTGCAGCATACCCGGTTTTTACAGGTTTTACTTAAAATAGGTAAAATACAAAGAACTGGTTCAATTCCTGCATCCTCTGCCATTAATAGCTTTGTTAATCTGAACAGGAATCTGTAGAACTGAACCCAGGATCATTACATAGTGATTGCTACTTCACACCTGACTCCTGCAAACACGGCACACGGCTACAGGAGAACAGTCTCATGGATCTACAGCCACCCCAAAGGATTTGTAGCACCAAGGTCCTGACTGGCACTATGTGTTCCAAACACCACTGATGTACTTTTCGTACCGAAACTGTAAATACAGAGTCGTTCTCGCACTTCAGCTCCTCAAGGAAAAAGCACCTTGTCTATAAATAAAGCAGATCCAGATAGTTCATATTTCTCTATACAGCACCACTACAGTATAATAGTATCAAGTATATTATTAGTATGTTTTCACACTGCAAAAGTGACTTCGTTCTACCTACAGGTTCCCCAGGCAGGGCGGGCGCCGAGGCAGAAGGAGGGGCCAGCTCTGTTTGTGGGCCTGATCCTGCAGTGCTCCGACCCCAGGGAGTCCTGCCATCAGTGCTCCTCTCCTGGCTCCGGCCGGCTCGCGTGGAAGAAGTTGCAGGATGAGGTCAGTCCTTAGCTAACATTGTCATTTGGTAATTTGTTTAAATAAATAAGTTTAAACAAGAAATACATAGGAGAGGAGAAGCAGAAAGAAGAGTGGGATGCTACAGTATTTAAAAGCAATGGAGTGTCTGTTTTTCCTCTGGTTTAGCAAATACTCGTTTCAGGGTATGTCACTTTCTCAACAGCAATGAAGAACATAAATTTCAGTGAAGGATACAACCCTTTCCATGGGAAATGTACGAATTGCTTCAAAAATATACAAAACCTTTTTGTAAAATAACTGAACTCAGAAAGCTGGTGAATATTACAGATAGGTTATTCTTAACAAAAACTTTGCTGCTAAATATTAGAAATTTGATAGTTTTCCAACACTTCCTTTGTATTTTTTCCATATTATTTTTTTTTTATCAGAATAGAATAAGGCAACTCTAGGGGTTACTTTTCATCCCAAAACAATCCTACCCCTGAGGCATTAGGAACATTTAGTTGCCATATTAACTTAGAACACTGCAAACAAATGAGACTGATGAGTTATTGCTCAAAGAAACCATAACAAATGCTGCCTTTAAAAACAACCAGATAATGTTCGTAACTCCCAGTAGCAACACACATATTGACCAGACATCTCCTCTTTCACCTTTGTACACTCTCTTGAAAAAGAATAAAAAGGCTCTATAATTCATAGCTGTTTATATGCAACATAAAATCTTCAAAGAAAAAGGGCAAGTTAAAAACAACCACATATGCTATCAGCATACATCCTGCAGCTGTAACACCATGAAACTCTGCACAGCAAGAACAGAATCATTTCTTCTGTAGAGTATGCACAAACCTTAAACAATATGATCCTTATACTATACTATTTCAAGTTAATTTTAAAAATAGAAAGTGCTTTTAAAATATATATTTACAGCTTAGAAACAACTTCCAGCCATCATTACCAATAACTTCATTCTACTGACGAATATAAAGAACAAAATTAATTTGTTTTCTAAAAGATTTGTCTGTAATTGGGACTATATAGCAATGGTTGGAAGTTGTTAAAGCAATGGCACCATGAAGTAATAATTCAGCTTATTTATTTTTAACTGTTTGATGTGGTTAAGCACCAAGAGCTGTGTAGAGCTATAACTGTATAACTTGATTTAACACCATAAAATGTGAACCTGTTAAAATACCTATAAATGATTTTTGTAGTAAACAGACGATTTAAAGCACCAAAATATAAATTCCTAAAGGTAATAAACTGAATGATTCGATCAAGGTTAATAACCTAAACAAAATCTTTCTTTAGAATGTATTAAAACTATACAACTTTTTTTTTTTTTTTTTTTTTGCTTAAAATGTGCTTGAGCACCACCAAATGTTAAAGTCACAGTTTAAGAAGAAACCCCCCCCCCTTTTTTTTTTGTTTTTACCTCAGCCTTAAAATGGTTGAGATGAGTAAATAGTAAACGACACGAGACTTGTTCTTTAACAGCACCTTGAAGAAACACCGTGTAACCGCACCAGGAGGGGCACACCACACCGACACCTACGCCCAATGGTTGTAGGGCCCTGCCACTCGTGTCAGGGCGTATGAAGATACTGTGATGACATTATCCTTGGTTACTGTTAATGCTCTGCGGGATGGAATTTGGTTGAACTCGTTGTCTTCATAAAAAATATCTCTGTTTTCACTTGGTTGCTTTGCTTTTCTGTTGCTAGAGTTCAGTTCAGGATTCTCCGCTCCTAATCGCTCCGCTTCTTTTTCTTTTTCTCTCGCCCTCTCGGCCATCTTTGCTTCCCACATGGCTAAACCATGTTTTGGCTCATTTAAATTTTTGTGTTGGTAAAAAACTAAAGAAATTCTTGTGGGATGATTGCGGTTGGGTTTTTTAATTGGCGTGGTAGCGTGGAGCTCACGTCTCGCACATTCAATTAAGATAGAACCATGAGAAGGTGCCACAGCGACCCCACCAATATCATCATCTAAAAAATTGTGCTCGCTGTCTGACCACAGTTCCTCAGCCTTTTCTTCAGAATCAGCCGGTTGTCCCAGTGCGCTGTTTTGCTTTTCATCAACACAGTCAAAGTCACACATCTGTCCTCGATGGGAGCTGCCCTTTTCCACCGGGCACCCATGGGAGCAGTCGGCTTCGGTTCCGACGGCATCCTTTGCCGAAGAGCTTAGCGGTACTGATGAGTCACAAGAGCTATTCATCTCTGAGGAAGGGGAATTGTCCAACTGAAGCTGACAATTCTGTTTGTCTGGCTGATGTTCAAGTATAGTGGGCAGGGGCTCTTTGTGGGCTGGGGGGCCTGGAGCAGTGACCTCGGGAAGAATCGGTGGCACGCCATTCACCTTATCGTTCAGCAGAATTCCAGTATAATCTTTGACTGACACATCAAAGCTCTTGCAATTAACATAAGGTGTCACGTGAGGTTGCTTGGTACTGCATTCAAAATACCCGTAGGGAACTGAAAAATCTTGTTGAATATTAGTCACTGCAGTTAGGCCAGACTTATGTGCGAGAGATGGATAAGGATGTAAACTATCCACCTTAAAGGGGGAGGAAGCCGTGTACTGTTTTAATAAAGAGCAATTTTTAGTAGTGTTTGAAGTATGCTTCATGGCATAAAGGTGGTTGGGAGTCTCCATTTTTATTCCAGGTTTTAAAGCATCTGTTTTGTTCCCTAGAAGAGATCCATACCAAAGCGTAAGTACTTCTTAATCTACAAAATACCTCTCTTATATCTTCATACTTTCTAACATGAAAAATTCACATTGACTACAGATTTTTCGAAATGATTATTTTTAGTTTTCTAGGAGTATCTCTATGACTCTGTACTTTATCAATATATGCATACTGTATTATGACTTTGTGTGTATATATATATATATTCCATATGTTTTGCTGGCAACTGGCACCCCACAGAGAGCTCTTGCTTACTCTCATAGAAGACTGTCAGTGTTTCTTCTCTATTCCATAAATACACAAGAATGGTTAATTGTTTCACACAGTGTAGAAGCATTATTCTTTCTTCTACTCTGTCTCCTAGTAATTTATAAATTAGTGATGAATTAAAAACATTGCTCCAATAAGAATGCAAAAAAGTCAAAGTGAGATAATGACACACACAATAGTTAGTATGCAAAAACCGAAAGCTGTACAGGGACATGAGGAGGCCACTTCAACTCTTTAAAAACCTGTTCTATGAAATAAAACACAAAGCATTTAATGACTAACAGCCCCCACCCCAGAGCAAGGCCTTTGCCCTAAAGATTTTAAACACAGCATTTGAGACCTGTGTTCTCCATCACCTCAGGAGGGAGATGGGTGTTCTGTGAAAATAAGTTTGAACAAGCCTTGCCTTACTCAATTATGGAAGTATAGAATGTAAAAATGGATTTTTATTTGTTTTATAAGGTTATGCCCCCAAAATGCAGATATTCTTCGAAACACATTTATCTGTTATTACTCTCCTTAACTCTGCTACATAGGTCTGTATGTCTCTCATGAAATAAAGTTCACAATTACAGCAGATAGGCTAATTTTCCTCTCTTCTTCCTGACAGGCTGTGCTTTCATTTTATTTATTTTTCTGCTAATCAGAGAATTTTAGTCCAGGGCTTCTTCCACCTTTTCCTTCCTTTCTACTTCTCATTACTGCCCAGTCCCATCCAATAGTCCTGCAGACCACCAACAAACTATTTCTGGGTGATCACCTTGGGGTTTTTTTCTGCCCCATGAGAGCAGAGGCAACACTGGCTACAGTGACTTGTTCATTAACCCCTAAAATGCAGAATGTACAAGTGGTTTATTTTAAAGGAGCTTTTCTCTCCTTTATCACATGTATCAGAGAAGACAGACTGGCAGAATTTCGTAAGTATCACTCACCTAAACAATGCGAAGTGTTGCCATCTGGGGCTTCAGTTTTCAGTTTTACTGGTGTTGAGTATTTTTTATCTATTAATGATTGCTTTTCAGTTGGGGCCCTCCTCGTGTCTGGTTTCTTTTTCTTGGTAGCTCTGAGAGGCTCAGCCAACATTCGCACTTCTCTGGGGAACGCTGTGAGCACCTGTATGGCTCCGGCTTTTATCTTGGCTTCCAGGCCCTCTTCAGTGCCAAACTCATCTGTTTGTGAGATTTTGTAAAGAGGCAACACATGGAGCTGTTCATCACTTGGAATCACGCCCACTCTCCGGTTATCTTCCTTCGTTAGTGTGCAGACCTGGCAGGAGCAGAATCGGTTACAAACCAAGCACAAACACAAAACACGAGTTACAGAAGGGCTCAGGCACTCATCCACTGCTTACTCGAATTCTATGGCCTCAGTGCTATGGGGCTTTCCGTGGGGCTTTCAAATGCAAGCATCTGGCAAGTAATTGTTTGATCTATGATGACACAGAGAAACTATTAGTACTTTAAGATCAAGGCACATGTCTTGAATGGAATTTGAAATTTTGTCTCAGCTTAACCATATCCACAAATATATACCAACCTTGGTAAATAATCTCAGCTGTACATATACTGTAAAGTTCCTAAGAATTCCAATTTTTTAAAAATACATATATATATATATCTTTGATGTTCAGATTAATTTTTAAGGATTACAAAATATGAAAAATTATTTTTACATTAAACAGGAAGTGTCTATGATCTGGAATTTATTCTGATTTGGAATTGGTTTTGGTTTTTGTTTTGGCTGGTAAATGAAAAAAACCCCAAACCAGCACAGTCACTCACACTGCTCTATATGTTTTGCAAATCTCAGCTCTAACTCCCTCCCTCTCTCAACACTTTCTTAAATTAACACCCTGCTGTTATTAACTCACAGGAGCCAGGAAGTGTTCTCTTAGCCCACTACCCTACTTCCTGTTATTCTGGGAGATCCTGGAGCCCAGAGGAGAGTGCTGGTTCTATCCAGTTTGATGAGCGCACATCAGACATGTGAATAAATATTCCAACTTACTGCAGTCATTTTCTTATTGTCCTTACAAATACTGAACATTTCCAGCAGTCCTTGAGTTCCAGGTGCTACTAACACTAACCCTTCCCCACTGCAATCCCTGGTGTCATTCCCGAGGGACAGCAAGAGCTCCGTGTGCCTGAGCACTCGTACAAACATTCACCCTTTCTGCAGCTCTGTCACTTCCATTCCCAAGGGACTGCTACATGGCTAGAAAGCCATACATTGACACCATGGCTTAGGGAAGCTGCTGTTTCACAGCAGTTACTAACTACACTCATAAAGGAACAGGAGCACCATCCAAGGATGAGATGATATTCCCTTAATGGAAGAGTATCATTCTGTAGGCTGAATCTGACACCTATCATAAACAGTCAATCCAGAATCTTGTCACCACGCCTAACATTCCAGGGGAGAAGAATGTTATTATTTAGGGGGTGAAAAAATACCAAACATTTTTTATTTTATAGCATGGCTTTTGCATAAAGGCGTCACACAATTGTTTTTAGAAAAATAAAATTACAGAACCACAAAGTAAAAAAATCCTGAACCAAAAAAGTGGTGGCTTGGGCTTTATCAATAGCTCTATGCAAAGCTTGGCAGTTGCAGAGCAGCAAAAGGAGGAAATCTGAGGGGCAGAGACAAGGAAGAGATTTTCAGGAGGCAGATGGAAGGGACGGCGAGGGGGCTCTAAGGCAGTTAGCAGCTGCTCTGTAGCACTCACTGAAGTGCCGGCTCCAGGCTCCATGCGTACTCACCTCCTCTGGGCAGCCTCTGCACTAGGAGGCAGATTTAGAAAAAACAAGAAGTTGTTCCGTGAGCAGCGATTGGCACCTTGGCTTCCATGGGCTTCCCCATGCCGTGCTCCCACACCCCCAGCCCAGCAGTGACCCCTGTTCCCATCCCTGCTGGGCACCAGCCAGCGGCAGCGGGGCCTGCCTCAGGCTTGGGGCCACCTCCTCCCTGGATCTGGCTCCCCTCACTCCACAGCAACATTTCACAACTCACAACAAGAGGGTAAAAAATCTCCTAAGACAATTCAGTTTCTGCCAAGTTCAGTGACATCTGGTGGAAACTAGCCAGCAGATGTCAAATTATTCTGGAAGGGTGAGAGAGGGTCAGACATATAGAGAGCACAATTATATATGAGTGATGTTCTCAGAAAGTCCAGTGCACTCTCCCCTTCTAAATTATGAACAAAACCAGTAATAAAATCAGCCTGGCTCCCACTTGTTTTCTTCAGAAACTGGGCAGTGGTCTTTTAGAATACCATGTCCAGCCTGTGTCTGGCCCATGCACTAGTCTGAAAGAAGCCTTGAAGATTCAATCCACAATATTTATTACTTTGGAAATTGAGACCCTTATCCAATTTACAATGATAAATTTCCATGCAAAAGCCAACACCCTCTGGAACAAGAAAGACAAAAGAACTGTTTTGAGGAACTAAACAAGATGAGGGCTGTAGTACATATTGACAGAACTATGGTGAGAGTACTGCCAACTCCATCACACCCTATATACTAAATACTGAGTTTGAATACATATTAGAAAATTAATGTATATCCAAAATTGTATCCAGATCTGAAGACCAGTACATCTATATAGCCTAAATACCACAACATTGATTTTAATACAGGTAGACTTTTACAGTCAGTGCCCCCCAACATATTTTAACACAAGAGCAATGGCACTATGGCAAACAGATAACTGAAAATAATGATATGGGAAAACTAGCCATAAATTAAGGCTCTACAGATAAGCTAAAAGTGCTAATTCACCAAATGAGAAATATCCACTTAAAAAAATATTCCAATATTCAAATCTGTGCAAAATATTCCATTAAGGAACTCAGAAGCTATTGCTGAGAAGTGAAGAGCAGTATTTTCCATCAGTACTGACACTGCTGCAAACTGACCAAAATTGAACACAAACATGAGAAACCCATCAAGTCTGTTAAAGGCCATTTACAGCATGGAGCTACATATCCTGCTACCCTGCTTTTTCCAGAACAGGCAGCTAAATCATCCAGGATGCTCAAGGCCAAAGAAATGTTGGCCAAATGGTTTGTTTAGGTTTCCAGTGTGCTTGGTGATCAAACCCATTACCTATTCTGGTAATTTACTGATGTCATGGTAGAAGTTGCATGTTTATGAAACGTCTTTTAAACTTAAAATGCACCAGGAACTCAATGGAATTCCCTCCAGACATCCATCTGCAGCCACACAGCTTCCAATGTGTTATATTCTGTGTCTCTTTGATCTGCCTGTGTCCTCTTGAGCCTCGCATGTAGAAATGATGGAGCCTTTTCCACTGTGTTGCAATAACAAATGTTGTACATTCAAGTTTCAGCAGAGCAATCAAACAGCCTTTCTAAACCTGAGAGATGGAATCAGGTTTCCTACACACCCCTTCCTGTGCAGCTGGAGACAGAGTGGGTGCCACTGGGGATTCAGGTGCTGCTGTAGCCTTGCCCCCCCGTTACACATAAAACATCTTTGCTTCTCCTTTGCAGCCAAGACAAACCACGTTCTTCTGCTGGCCTGATCTATCCTGAACAAGGGTGTGCACATCAAAACCAGAAAAGGGAACCCCAACCATATTTTCCTCTTGCCCAGTTCTTCCCCCAGGCTGTGCCACCAGACAGGTGACACAGGTAGGGCACAGGAACCACACTCTGGGAGCTCACAGGTTAGCAGAGCGAACGTCTCGTGTTCCTCCATCTTCCCAGTACAAAAACCAAGCAGAATTCCTTCCTTTACAGGCCCAGGGGCTCATCTTTCCTCCTGTTACAAGCTGAAACAGCAATTTAAGCACTCGGTGCTGCTGCAGCTCCCAAAGCCAGCGTGGGGTGCAGGATGTGGTGCAGCCAACCATGCACAGGCATCCTGTCAGCTACTGCAAATGGTGTGATGGGCTGTGCCTGCCCAAATACAGTCAGGTATGGCAAAAGCAGAGGGCTTGGGGGCTTTATCTGAACCAGGAAGAGTTTGCTGATAGACTGGTGACTGTCACTACTTACTTCTACTGCCAGTTATCAATTACATATTGTAGCTGCCCTCAAAGCACAGGTTTATCTTCCTCCCCTTCTTCCCAGTGTCTGCTGCAGACTCTGTGGCACCAGGGATTACACAGAACTGCAGTTGGTCTCTCTCCTTCTTCAGCCCTAGCAAGAAGGGCCCCGTGCCCCCTTGGATGAGCAGCCCCCACATACAAGCTGCAGAACCAGTGACAGCCTTTTTGTCCCAGTCACTTTTAAACCCCCCAAAGGAACACTGCCAGTGCCTTAAATGGGTTCCCACAGGTATGAGGGACGTGACCCTTCACAGCTAATCTGATAAAGAAAAAAAAGTACTTACATTTCACAGACTCCATCAACAATTATAAAGCTTTCATCTGTGTTGCTCATAACCATAAGGAGCATGCACCCTAACACTGCAGCTGTAACATACATCAGTGGCCCTTAAGAGAATGTTAAGTGATGACAAAAGAGTCTAAGTAAAAATAAATGGTATATTTACTGCCTTAAAGGTTCTTTAAAAACTCCATTTGTAGGCAGAAATTATTTTTGCTTCTTTCAGACAAAGACATTAGTTTCCATCTTTGCAGAATTGCCATTCTACTACAGAGCAAGCATAGAGTGTTTATTTTTAGCTTTTTATCAGAAGCAGTGTAAACTCAGAGCTTGACTCTGCTAGCCAGGAACAATGTTCAGCAAGTCAGATCTCCAGTAATAATTACCATGTAATGGTAATCCCCAATTTATCTAAGTTAAGATGTACTACTCTCCCTTGTATCTCCAGAGGGCATTTCCAAGACGCTAACACAACTTTACAGGATGATTTATTTTCAGAGTCACAAACAAACAGTGCAGCTGATCAAACACACATACTGAGAAAAATGCATGTATGTTTTAAAATATATTCTTTTAAGTGTAACTTATTCCTTATTATTAACCTCATTTAAGTCCTTTGCCAAATTTATGTCTGTGCCTGGTGTAAATAATTTGAATAGATTCTGGTTTTCCTTTGCTTTGGGTGCCCTATGTAGAATTCCTGTCATACTTGTGATAAAAGTAATTTACCAACGATGAAAACAAAAAGGTGTCACGCTAACAGAGCCAGCAGCATCTGCAATTACCAATTTACAAGGTGTTTACTTGAACCTTTTTAGCCTAGAACAGCTTTAGATTTTATAAAGTTTTTGTGTCCGTGTGAGGAGAAAGCAAAGAAATCTTAACAACACTAACAAGGGCCAAGATGACAAGAACACCGTGCACAGACTTTAAAATGTAAGGCGTGACAAGCAGTTAAAAAAAAACAAGTGAAAAATAGTCAAGTCATGGATGCTGGAGGTTTTTAGTGCAGTGCAAATTGTTCTCATTCTGTTCATTACTACATTATCAGAAAGCAACCTCTGTGAGAGCTGTCACCTCACCTCAAGTGAGAACTGCACTTGCACTCAGTATGTTTTACAGACAAAATATGTCAGCAGTTATGTAAATAACCCCTCCATCATTATGATCAGTGATTTTTAAGAAATCAGCATGTACTTTAATCGAAGTAGGCAGCCACACAGCACATTCTGGAACTAGACAGGAATGCAGGAGGTGCTAGCACCACATGTACTGATTTCTTTCTGTGTCCTTACCACTCAATTTCCTATGGTATTACCAGAGTTGGTTTTAAGCCAAAATTAACAGCCCTAATTTTGACTGTCATGAAAACCTGAAGCAAGCCCAGCATGTCCTGTCACCCAATGTTTGCAAAAAACAACACTTTTTGCTTTAGGCTTCCAATTCACATGACTGTAACTGTGCAGACAGGGAAGAACAGACACTGTGTTCTCAAGTTTTGATGCTTACAGCTGTTTTCTATTTACAAACAGCCCCTTGCTGCAAGTATACTAAAATAAAGGGAAATCCTATCTAAATAAAGAGAACACAGGTAGGCAGCATTTATTTGTGAGCAAGCTACCCATGAAAACCAGACTGCAAGGCAGAATTTTTCAGCAGTTACAATCATTTGTTCGTGTTCTACAAAACTGACAAAATTTAGCAGAACTTGTAGAAAATGATAGTGATAACTTCTGGTCCATACACTGACCATGCTTCTGAGACTTGGAACTGCTTGCAAACACACCACATACAATCCATAAAGTATCAACACCAGCAAGGATAATGTGAAGCTAAAATGACACCAGGTGCTTACAGATAAATGCAGTTGTATACATTCCTCAAAAAAGGTTTAATTGTCCCTCCAGGTGCTTCTGGCCATAATTTATTACTTTTTTGGGATCCAGTATGGCAAAATGAGTAGCAGATTCAGCTGCCATTTCAGCTTTAATTTAAGAGGTAATGGAGCACTTAAACTACTCTTATCAGAACATCTAAACTAAATTTCACCAAAAAAGCATATTGTGCAGTTTGTCTGACAAGGAGGTCTCATTTTCAATTTTAGACTCTTTAAGGGCATCGAATTCCTATGCTTCAGAAGCAATTTTATAATGCATACTTCCAACACTAAGTGAAAATAATAGTCTGCTGAGGACTGGCATTCCTGGTGGATTCCCAGAGTTGCTTCCATACTTTAAAGGAATGGACATTTGCTCACCTTACAAGCACAAAATTAACATTCAACAGCTGTACCAGTCATTTCATTGCTGTCACATACAAATGCTCAGTGTTAACTATAGATGTAAATGCAACACTTTATTGAATGACAGCAATACAATAGTTCAGTCTGCATTAAAAAATCAAAAAAACTAGAGATTTTAGTTTTATTTTTTCCAGATATACATCCTTTGATAGAAAAGTTACTCTTGTTACCTGCACAAGAAGTCACCCTCACTATTCAGAGCACTGTGATGCTCCAGCTTCTCAAAGAACTCTGCCAGTTTTATCTTTTCTGCTTTGAGCTTGTCTTTCTTCAACACTGGTCGTAATTTCTAGAGGATCACTTAATTGAGTAATTCTCAACCAATTTCCTCACTGGCACTCCATGAAGGTATTTCATACAACAGCCACACCAATCTGTGGGTTTTCCTTTCACACTGAGATTTAAAGACTGTAGCAGTCACCTGGCTCCACCACAATCCATACCTGTAACTACATTAACATGGAGCCTGGTAAGTGCCCAGTGCAAGGAAGAGTGAATTTGATGAGCCTGGGGGAGGCAAGTTAGTGATGAATTAGTTTGCTTTAGCTCTTCCTCTACAGAGATCTGTACAGCTCCTCGGTAAGATAATTATTTGCCTTTAACATCAGCCCTCTCCCAGGAATAACTTAGCTGCCCTCTGGCCAGGCCTCTCCAAAGGACCAGGTGTCTTTACAGAATGGAGGTATTTTGTGGGAAGGAGCACTCCCATCCTCTTTTTGATCTGTTCTGCAATAAGATGAACTCACCTGCTCTGTAAACAGTAACAAATATATGCAAAAAACATGGCCATTGATAAATGGCAACATGCAGTTAAACTTGAAACAATTTCAAACCTTGATGCAAAGGAAGGCCCAAGCAGCACTTTGGGGCTCACAGTAATGCCAGTGAAGAGCACAGGTGAGAAGATGCTGTGTACGTACCACGGTGCTCCCATTGTGCATGTTGTGTGTATCCTTGTGGGCGTGGGCACAGAAATCGATGCACGCCGTGACACCGGAGAAGGGCCGACCGTCCTTGGAGCCCAGCCGGCAGTCGGGGCCCATGTGCTCATTTTCCACCTGAAAGGAAAACAAACTCCAGACACTCGCCACTGGAAGTGGGGATTTGCAAGCCCACGAGCCCCCGGCAGCTTTGTGACAGAGTCAAGGCAGCCAGGCAGACTCAGGGATTCAGATTTTCCTATGAAACACAGAACATTTGTGGCTGGACGCCAACAAGATAATCAGGTCAGCCACAATCAAGATGCCTTGGATAGCAAAAATATTTTATTTACAGTATTATCTCTAAGTGTTTTTCACATACAAAAATACAGTGCACCAGTGCAAGTCCAGAGGTGCAGTGCATGGAAACCTGCCAAATGCACTGGGATTCACTGCAGCTCCACCCAGGAACACACTCTGGGGCTGCTTCTTGCACTGAAACTGTGCTGCTGTTCAGAGCTGGATGCCACACACCCACCTGGTTCTGGAAAGCTTCTGGAGCAAGTTTCTTATAAACCGGAGCCACGTCAGTAGCTAACGTTTGCAAATTATTTTCAAGGAGTTCCTCCTGCAGGGAAAGGCAACATTGAGTGCTGCAGTTTGCTTGAAAAGAATCTCAGCCAGTTTAGAGATGCCCAATGGGTCAGCTTCTCCTCAGATTTTATTGAATTGATTTCTGTTCTGCTGCCCTTTGTCACTAACCATACATGTCTACTTGAGCATGACTAAACCACCAAAGCTGTTAAACAGAAATCAGCCAAATGGCAACAGAGGATACCTGCTAGGTCAAAGGCACCCAGCATACAGGGACTAATTTCTGTATCATTTTCCACAGGCAGTCAAGGAGTGAGGTGTGTTGCATACAAAAACACGGAAGTAACATCCAGAGGAGAAAAAACAAACTCCAAGCTGAGTGGGGATGGAAGCCCAGGTCTTCTGTTAGTGTTCTGCCTATGGGGCCTTAGCCTATGCTGACACACCACGTGAGAAACTCCTAATAGCATTTAACTTCAGCTCTTAGGTCTTCTCTCAGGTACTTTTTTCTCATTGCAGCAGAACTTCTAACAGGAATGTTTGTTAACTATTTTGTTCTTTGGAGGGGCAAAAATCTGGACTTAATGGAAATACCTACAAGATTCTGAAATATCATTCCCTTCCTTAGGCTAAGCCATATAGACACAGAATTAGCTAGATGGGCTTCTATGGCAGTGTGATATTTAAGCTCTTATTTGTAGAAACAATCCCTAAATCCTTATCCTAAGCTTTTGCTTTTCCAAGAAAATCACCAACCAACTGGGAAAGCAGAGGGCAGTGACAGACTCCCTAATTTCTCTTCCTCCAAGGACCAGGCTTTGAGAGACAATTGTAGCTTCAGTTTCTCATAGTGTACAGTGGCAAAAAATAGCAGCTTGTTAATTTTGTTTAAAAACCCCACTTATCACCACACACTCTAAATAAACACCAATGTACACAGACACCAGGAGACTTCACTTCTTTCAATGGGATGTTAAATTACAAGATCATTCTCTATTTTTAACTCGTACTAAACCCAGTTTCATCAGTTGTAAATGGCTACCACAAGGTTTCTGAACCACACCAAGGGTCATGTATCATTATCCATCCTACCAGGAGGATATCTATCCTAGGAACCATTCTTTCCTCAGGATATTATACCCTTAACCTCATCTCACTCAGCATCAGAAACCGACAGAGAAAATGCATGCACAGAATGCTCCATGCACAAATTATATAGGGGGAGAACCTAAACACACAGAGAGTGGCAAAGAACAGAGAAACAATGGGATGGGATCCCTAAAATGAAAGAATGCCCAATAAATACATTTTCCTACAAACAGGAAGTTTATGAAACGAATTCCCTCTTGAGACAAGCAGAGCTGGGTTTGGCCTGCAGTGCCTCAGGCAGGTGCTTTGTGAGGAGGGCAGAAGGGCAGTGTGAGGAGCCCCTCCTCGGGCCCTGATGAGCTCTGTGAATACCCACAGTGCCAGGGGCACCACATGACTCAGAGGAGACTAAGGGCTTGCATTCATCTGCATGAGAAATACTCCATAAACTCTTTTAGGGCTAAAGGTCAGGAGCTGGGAGGAATATTTACCTGCAGTGAATCAAGTGGTATCCATCAAGAAAGAAGGGATGTTTCACACTGTACGTACAGAAAGATCACTGGCAGCCTAACCCCAACTGGTACTGAGTGCCCAACAGAGCCTCAAAACACACCAGCCATGCTAGGAAAGATGTGGTACTTTTACCTAGGAGCTCCATAGGGAACTGGGGTTACAGACACCTACAGTCAGAACAAAAGGCACTTGGGAGTCACCCTGAGAAGTCTCTGTTCACCAGGCAGTGCTTACCAGCTTACATCACTTTTATTCCTTCTTCAGGAAAATATTTTCAATGCAGAGTAACTAATGTGGTTGTGTATTTTTTTCTAGAGGTTTGTTAGTTCACATAATCCGTAGCTGTTCTCTGTACTGCCTCATTCATAAGCAGCAATTATGGTATCATTCACTGCATTGCATTTTAGTGTTTTCACTCCTTCAAAACTATTTCAAATTTCCACGGAAAAAGACCAGTTTATTCTTAGTGACAGATGGGAGCCCAGGCCATCAGCTGGTCCTACAGCAGTGGCAAAGCAGTTCAACCCCAAGGAACAACATTTTCTGTGCCAAGGCAAAAAGCCTGAAACCCCGAGCTACAAGCTGGGCCCTTAGAAAAAGGCCTTTACTTACAAAGAATTAAGATTTCCGAGTTACACAGTGAGCTAAATGTGAATGCAGAAAAGTATTAAGAATAATTTTATGGTGTATAAATATCCACTAATTATTCCAATGAATGAAATCTCAGTGTCATTTATTCCAAATACTATAGCTACAAAAACTTGGTTGGGTGTGAGTCAGTGGTAAGTTATGCATACATGTGGGAAAGAGAAGGGGTGGAGAACATCCAGTTCTGACAATCATCAGAAAAGGCATTTTGAGAAAAAAAGATAAATAAATCTTACTTGTTTAGGGTCATCAGTGAGAAGCCTAAATTTCCTGGGGTTTTTGCTCCTGGCAAACTTACAGCCATTGAAATACATACTCCATGAACAGCCAAATGAGAATGATGCTCCACAAGTTTCTGGGTCAAGTCCTTGACATGCACAAGTACGACTACAAAAGAAAATAAAGACACATCAGGTCAGCTGGCAACACAGCTCTTGGGTCTGGGGTTTTTTTAGGTCAGTGCTATTTTGCTATTTCTTTTGTAATACAGAGCATAACAAAGGAATTTGTGAAATTCATGGCTTAAGCAGGTATTTTCTATTAAGGAAATACTCATGTGTAGAGGGCTGACTTTTCTCCACGAAGACAGTCTCAACTTCCCCAACACCCGATTTTTGGGACAGAAATACAAATATTCAGTTACAGCTATATAAATACACACATGCATTCATCTTGACTTCTCCAGTTGGACAACATCTGCAACCAAGAAAACAGCCCTGCTACAAAGTTACCCCGAATCCAATAGTTCTTGTGTTACATGCAAAAAAAACATTAACTCCAAATTGATTTGACTTTCTGAGTAAACCCTTTAAGAACACAAGCATTAGATTCAGGTTCCCATACAGCTCTGAGAGTCTGTTAAATGTGGGCTACACAGAAATCAGCACACAAGTAGCCCTGCAGTTGCAACATATTCTCTAATCAATTAAACTAAATTCCTCTCAGAGGCACAGAGAGGAAGATCCTACTTTTGAGTGCTCAACCTCAGGTCTACTTTCCAAAGTCACAACGTCCCTTCCTGGCAGCTCTGCTAGCAGTGCTGTGTGCACAAAGCCAGGAGCGGCTCAGAGCCACCGAGGAGAGCCTCTTCTTCAGGAAAAACCAGGAATGAGGCTTTCAGTGACCCTGAACTGCCACAGGCAGTGGTTGGGAATTCCAGCTGTATGAGCTGAACTCCTCAACTCCCGCCAACACCCCAGGGCAGCGACTCACTCTTCGTTGAGGGCGCAGCGGCGGCCCGTGGGACAGCCGTACTTGCGCAGGCTCTGTGTCAGCTCCTTGTACAGAGTGTCAGCCAGGAGCAGTGGGATCCCCTCCCAGGCCAGGATCAGGATCACAATCACGGCCGTCTGGCAGTGGTGCCCCGCACGCTGACGGACCAAGCACAGCAACTTCTCCTCATCGCTGCTTCTTCGGATCACCTGGAAGCATCATTGGATTAGTCTTGGCTAAGCACAGGCGTCACCTATTGAACTGCTCTTCCCTGGGACATGTAAGGCCTGGAAAAGCAAGAATTGCTGCACAGGAAGTTTCCATGACAAGCAGGGCAGGGACAGCACTGGACACTCATCTCTGGTGTAGAATGTGATTTTGTGACGCTTTTTTCCCTGCGGTAGAAATAGCAGTACATTTTACACGAGGAGTAATATTTTAGGTGTCATACACAAGCAATAAAGAAGATGCATTACAAGGAAAATAACCTTTAGAAGGACAACAGATCCCCTGAGAACCTAACATTACCTTGAAAATACAACAAAAAACATAGTGCCAAATACTCCAGAAGGCAGGTATGTGAAAACACACTCCCAAAGCACACAAAGGCATGTGCTGGAGCAGCAACCACTGTTACAGGTCAGTACCCAAGATGATCCCACCTTGCAAAGAAAAATTAGAAGAAAACAATGAAGCTGACTGTGCTCTTAGTGAGGGAAAGAATGGGATTTTCCAGAACGTATCCCTAGACTACCTGTATAAAAGTTCTCAAGAGTGCTGAAGCTTTTACCAACCTGTATGATACACAGATCAACCTTATTCCTCACACACAGAGTAACCAGTATGGAACAGTACAGTACACCACTGAATAAAAATGGGAAAATATTCTAGTCCTACTCCCACATACTGAGGTTTTTGCCACAATCTGAAACAGACTTGCATTTAAGACCACCAAAAACTCATTAAAGCTAGGTAAGACTAGAACACAGTCTTTGAAAACAGATTTATTTATTTATCTGATATGTTTTAGCCAGCACAGCCTGCGCAAAGCCTCCAGCAAAGGGGTCAGTCAGCTTTACAGTGGGAAGCTCCAAACACCTCAGGCCTTCTTGGAGGCAGAAGAGGCTCCACCCTCCTCAGCCCTGTCATACACAGGCTGGGGATCCTGTGGCTCTTGTTGTGTGTGCCCAAGCTCTGCACTGCAGACCTCTCTGCCAGCCCCACTGCAATCCCCCTGCTCAGCCCAGCCTTCACCCAGCAGCCTCTCCACCAGCAGAGCTCCCACAGGTAACAGACACCAGCACTGGGCATGGACCAGAACAGCAGGGAGGCAACAGTTCACCTGTTCTTTCAATACATCCAAATATCTGAGCATTCAGGCACATACCCTATTGGACTGATGTCAAATTTGTCACTCGTTTGTGACCCCCTAGCCTGATCACCTCTGAGTATCTCAGTCATTTGGACTCATGAAAAGCAGGGATCAAAGCACACTTGCAATTCATCTGCAAAGGAAAAGGTTTGCAACAGGTGAACAGCTGGAGAGAGCATCCCTGAAGGCTGAGCAGGAAGCCAGCCTAAAGTTTATTTGTGCCAAGGGATAAAGTATGGCCCTTCTAAAGTTAATCATATACTCTTACAATCAGCCTTAAGCTTAATGAGAATACAAGTGAAGAGCTCTGATAGACCATGCCACAAAAGGAGTCTTGGTTGTGACTCCCCAACTGTTCAGCATGTTTTATAAATTCATTTACATTTAGGTGAGGTTTACAGCTGAAACACAATACAGTTTACTCATGACAATGTGAGTTTTACCTTCCTGAGGCAGCACAGTTCATTCTAGCCAGAACAACTTCATTTTGTTACTCAGTGTGAAACAATGCTTTTACTTCTTTTAATTTTTAAAAGAATTTATTTCTAGACTGTAACTTCAATAGCACAGTCTGGTACTGCACAACATCAGGTTGCCCTTTTTAAATTCTCTTATAGCTTTAAAGTAGGAACAGAGTCCAGGAGAAATGACAAGTGAACACAAAGAACCAAGACTACACCTTCCTGGAGTTCAATGTAGCTGGAATTTGCTTCATTATGTACATCACAGAGAATCCAGTACTCTTATTGGACCCAAAAGATTTTAGAGTCCGTCACCTTTGAGGCCAGAAAGGCAGCGAAGGGATTTTAGAGTTGTGTGAATTTCATTGTGCTCAGCCCTGTGCTCTGTGCCCGGAGATCACCTCAGCTCAGAGTTGCCCACTCTGCACCAGAGCAAGCCCTGGGCCAGGGCCAGTGCAGCCAGGGCTGGAGCTGAGCTGCTTCCCCATAGGAACTGAGGAGTCCCTCCATGTGCCACCCCTGACATTCTCACAGAACTCATAAACTGAGTCTCTCTTGTGCAGTAATAATAAACCTGCAGCAATGCCACACTCAACGTACAGAACAGCAGTTCTGAGCAGGACAACCAAACTCTGGAGTGTTCCTCAGACTGGGAACAATGCAGAAATCAGCTGGCAGACCTTGTGTCCAAAGGTTTTTGGTATTACTCATGATTTCTGTGATGCAGTTAGCAACAGTGATAAAGTAAATAATTTAATACTTCAGTTTGTTTAATTTTGGTCCCTAATGCATTTAAAAGGCATGAGAAAGTAATCATTTGTTAAGTGGGGGAACTTAAAAGATAGGTTTTTAGAATGGGAAAATACAAACCTTTCCCCTGCAATTGCTTTTCCACGCAAGCTAACCATGACTGACTGTCTGACTCACACTGAAAAAATAACATAATCAACAAAACAGACTTGTAACAAGTTTGTGAAGCATTATGTAACACTAAAATGCAACAAGCAATAACACCAGCCTCAAGCTGCTCCAAGGAAGGTTTAGATTGGATATTAGGAATAATTTCTTCACAGAAGGGACTGTCAAGCTTTGGCACAGGCTGCCCAGCGCACTGGGGGAGTCCCCATCCCCGGAGGAATTTAAAAGACTTGCAGTGCTGGGTTAGTGATGGGATTCAGTGATCCCAGAGGGCTTTTCCAGCCTAAATGATTCCGTGATGCCATGGTCAGCTTCTTGCAAGTATGCAGGGCCAGCTCACCCCTGAGCTCTTTCAGCAAGCACCCGATGTCATCAGTGCTAAGTATCCATCAAGACTCCCACATTAATAATGAATAATCTGTTTCAGCTGCAACACAGAACTTCTGGAAAGAACAAAACCAAACCAAACTTCTCCACACAGCTCAAGTGATGCCCACTGGCCCCGCTCTGCACTCAGTAAGAGGGCATGAAGTGACAAGGCTACCCACTCCCTCACCTGTATGCAAACACCACCATGGCTGGGACAAAAGGAAATGGTGACATGGGACACAGCCCCTTCCACAGAGGGAGCACTTGGAGCAGACGCATACTGGACACAAAGTACCATTAGTATCAGCCTTCTAGGCTGCTAATTTGGGCAGAATGCTCAGTTATTTTGACCATTTTTAACTCCAGTTTTGTCCATCCCTCTGGTGCTGTAGCTGTGCATCCACCACTACCAGGTTCTGCATTCTGACAGCTCTCTGGGTGTCCTTACTGATCCCTAGGTACATCCAAAGGAAGGGACCAACTCAAGTAACCCATTTTATCAGCTAGCCCAGACAGTCTCAAACAGCAGAACCTGAGAACATGAGCAAGCCTTCAAGGTGAGCCACAGCCAACTCAGACACAAATCAATCAACAGCTCTTATGGCAACATACCTCAGCTACACCTGCTTCTACAGACACAAAGGGCTAGGCTTACCCCATTTTCTTACCAGAAAGCATGGGCCAAAAACTACAGTATATTTATTGAAGAACTGCCTTATATAGCAGAATTTGCTCCAGCAATTTAGCAACGAGTTATGGGATAACAAGAGAAGATTTTTCACACCTTTGCATAAAAGGACAGTGAAGAGACAAAAAGGGATTCTAAAAACTGAAGAGTACAAGAACCAGGTCAGAGCAGCAGACTGTCCTGTCCAGCCTTATCCTGACTCTCAGCTTGACTAACAGCAGCTATCTATGGATGAGCAGCAAGAAAGGCACTGGGATGTGGAGATGGCTCTCAGTGAAGCCAGGCACCTTCCAGCACCCCACCAGCAGCTCAGGGGATGTGCTCCCTCCCAGCTTCTCAAGGATTTCCCTTTTCTGCATTTCTCCACTAGTTTTTAAATCTATACAGCAATCTACCACCCACTACATTACCAGGAAAGCTTAATTACAGATTCTGTGAAAGAAAAACACCTTGCCTTTCCTTCCTGCAGAGCTCTCTCCCTGCCAGTGCCCCCTAGTTCTGACCCAGGATGAGACTGGGTAAGATGTTGCTGTTCAGCTCTCCATGCCACTGGAGACTTGAGAGAGCCCTGCTTTCTTCTCCCCTGCCTGCCCTGCCAGTCTGCACCTGCCCTTCTCAGCTCTGCTGTGCTTCCTGGAGATGGGCACCACACCCAGCCAGCCTGGGGGACAGCCCGCTTTCTCACAGAGGCAGAACTGTGTTCCAGGAGTTCTTTATTCCTCCCCAATAATGCTCACCAGTTTCTTTTGCTGTTTCCATCACAGCTGAACGAGCTGATGTCTAATAAACCATTATCTTGGGCATGAACAGCCCAGTGTCCATCACGGTGAATATGAAACCACAACACTGCTTTTTTCATTTATATTTATTTATACATATTTATTATATTTGTAAGTGAGTTTTAGCTATTGTTTTAGTGGCCATTTGTTCTGACTGCAAGTCCTTTCTGCTCTTCATGATGTCTGTCCCTCCTCTTTGTTATCTTAAACAACTTTTTATCACCAGCAGTTTGGCTCCAGTCTCCCACATTTTTCAAACAATTTCTGAATGGCTTGCAATGGTCAGCGTCAGTAAAGTTACACTATCAATAAAACCTGTCCAAATGCTTGAGTTCCACTTCCTTGGCAGGAGCTCTAGAACAGGGAATAAGTACACTGTGAATAAAAATGTCCCGAGACATAAGCCAGTCTATCCAAATTAGCACGTACACGACTTAGGAAAGTAGCTAAGGGTCAGCCTGCAGAAGCTCAGCACACCAGATGCTGAATTACTACATGGATGAGAAATTACTTTCCAATTACCATCACCAGAAGAGCTGTGTTAACTTTAATGTGATAGAAACCAGGCACCGCTAGCAAAGAGCACAAAATTTTAACTGTGTTAAATACACTCCTGTTATTTACTGAATGAACTTCCCCCACAAAACAACAGAATCAACAAAAAAGATCCTTTCTAGGTTCTTCACCTCCATGTAGTTCCACTGCAGTACTCCCTTCAGCTCTTTCTGAATTTCTTCAGTAAAATAAACTATGCCTCCTTTGCAGGGTACCAGTAATTTATCTGAAAGTGAGAACATACTTAACTGTTCCCTGTAATTTCCTGAAATAGGAAACTCATTTACAACACTGTGGCTCCAAGTTTTCTAACCTGCAGATTTTGCCTCTGTACAGAGTCTGTGTGAGTGATGGAGATCATTCACCACAGGACACCACTCTGCTAAGTTACAATTCCTTAATAATCCACCAGTGTAAGGTGCTGTGCAAACCTGCTGCTGTTCTGGCAGGTGCTGCTGTGACAGACAGCAGGACAAATGGTCCAGCTTGTCACAGGAATGAGTCTGCCCTCATTTTTCCTAACTGCCCCCTAAACACAGACCAAATCACATTAAAACTCTTTTCTTACTGGAAAATGTTACATCCTTTTATTCT
Source organism: Certhia americana (assembly GCA_018697195.1). Lineage (NCBI taxonomy): Eukaryota > Metazoa > Chordata > Aves > Passeriformes > Certhiidae > Certhia > Certhia americana. Next base: position 34,098,059 of record CM031862.1, read on the forward strand.
CAGTACGTCTAAGAGATATTCAAACAGAAGTTAAGCTCCACTTTGCTGAATTCTCTGTTCTCAGTACTAGCAGACTACATCAAAGGAGTTAGCCCTGAAGAGCTCCAGTCAATCCAACCCTGTAAAGCTCCTGAGCCATTTCTGCAGGAGTATCACTGATGTGCAATATCTGCAATTATCTGCAAACAGTTCTTTTGCAGTAGCTCCTGGCATGGCTGCTGCAGTGGTTACAGATGAGCAGATTGCAGCACAGACAGGGTGATTCCTCTCCAATCACACCACCAGCACTGCAGAAGGGAGGACAAAATCCACCCCTCAGCTCCCAGGGCCCTTCCCCTCCTCACTCCCTCAAACTTCCCCTTCTGCCAGACTGCAGCCATGGAAAGCTGCACTTGGTTTGGTAGGGATGTTAGTTCAGAGATCACATTGCTATAAATAAAGTAGTGATAATACCCAAATTCTTGCTTGTTAATAATACTTAACCCTTGTTTACCTTAGCACAGCTTTTCTCCTTCATTTTCACTTTTTACTTTTACTTAAAGAACAGCTTTACTTTGGATGATGTTACAAATATTTCTGTCCAAAATAAACTCCTCTAATTCTGTATTTAGCCAACAGTGAACATGGTGCCTGCACAGCTACACACACTTCATAATGTGGGGTATAACACCATGGCAAGAAGTGATGCTCTAATAAAACACTAGTGAAAAAAGTGAAGAAAACCCCCACCAACCACCCTCTACCAGCTAAAAATAATTTCCTGTGGAGAACATCATTTAACCATAAAGACAGTTCAATAAATGAAATAAAAGCACAAAGTACAGTAGTAGGCTGCTTAAAGCAGAATGGAACTGCACATCCTACTTGCACCTGTGTCTAGGAGACAGCCCAGCAGAATTTACTTTAAAAGTCTCTTTGAAATCTATTTTTAAAATTCCCCACTCTTGTTCCAAATTGCATGCCAGCTTCACCATCCACTACCAAGCAGGGCTGCACCAGACTCCTTACCCCTGAACTGCCCAGCAGGAACAGAAAATAACCATCACAGAGCCATTTTCCTTTAATGGATTACACATCTCCTCTAACACTAACAGAGAGAGAGCCAAAGCAGGAGCAACTTCTCCATTTTCTTACTTTCTCAATTCCCACTTTCAACAACTTCCTCAACTCAAATCAAACTAGCAAATTGAAAAAAAAAAATCCTCTCTACATCTACAGAACAGTTTCTTGTTGTTAAGGCTCACTCAGCACTTCACAAATTGTAGTTTCTGGCATTTAGTTACAAATTCCTACCCGTTCAGCGATCTAAGAGTGGGCTGTCTGAGCATTACTTTAAAATCATCAGTTTTAGCGGCTAATATCAGGTTTGCATTTGTACAGGTCTGTAGTGAGGATTTTTATAGTTATTTTATTCCAACCCTGGGTTTTTTAATTTTTAAACAGCCTACTAATAAACAGCCAACATAAAGAAAATAAAGATCTGTCAAGCTATAAATAAAAAATTAAAAAAGTAAACAGTACACAGGTGAAAGAGTCTAAGAAACAATTTCCAAAAGGCATAAAAGCATAATAACACTATTTTCAAAGAGATTAGGGCTACCACTAATAGAATCTAGAAGGGCAACAGATAATCCAACTGTTAATAAAAACCCAAAACCAAACAGAAAAAAAAAAAAAAAAAGGCATTCACAAAAGATAAGGCTCAGATGTTCACAAACAAGAAGTTTGGAAAGATTCCCATATCAGGAAAGCTTCACCAGGGACACCCAAGAATTTCTTTTCTGAGGTTAAAGCCCTGACAGAAGTGGTTAGAGGGCAATCATAGAAAAAACTAACACACAAACACACAAAACACAAACCCCCATTCCCTGCCCTCAAACAGCAGGAATTTTGCCAAGTTCAGATGATAGGCACAAAAGAAACTCAAGGATGAAACAACTGCAGTATGAAATGTAATGTGCATTGTTTTGATTTTTAATACAACATTACCAGAGGGCCTGAAGAGCCCCAAGAGGACCCAGCTCTGTAGAAAGCCCCTGGAAGAAATCAGTTGATGCCATGATGGCATCAGCCTGGTGCCTGTGTGGAAAAGGCAGGGATCACCCAGGAATGCTGCTGCACAGGGAGAGCTCCCACTGCTCAAAGCACAGCTCAGTATTTCTGTGGGTCTGTCTCTGGACAGACATGGACTCTGAGCTGGCCATTCCCATGCAGGAATGAGAGTCTGGCATAACGATCCAAAGCACTATGGAAATGCCAAAACACTGCTCTGCAACAGTGAAAAAACAAAAACAACTGCAAGGAATTACAGGGAATGGAACACAGGGCTGAAATCATTATTGCCAGCATTTTAACTTCCAGCATAAGGGAAAAGGAAGGAAAGGGAGAAGAAGATAAACTTTATGAAAGGCAACTGAACACAAAACCCCTGCCTCCAGCTCAGACAAGCACAAAGCTGTGAATTATTGCAAGCCAAGTGAGTCTTCTGGGAGGCAACTGCCCTGCTCCTCCACCTTCGTGCTATTGATCAGCCACAGAGACACAATATTGGCAAAAAGAGCCTCGGCCTGACCTGGAGGGTTTTGTCATTCCTTCTCCCTCATCTTTTTTTCCAGAGTTGGAGCATTAAAAACTGCATTGTAACTCCAAATGAAGGCAAAAGATAGCAATGGTACTTTAGGTGATCCAAGTCAACATCCACTGAAACCAGGAGAAGAAACCCACAGGAAATGGATTTAATCCAAAACCAGCAAGACCCAAATCTCAACCCCCTCTGACGTCTGCACTGATGTGCCTTTGGCTTCAGTGCTGCAGGATGATGCCTACAGTGAGCTTCTCATGAACCACTCACAAATTCATCGACCCTTTCACATAAATTGAGGTAATTGTAATTTCCCATCGCCCAGAGCAGGAGAAAACCAAACCACAACACATCTGTTAGCAGCTGAAGCCCTGATCAAACAGTGGGACCAGTGAGCCCAGTCACCACTGGCTGGGTCTAGGGGTGCTCAGTAATGTGAAACCTTTCATTACACAAACAGGCTGCTGAGAGTGACAGGCCAGCCACTGCAGCACTTCAGAGCCTCCTGTCCTTTACACACTACAAAACAGTACCATGACTTGGGACACAGCAAAATAAATCCAAACGGAAAAAAAGGAAGAATACCCAGCAAGAGTCCCAGGATGGTAAGTTATTTTCTGACTGCACACCTGTCACTTACACAGATACCCACACATTGGGAGTCTGTGGCAAAAGTCTATTAATTCTGTTTTGACAAACAAATGAGACAACACAATCTAATGGGGAAAAGAAAAAACCCCAGAGGTCAAGCAATGCTGTTGCTGCCTCATGCAGTGGAAACAACCATGAGTTCATCTCCCCAATTCATGTGGGTGTCAGTCTGATACCTACACATGGAACAAGCACAGGGTTTCCAACCCTGGGCAGTATTTACTGAAAATGTTTTAATTAATAGAAGCATTCTTGTTCATAGCCAGAGGGGCAAAGTATCACCCAAAAATATAATACATTAAAAAATTACAGAAGATATGCTTACCCTTAAGAGTGAAAGAGAAATAATTCTGAAAATTTATGACAACCTGATCTAAGAAAGGAGTCTGTCCCAGAAGATGTTTAACACACCAGGTGCATCTTGGGAGTCACTTAAGAGAAAATAACTTAGGAGACAATCAGTATCATGGAATGCAGTCACTAACAGAAGAATGTATGGACACAGGTATTTCAGAAAGCCTCATTTAATTTTAAAATGTTTCAAATAAACCAAAAAGATAAAATAACCTAGTGCAAATACAGAAAATTAAATTGGGAAAAAATAGTTCAATATGATTGACAGCTAAATTCCATTCTTCTATCCTGTTTGCTTCAGCAGAGCTCCATCCCAGCGCTCCCAGCAGTGACTCCCTGGGGAGCCCTAAGGCCAAGAGCATGTCCATCTGCAAAGCAGAAATGAATCTGTTCCAAAGGACACTGGAAATGAGTAAGGGAAAGTCCCTGTGCAGGTACAGAGCTCATGGCTGCAGGAATCAAAGTGCACAGCAAACCTTTTCCAGATACTTTCAAACAAATCTCACCAACCAGTCTCTTTGGTTATAGCCAAAGCCCAAACACGCTCTATAAAAGGATGGAAAGTAGCACTGCCCATGAAAAATTAATGCAACACATTGAGAACATCATCCCAAAATGTGGATCTTATAGAGGATGAAGCAGCTCTACAGGAGATGTCAGGGATTCCCTTCCCTCTTTGTACTGAACAGCCACACAGCAACAGCAGACTTGGAAAAACATTATTCCTCTTTAGGTGTGAACACACACAAAAGAAACTTCAGTTAAATGAACACGAAAGCTGCATTTTACATACAGCAAGGTGAAAATCTAACAGGAGAGCAGGTCCCCATACCTCAAAACCCAGCCCTGTCCACAGGCACACCAGGGCCTGCACACTCCTGGGAGACCCCTCCAGCCACGCTCACAGACCATGAATGCTGCCACTTCTGCCTTACACAAAACACAGTATGCTGATACTGGCAACAGAAAAATCAAGGTTAAGAGTCAATTTTAAATGCTTTCTTCCTTTTAGCTGCTCACAACTGTTCCTATGGTAAATTTTGTAGCTCCTGTCCTCTGGTAAAACTAAGTGTTTTACTTAGCTGGAACACTGAGAAAAATCTTTCCATTCTTGTTGGGTCAGTTATTTATGAAATTAGTTTTAAATGCTTTTTTTCTTGGATACTGGATTTGTTATTAAATATTATCTGAAGCACAAGCACATATGTGATTCCTTTCTGAAAAACAGTTTATGTATTGAGTACAAAAACCACATTTTGACTGTTCCAAGCATAAGCAGTAAATGTTTAACATGCAAATTCACTCACATACAATAGGCAATATCCTTATTTTTGGCATGTAGTTACAAACTCTACCCTACCAACTGCACAGTTACCTTCACAGTTTTTTCAACCAAGTCTGAAATTCCTACATACAGAAACACATTTTTTTTCTTCTAACAACCAAGTTCTTTTATTATTTTCCAAAACTCAGTTTACAAGCTTTCCAGTCTACTTTTTACCTCCCTCAGTGGTTTCAGCAAAGATTAAGGACAATCAATTCTTTCCAAGCTCTCTCCTGGAGCTTGTGTCTGTTACCTCATTTCCTGGCTCCTATGAAGCGAGACAAGACTCTGGTGAAAACTATCATCATAACATTTACATTTTCAAATACTGAGTTCAGTTCCTCAAAAATTGTAATAAACCCCTTGGCATATGAGACTGAAATTCTTCCATACTCTTTTCTTCAAGTGGTCGTGCAACTGAGAAGGGTTTTTAAAAATGTTCCTGGATAGTTTTCCAACTTCCCCAAGCAACCACCTCTTTTCTCTTTTTCACAATTCCCCATGGCATTTCACAAAACACTCCACCTTTCAGACACTGTCAGGGTATTTCTATCCTTGTTCATCTCTGCTTGCCCTGTTAAGCCTCTCCCTTTCACACTCATTCAGACCACACTACATAACATACAGCATCACACTTGAAACAAAAAAAGGTAACAAAAAATTGTTTTCCTTAGCTTCATCATTCAGGCAGACTTTTCAATCAATTAAAAATCAGATCTTCGATAAAGATCAGATTCAATTTGACATCAAGGACTGCACATCATTTGAAGCCACACAAAACAACTTTATTGATTTAATATAAAAACTTACCCACTTGGCAATTGGACACCCCTGAGAGCTTTTTCCTTCCTTTCCTGTATAAACCACTACCTCTATTCTTACAGCGCTTCCTTTTGCTCCATACCTGTGTTAAAAAAAGTTCATGAATAAAACAAACTACTGTAGAGCATTTCAAAAGAGCAAACATTTTCAATAAAGTTTAATGAATTTATTTTTACTGAGAACAGAAGACAAAGTATTTATAAAGCAAAAAAAATCCTTTTACTTTAAAACCCTACTTGCAAGAATAGTTTTTGACATCTCTCTTCTGATAAACTTCTGTCACTAACAAAACGTTACCTGGGTAAGGGAATGTTCTATCTGCATATAAATCCTAGTGCACATCAATCACTAATACAGCCTTTTCTGTCCAGTTTGCCACAGCTGCTTCACAGGTAAGACACCAGAAAACCCTGTTCTGCCAGCTGCTGATCCCTGTCCCTCCTATTGACTTCAAGGGTACCTCAGAACACACTGCACTTGAACTCCAGCCCTGAGGTTGTCAGGGCTCAGGAAAGACACACGAGTTTGGACCTGAAGTGCTCACACTCACCTCATGCACATCTGAACAAGAAAACACTTGAAAAATAAGTACTGACAGAAGTTCAGTAAAACAAAGCTAAAGGCAGCACTTGATTTCTCAGAGCTCTACTTCCTCCTTGTTTAGACAGTCAAAAATACAATGAGCATTAAAAGCTGAATGTTCCTCACCTGTTCTCCATAATTTCTCTCACAGCAGCAACACTTGGTCCTGTCCCGAGATGTGTGTAATAAGGGCCTTCATCTTTTTCTATAATTTGCTCTGTAAGCAGGTAAAGAAAACTGTTGGCACATCCAAAATGTATTTACCCCAAGAAAAGTCAACTTAGAAACACTTTATGGAAATGCCTTCCAAATTAAATTAGAACACGAAGTTTGACCCTGAAATATCATGAATAAAGAATACAACACTTTGAATATACTTTATGCTTATTTTCCTCCACTGAGTACTCTAGCATTTTTTAATGTTATAAAGTAAAACCTTAATTATAGCAATATTTTGCATTCTTTAAGACTTTCATTAGAGGAACTGGCATGTATTGACTAAGTCAAATTCCCAATGTCCTTGTTGGTAGGAACATTATTAATTCATTTTAGACAAAGGGGGGTTGAGGGCAATAAAATAAATTAACTGATAGTCAGATCCTTTTCTGTCAGAACAGAAAACATAACCCAAGCCTCTTAACAAGCACTTTGTTGATTCAGCCCATGAAAGGCAAGGTGAAGCAATCTGCCTGCAGACAATCTGCTGAGGGGCTCTGGCCTGTCCCTCCACAGTGACAACACAGCGTGTCACACACCCCCAGCCGAGCTGGGTCTGCACAACCCTCCATGCAGAGCTTGCTCTGCCATCTCCTGCTGCAAAAGTCACTCTGCAAGTGGCCCTACCTCAACTCCACCTGAGCTCTCCTCACATGGCCAGAGGTGTCAGCAGCCTTGGGCATGGACTCTTCCAGGCCATCCCACAGTGGCCATCGGGACTAACAGTGACAGGAGCAAGGCCAACCCCAGCTACGCTCTCCTGCTTGTCTAACAGATTTAAGCAACAAGGACAACACACTGGGACACTGCTGCCCAGCCCACTCGGCACAAACCAGCCCTAGCCCACTGAAATCATGACCTGATACAATGCAGCTAAGTGCACATAAAGCACAAGTCAGCAACGGCAGAACAATGAACAGAAAAACTCCCTTTCCTCCAGGTTTAAATTTAAGTGGAGGATTTAAACTTGCCAGCTGCAGTACAAAAAAATACTCAATTCTGCTGTGCTCTGCAGGCCCAAAGAATACCAAGCAAAAGTTAGAAAGAGGGGAAAGAGAATTTCCTCCTGTCTTCTAATGGTGAAACACTGATTCTTGTGCAACAGCTGTCACATAGACTTCCTCACATTAAAGGAAGCAACATGAGCACACCTCCATTTGAAACGTACAGACAAAAGTTAGCAAAAACACTTACCAACACAGTCACAAGTTGGCAACTCAGATTGTCCTTTTTTGGTAGGTGTGTCTATTAAATTTTTTGTAGGGGTATCAAGAAACTTCATAGGTGATTCAAGGAAACTGCTGAGCGTGTTTTTTGCTGGGGAACACCCTGAGTCGCCTGTGCTCTGGGTGTGGTCAGTACCCAAACTGGTTGATGTCAGAACAGCCACCTCACCCACACACTCCATATTCCTGAGAGCTTCAGCAGAACCTGGCACCTGGGCCCCACCACAGGGAACAGGCAGCACCTGTGACTTTGGATCTACCTGCTGAACATAGGCTTTGTTTTCACTACTCATTTCGTTAGCTCTCAGGTTAGACTGGTTAAAAGTTGGTGGCAAAGGATGTGCCTGACTGACGTTTGCTGTATGCTGTACCTGAGAATTACATTTTTCTGTAAACATCTGTAGGTTTTCAGTTGGTCTTTTCAACAAGGATGCTGTTTTCAGCTGTGAACCAGCCAGAGGATTACGGGAGGACAGGTCACTGTGCTGGCTATGTGCAACAACTTCATTTTTCAGTGGATCAGTGCCCAGTCGGTCACTGGAGCCTGCAGTTTTCATTTGCTCATTCACCACTTCACAGCCAAACAACCTGTCTTTTTTTTTCTCCTGCAGTGTCTCAGGTAAACACCTGTGGAATTTTATCTGTGCTTGGGGGAGAAATAATCTAGTTTTTTCTTGTGATGCTGAAGTATTTTGACTGAGCGCTCTCTGTACTTTGGTTCTAGGAGATTTCTTTTCAGACGGAGCTACCCTGGAGTCCTGCGGCACAGTTTGGCCAAGCTTCTGCAGTTTTGATGATATCCAAATGTCCTGCAATTCACTGTGCTGGCATGACAACAGCTCTAGCTGGTTTTGATTATTTTGCTGATAGCGTGCTTCTTGAGGCTTCTTTTTGTGTCTTGGTTTCCATGGCACAGCATTTCCTTTCTTATTTGTTGTTTGCTTTTGCTTTAACAGTAAAGATCTATAATTATGCCTAAAAAATACAGGTTCTTTTTTCTGCAACACATCTTGGTTGTATTTTGGCTGCCTCTCATGTGAGATTAGATTAAGCAGTGATGCCTTTATATCGTTCTTCTGCTCTGGATTCGTCTGGTTTGATTCAATCAGCGCTGCCAGTTGAGTTAGCTGTGCAGCTACATCCTCTTCATCCTGGCTGTGAACTCCTCCTTCTTTAATCAAAGATCTACCTTCCAATTTCAAATCATTACACACTGGCTTTTGCTCTAACTGCCCAGGAGCTTCCAAGTTGTTCCTTATTTGCTGGACATCACACGAAGCATTGCAATACCCTGTGAGGGTGACTGGCTCATGATCACAACTTCTGATGGAATCACATCCTGCTGCATTAGATAAGTCAGATAAAGTTTTGATATCTCTTGAGGAAAACTGTAATTTATACATCTCACCAGCTGGACTGGCAGGTTTATCACACAATTCAGGCACTGAACTTTGGCCATTGTATAACACTGCCTTATTAGGGAGCTGCTTCTGTGAGTGAGCGCAGTCAGCCAAGAGCTGCTGCTCATTCTGTAAGTAAGTGTCTTTGATTTCTTGTAATGCAGAGGATGTAAAGGAGGATGAGATATCCCTTTTAGAACTATGGAGCGAGTTGGAAGTTCTTTCTCCTGTATGTTCAATACTTTCAGTTTTAGCTGGTGAAGTTGTTTCTAAAGGAGCTTCAGACAACTGTGTTAAAGCTTCAATAGCTACAACCTGCTCCAGAGTTAAATTTCTGGTTTTAATCAGGGACAAGAAAGTGGGCTGGAGTACAGAATTCTCAGGCTGTGTCTCCACATTTGGTACTTGAAAGCCATCCTCCCCTGCCTGCAGTTCCTCGTCAGGCAGTGGAGGACAACACAAGCTTTCTTGCACATCCAAGCTGGAACCTGTCTGCAAAATTGACTTATCACAATAGTCAGAGATGCTGCAGTTGCAGTTTTCCCCTTTCATTAAAACATTCCCTTGGTTTTCTGGGTGAACACAGCCAGTGCCACTGGTCAGAGTGCTTACTATGCTATTCAGATTGCTACCCTTCGGCCATTGCACGTGGGAATTGCTTGTCAAATCTGCACTTTCCTCTGCAGATACATTTTTCAGTGAAGCAACTGCATCTGGTGGTGAATAACGCAGGGTTTTTATGCCATTTTTGATGGTGTGCACCAAGGATTTTTTTGGCTCAGTGAAGTGACTGGGAGAGGCTGCTCTTTCTCTGTGGTCAGCGTGTTTCAAGTGTTCGGTGCCCGTCACAGCTCCGTGGATGTCGCCGTTGACGTGGACACCAAAGGATGGCTTCTCGTTATGTGCCCACTTCTCTGCTTCTAAGCCAGTCATTCTCTCTTTCTCCTTACACTGCACATTTTCAATGGGTACTGCTTGGTTTGTCTTCACCCTGTATTTTTCACCATGACCACATATGCTGCATTCCATGAGTTCTGGTCTGCGGCCATTTACTGCTTTGTTTTCTAAATTTGCCTATAAAACAATCATAAAAAACCCTTGTTGTAACAGCTGTTCAAAGCATATTAAAAATAAGAAGCTTCATATTTACACAATTAAACCCTACTTTGACAGATATGAGGAATATCCTAATTAGGTACAGACATTGCAAAAAAACCAAAACAGGAAGTTATAAAATAACCTGAAGGCTGAAGACCCTATCAATATTTATAGTTATTTTTCCCCACTGTTGAGGGACAGAGGAAGAAATTGGGTAAATGTGGTGGCAGGAGATGAATGAAATGAGTGGTCAGATAAAGGAGGCTAGCATTTAGAAGTAGATGAAAGGATTCAATTTTGAATTAATTTGCATGAGCAGATTTAAAAAAGGTAAAAAACTTATGTTAAAAGCAAGACAGAAATCCAAAGAATTATACCACAAAGTTCAGAAGTAATTTGGTATAATTACATTCATTTGGCTAGACCCATAAACTGGTTTAACCAATACACTCCTTGCTTGGACACTAGAGCTAGTCCTGAAAACCACCCATTCTTGCTTCAAGTCCTTAAATAATTACAAACCCTAAGGAGAAATGAATAGAAAGCCAATTTACATCAGCTCACTTGGAAGTTACTCTTTAAACAGTTATTTAGCTTCTGTATTTAGATGGAAATTTCCAAGTTTCTCAACAGTCTCTCACGTAAGCTATTCAAAGCCCTATTTTAGTAAAAGCTACATTTTAGTATTTTGTTAAATACGTTCTTCATCTTCATTGATATTATACAGTTCACGTGTTTGAAGCCATGTCAAAATGTGGACAGTCAGAATATTGTGTCCTGGAAAGAATATATATATGGGCTTTAAGACAGTATTATGGATATGAAATAAGGAGTTATGCAAAGCAAAAATAAAACTAATTAAGGCAGAAACTTATGCAGAAATGGTAATTAAGTCAGGAATCCAATTTTGTTTATGCTATTCCAATTTTATTTATATTAAATTTCCATTCCAAAAATAATTTTAAATCACGGTAGATAGTGCTGTTTCTTCACCTGACTGCAACATTTAAGAGTTCTTCAATCCCCTGTAACCTTAAGCTGTACTTAAAATCAGGATTGCTTTTCCAATCAGGTATCAGCAACACGATGGGTTAATTAACCCTGTGCAGGCACAGTCCCTCACAGCAGAAAATCCCACCCAGTAAGAACCATTCCATTAAATAGATTAATGATTAATTACAACCATGGAGACGGAATTGCCACAAACCCCCAGGCAAAACAAGGCAGCTCCACCTGGAGCTCAGTGGTCACCTTGCAGCTGATAAAACACAAGCCCAGGAATCCATGGCACATCCTAGGTGTTCTCAGAGGCATCATAACTGCTCACGGACATGTTATGCAAAAACACGTCCAGCACCTGTGCAGCTAAGTCAAGCCTACAGGTACTAGATACAAAAAGATGCCTTATCTAATGTCTTTTCACTACACACAGACCCTGACTAATGGTCAGTGAGCTGGAGCTCCTCTGGTTCCTGGGGATTTTCAGTGAATGATTCCTAGACCCAGGGGGTCACTGAGCACTTTCTGAAGGGTCCACAAAAGCTGAACAGGTTCCACCATGCTATTGTAGCAGGGGTAAATGCATCACACAGCTCTCTGTTACTGTACCAGAAAATATTTTAAGTGTCCACCATAAAAGATGAAAATGCCACAATTCTATACCTGCACAAAAGCTGAATTCCAATTACCTTAACTTCAGAAAGAAGTAGAATTGTTGTTCTTAGGACAAAGTACATCTAATATCTTTATCAATCCAAAAGATTCCCAACCATGTAAAACTCTTATTAAAAATTATTTAATCAATTATGAGGCTGAAGACAAAATCAAATAGATGAAAACTAATTTCCCATCAACTGCACACTTTCAACAAAACCACATTTTGTATTCCATTCATCATTATAGGAAATGTTCACTACATTTAAAAAACTAATAACTAAGTCTGGTAATTTGGGAGCAATAAGAGGCATAGGAAAGGAAGAGGCTTCATTCACAAATAGCAGAGATGAGATCTGACACAGAATCCACTGACAGCACTCAGTACAAAAGTGTCCTCACGGTCCTCCAAACTAGACTGTTCCTCAATAAAATAGTTTAGCTGATCAAAAAGCACTGCTATGCTCAAAAATACTCTGGATATTCCCTAATCTGCCAGTACTGCACAGCTACTGCACTGTCTCCCTACGGAACTCCAGCGATCCCAGTAGCAAAAGTGGATTTGCTTTAAAAAAAATATGTTCTTCACACTTCATATTTTCCACTAACATTACTAGAAGCTGCCCACATGCAATGAGGATGAAAAAACCCCAGATGAATCATATCACTGGCATGAGTTAGTTCATATTCTGTTTTTCCACATGAAGACAAAATATTGTCATAAAATCAGATGTTATTGTTTTAATCAAACTCTGCCTTTCAAGCACTGTGTTGCTTTATCTCCTGTAACTGAATTGCAGCTGATCCTAAAGGATACCTCTTCTTTTCTCTTCCCTCACAAACAGAAAAGGCCACTGGATAGTCTGTTAGCATGTGAAGTTAGTATTTCCCACCACAAAGAGACATGCAGACACACAATCAGGGACAGAGCTCATTTGACTGTTCCCCCCAACCTAGGAACAATCTATCTTCAAGTCCTGAATCTGCATGTAAAAAACCCAGTGAAAACTACAGACAAGGATATCACAACCCCGAGCCACAGTGTTAACATTCACGGGAGTTAGGCACTGTCTGATCTGATCAGTTCCCGACGCTTTTACACAATTGCAATGAAAAGCTGAAGAACAAAGCAGATCAATACTAGTAATTTCCTCTCTCTCTCATTAAGGAGAGCTCTACTCTGCCGGGAGACACGAGCCACTAACAAATCACTAACAAATCACGCTCAAGCTTAGGCTCTGCAGTAGTTTGTGCTATCAGAACAGGAGCCACAGAGTCACTGTGGCCATTGCTGGATTACTTAAACTTCAACCAAATACTATCTCATATACATGCACACAAAAAAATTCACTGAGATAATGCTTCCAGCACACATGAATACAGCAAATCATTTGACATTCTGAGGAGTCAGACCTACTATTAACTTTGCCTTTAACACATGATGCCCCTGAGGTAATGCAGAATTCACCAACTCCCAATCAAAATGCAATGCTTAAGCTACCCCAAAAGACATTTTCACATCTGAGCAGCCAGCAGGCCATCGATTTGTGTCTCTCATTTCAAACCTCTACAGGTGCTAACAACACACACTGTACTAAAGGACACCACCAGGATCAATTACTCTCATAAACAAGAAATAACAGATGATGCCCTGTCCAACTACTGAAAAAACGGCTCTACAAGCAAGTCCTGATGAGTAACACAACAACTAATTGTTGTTGTTGTTGTCCAAACCCCTAACCAGCCCTCCCTTTAAGATTCTCCCCATGTCCCATACAAATACAATGCCCAACAGATCAAACAATATGTGCACCAAAACTGAGATGACCCAAAACACTGCTCTTCCAGGGTCACAACGTGCATCAGCACAAAAGGATGAGTGGGTGAGAAGTGCCTGCAAGCTGCAGTGCCTTGGGTAAGCCTGGATCCTGCAGCAGTGTCTGCAGCCACACAGCCAGCCCCACATGTCCCTCCAAGCTGGGACAGAGCTGGAAGCTCCTCAGAGATCCAAAACCATGCTCTAAGTGTTTCAGAAAAACTGTTTGGAAAAGACAGTACCAAATGTACTTAATCTAACATTCAACCAAGGTGTTTGGTTCATGGTCTGACTGCCAGGTATCATTGCCCCGCCAAGAGGCAAGAAAGCACCAACCAGCTAACCAGCAGCAATTTACTGTTCTGTCATTTATTCCTGCTGTCTGCTCCCCAGGACATGCAGAAATTCAGTAAAACTGGGGACTTGCACTGGGCAGGACCAACATACAGGGATAAGGAGATAAGACATGGGTAGGATGGGCAACAGGGAGACAGAGCACAGGGGTGGAGAAACAGTTGTTTATGCTGAGCACTAGGTAGGAAACCATGCAGAACAGAGACAGATATGAGGTGGGATGCTGTAGGAGCCGTCGGTCACCTCCTGAACACAGCTACACTTTCTTCTTGGATTTTTTTTTTTTTTTTTTTTATTAAAGGTAGCCACAGTAACACAACTAAGAATAAACTTCTATTTCAGACCACACACATGCCTGACTACTGCAATAATGCAGACAGCAGCAACACACTATAGGCTGCTGCCCAAGGCTGCAGCCTGAGCAGGGTGTCCAAGCAGGCTCCCAAAAGAGAGAACAGCAGAGTAGGGGCAACCTCACCACAGTCATAAAGCAGGTACCAGCACACTGCATAACTGTGGACATGGAGGAGTCCCTCAGGGTACCACACTCCCACAGTGGCTCAGCTAAAGCACATTTTCTATGGCTCTTCTTGCACAGAAACAGCTTGGAGACTGTTGTTAACATAACACAGCCTGAATGTACAAGGTGTGCTGTTCCTCAAGAAAGCAGCGCTCACACACGGCACTGGGGGACAGGACTTGGCAAAATTATGTTGCCAAGTTTTACCACAGAAGCTGGTTTATACAGAAACTCAGAGGAATAAGAGGTTCTGCAAATCTGGAGAAAGGAACCTGACCTGGGGCACGACATTGAGGTTTTCCTGGAGGTACCCCACTCACTTCCAACTTTCCTGAGTATCAATCCACCCAATCACCAACTTGAGCATCACAGCAGGCAGCATTTCACACTGGATCTTACCACAGCTAAAAAGTCTGCTCTAGTTGCTGGTTGCTTCTCTTCTTTCCATATTTGTAGCCACAACAGCAAAGAACATTCTCCAAACTACAGCTTAGCTCTCAGTTTTATCTCCATTTAATCTACATTTATATCCTCTTTCCCATGTTCTTCAAACACCAGTCAACTATCCCACCAGAAAAGCTCCTTATCTCTTTCCAGGAGGAATTAGTACATTATGGCCTCAAAGTCTTTATACCTTTGTTCTCTTCCTTTCCTACACCACTACCAGAGCAGAGCCCTGCCACCCACCTTGTACAACAGCTTCAGTGAGACCACTTACAAAGAAGATCTACAGTATCAGACCTTAAAGGATGCACTTACTAACCCTAAAAACTACAGGAAACTAATTCTGACGGTAAAGGTTTCAAATGGTGACTCCCATAGAAATGTATTTATTGGATTACTACTTGGAAACAGGCTCTCTCAGCCGCAAACTCAAATTATTGTTTCCATCAACTCCTATCTATATCTTGTAAAAGCTACAAACAGGAGCAAGAAAAAACAGAGGGTGAAGGACACCCCCTTCTCCTACACAGGCATCCAAGAAGTGGATTTGTTAAGAAAGAAAAAACCCCAAACATTACAGTAATTTTTCTGCCACAGAAGCAAATATAAACAAGCATCTTGCCTGGTCATTTTTGTTTTCCTTGGGTTTTGGGTTTAGTTTGGTTTGTTTTTTACTGGTGTTTTGAATTACTCAATCATTTGTCTTCAATGCTGAAACCAAGCACTCAAAGAGACCCTGGCAGCTCTGGAAAATATAGCACTCAATTAAGCCAGAGAAGAAAAATGATACAATCAGCAGCACTATGTATTCCCTAACAGAACTTTCCCCTAATGTGCTTTAGCTCAAAAGCAGAGATGAAAGAAATTCAATCTCTGAATTTCCCCACCCTAGCTAATGTCTCTTGTGGTCTACTTGTTTATGAAACCATCAGCACAGTGTTAAGGAAGCACTGCCTGGCCCTTCCCTGCAAATGGAGAATCATCACAGTGTTTGTGACAGGGGCTTCAGGGAGCAAATCACAGCCATGTGTATGTAACCTTCTTAGCAACAATGGGAAAGAGCAGTAAATTAATACTTAGCAAAAATAGCAAATAACTCAAAGACAAGACATGATGTCTCATAAATTAAGCTGGCAAGCCAGCCATTTCATTACAGCTAAAGAGAGATTCTGTATTTAGCAAGAGGCATGGCACTGTATTTACAAAAGGCAGGTTTCTACCTTGGAAAGCAGTGCCTTCCAGGACAACATTAACACGGTCAATTATCAACTGCACAGTAACTATAGAAACTCCTGGTACAACTTTATGGCTGAAAGGGTTAGTTAGATTCTTCAATGCATAAATAACAATATAATTAGGAAAAGACCGGTAACTTTCAATCCTGCACTTGGCACTTTTGCACCTGCTAGCAAAATAAAGCATCCTGTTCTGGCATCCCCAATTCAAGCAAGACATTGATATGCTGGAGAGGGCTCCGAGGACCACAAGAATGACAAAGCATTGAAACATCTTGAAGTGAAAGCCTCAAGTTCACTCTCCACTCACTCTCTCCAATTTACCAAAGAGAAAGAAAATTGAAAAGCCACAAACTCCTGCTAAGTCTATGTGGAAAAGAATGCTGATAACAGAGGGCTCCTTGTTCTAGCAGACAAAAGTATAACAAGACTCAATGACTTTAAGTTAAAGCTGGAGAAGTCTGGCCTTGAACCATGGCGCACATTTTTGCAGTGAGACAGAGAGAGAGCAAAGAATTTTTTTTAAGCGTCTTGTTAGGTGTTTGGAGGAACTTTTCATCCATGGGAATTTTCAAATACAAATTTTCAGCTTTTTTTAAAATATGTTTAAGCCAAAGAAAAGGATACAGTCTAATAACCTCCCAGCACAAGAACAATTGTTCATAACGATCTTTCTTGGGTTTACCACATGCGAACCAAACTGAGGGAAGTTAATTTCTCTTCAAGGTTCAGTGCAGTAAAGAGCCAAACGAATAAACTAACAACATAACTTTACACAGTTCCTGCAATCTAACCAGAAGATATTCAGCTCCTTAATTCAGGACCACGGTTCTGTGCCCCACCACCTGTTGTATAACCAATTATATTATTGACAAGTTACTACATGTTGGTAGTAACTTTCTCAAACCAGAACTGCTAAGGACACACAACACCATTCTAGCCTGGTTTTAAAACTGATGGGGGACGACTAGACAAAAGGGAGTAACTAATACTCTTTAGAAATAGAAAACTTAGTGACAAGTATGTCAGAGGAGCACCTAATTCAGATTAAAAAGAAAAAAAAAAGAAATAGTCGTGCTGATCTCTAAAGGTACCAGCTTCTGGCAGAGGCAGCACTATTCAGGATTCTTCATCTATCTTTTGCTTACTCTCATGAGGAAAAAATTGCAAAAATATGTTTCCTTGTCTGTCTGAGAGCTTGCACACCTATGGGTTAAGTAAAGCTCAAGACAGAATTTACACTTGTAACTTCCATCTGCTCTTTACAGGAGTAGCAGCTTTCACTCCATCCTGGAATAACAGCAGTGCCACAGTGGTGTTTGCACTGCAGAATTCAGACAGTGATCATCTGTCACAAAAGTGAATGCTTTGCATTTATAAACATAGAGCACTTTTTCCTCTTATTCACAAGTCCAGCAAACCCCTTATTTTAGGAAAGTTAAATGTAGAGCCCCATTTTACTACAGGGCACTGATTAAACTGTAATGTAATACAGACAGAACCAACAAAACACTGAGAAAGGAATTCAGTCAAGACACAAACCACTCAATTGTAAGTCAGTTTCAAAAAATCCTAATATTCTAGGCGGCTTAATATTAAAGTTGGTAGGACAACAAGGACAGCCTTGTTGTATATGGTAATTTTACATAAATAGATGAAAAGGGATTATTGTTAGTTGCTTATAGGTAAATGCTGTTTTCCTTTTTCTTTACATCATTTAAGTTTCATGCACTTAACATTTAAAAAGAAAGCATGAATTCTTACCTCCCCAATGAAATCCTATAATTAGGTATTTATTTTAGTACAAATCAGATCTCTTGGTCTCTACAAAAATCAATGGGAAAGTTTGCTGTCACAGTAACAGCTAAATTAAATTTCCCATAAACAGTAACACTGAACAAAAATCTTGGTATAACATGGCAAAAAGAAAAAAAATCACAAATGTGAAAAATCTGCTGCCACTCAATTAAGTTTAGGGCTTCTCAATGGTTTTCTCTCACACCAATTGCTAAAAGCAGGAAACAAACTTGCTTAGCAATACGGTATGAGATCCTAAACAGGTAGCACCCATTTTCAAAGCATTTTTTAGATATTACTGTCAATAAACGTATGGCCAGCAGCACACTGAGAACAGATTACTGCAACTGGCAGAGCCAGCTCACTTATTTCAATGCTTGCATTACATACAGCAAGCACAAGTATTGAATAAAGCTCATAATGCAGTAGTGAATGCAAACACTATCAACAAAGCAACACACCTGGAAGAGAGTTTATTTTTTAATACTTCATTAAGAACATCTAAACAACATATCAAAATACCTACACAACTGACCTTCACCTCCACATGCACATTTTCCTCCCTTTCCACAAGCTATGCTGCTTTTAATGGATATTTTATGACATTTCTGATCACAAACACATTTTCTAGCTTTTTGAAGCTCCATTTCTAAATACAATAAAGTGGAAGGCTCTACACTAAAACACACCATGAGAGTCAATATCTACAAATAAAAAGTGATTTAAAACATGCAAACCCCTTCAAAAGCACTGTGATCATGAGGTTCAGTCTGGCCTCACTCAGCACTTCCCAGCCTCCATGTGCTCCTGCCCCCACCAATCCCTGAGGAGAGGCACTAGCCTCACGACTGTTCTGCTACAGCAACAAAGGAGTTAAAAGAGAAAACCCTGCTCCTCTTTGTCTCCTCTCCAGGACAGTGTGCCTTTCTTCCCTCAATGTTTTGGGGAGTTGTGGGGCAAAGAGCAGCACTGAGGTGCTGCTGAGCAAGCACAGGGACAGGAGAGGAGGGATGGGAGAAGGAGCAGCACAGAATAAGGGAGCACTCCAGGAACAGGGGCAAGGGCAGCACAGCAGCTCTGCACACCCCATGAAAGAGTCCACAAGGGACGGGCTTCAACTCCACCAGAAACTGGAAAAAAAGCAGGATTAGAAAATTACTAGAGAAAGATTAATAATTTACAGATCACTTACAAAGGCTTTCTTTGTTAGAGCTCTGTTCAACAACATCTACATACATGAGTAGTCCTGGCAGAACTGTGCAAACAACATGCAAGTGCTTCACATGTTCAGGAGTGCAATCATGTGGAAGTGCTGGGAAAGCTGCACGGGCAAATGCCCTGTGCTAAATCACAACCACAATCACACCTGCTCACATCAAGAGGTTGCATGAGTCTACCAAAAGCAAAAAAATTTAAACCTTTAAACCCATTTATACAGATGCACATTCAACTTGAAAAAGGTGAAAACGAGAACATTCCTTTCAAAAAATGCTGAAAAAGATCCAGGTAACAGCTAATTATCTTACTTTTAAAAATACAAGCTAACTGGTTTGTGTAGGACGTTCTGATACCAAAAGTAAGGTCTACCTATCAAAAAAAAGGGAGCAAAAAGACAGAGGGAAAAACAGCAGAATCTTTCAACCAGTACTCAAAAGCAATTTTAATTGATATTTACTGAAGGAATATGCTCCAAGGTGATAATGTCTATTGAAAAAAAACCCCACAACAAATACGTTAAGTCCTTTCTGGACAACATCCTTTCCAACTTGTATTGTACCACGCTTCCTTCTTTCCCCATAAAATTCCAAAGTACTGCAATTCCATCCACTTACTTGCTCATATCTCAGTTTAAAGAGGAAAAAAATCATAAAATGTAATTTCATCCAGCTAAGTATTTTGGCAGATATTCTGCACTAAAAATATACACCATAATTTAGAATAAATGTTCCAAATCATTTCAATCCTTGCTCACTCCAAGCATTATCATGAACTTTAGCACTTGTTTTCCTAAACCTTGTTAATGCATGTATGACCTTGATCAAAGAAGTTTATTTTTAATTTCTTTGAGCTGCAAAACTAACACTGCATCATAAAAAGGGCAACAGCAGGTCTGCCAAGCTGTTTTAAAGTTGGTTGTTTTACAAGACTCTACTCTGTATATGTGGAGAAGAAAAATTAAGAGGGTGCTCAATCAGCTATTTGCAGCCTTGATGGAAATGAAACGTTCACATTCCTAATACGATGTTTACAAACAACCCCAGAGTTCTAGGTACTGACTCATCTCTGGCTTTTGGCTTGCCTTCAGCTGAGGGGATTTCACAGAGTGTGAGCAGGCACTGTGTGCACTTTGCTGGCGCCCGGATCACCGCTGCAGTGTTTATGCAGAAACACGCAAACACAACAGAGAAGGCAGACTCTTCAGGCAGCCACAAAACTCACTTAGCTCTGGATAGCTCAGTCTGGATTTCCCCCACAGCCTCCTCCCTAGTTTTCCCCTCCCTTTTTTTTCTTCTTCTTTCTGTTTTGTTATTGTTTCAGGTTTCTTTAATCTCCATCAGGGCAACAAACACCCGCAGCCATTCAAAAGGCAGCCCTGGTTCTCCAGAACCACCAGAGAAGAGCACGGATTGTGCTGCACCAGCTGCCTCCTCATCTGTGGGGAGGTTTCCTCCCCGTGCCACTGCTGCCTACACGTGGTAAATGTGGATTTCCCTGACAACAGGAGGCCATGTGCAACTACCCTCTTCTTCTAAGCTCTGAAGTAATGAACTTGGAAGTGATTGCAAGCATTTCCCCTTCCTTAGGAAGAGGTGCACTGCACTGCACTGCCCAAGCTGAGCCAGCAAGTGGCTAAAAAGGATGATGTGAAGTGAACTCGGGTGTATAATGTGACTTTTGAAGAGCAGGCAAATGAATTTTTAAGTATGAATCCATTCTATATAGATTTTCCATTACCAAGAATAAAATTAAAGATGTGTCTGCTTAACTGGGAAATAAACATAATATAAACCCTAAGGTTTATAGGGAAACTAAGTATATTCCTTCCCTTGTATCCATTACTGTGAGCTTTCAAAGACTCTTTCTTTAATGAGCACTTGCTTGCTAGAAATGATGAATATTTCAGAGGTTCTTTCAAAATAAACATGGAGAACCTAATACAGTATTTATGGCACAGATGAATTTCCTAAATGAGTCACCCAATAACCAGAAAGGAGCATTAAGACATGAGTATGGAAAACTATAAATAGTACACAAAAGGTACAGTATAATAGCGTGTATCACTTTTAGTTTTGTTTATATCTGTCCAACACATTTGCAACTGGGAAGCACTGCTTATTTTCCCCCGTACAGAACTTGTGAATGGCTTGGTCCTCAGCAGCACAGTTAGAACATGAGCCCTCCAAGTCAATAAAGGTGCATCTATCAAAACTTAGGAGAGTCAGTAAAAAAACCAGAACTGCATGTCTAATTGGAAGAAGGTACTACAAAACCTCCTTTAAGAAACTTAAGGGTACTACTTGAAGAAAATACAAAGGAAAAAGGACATATCCTGTTGAAATTTTGAAAACGTAGAACTGGTCAGATGCACTCAGCCCCTACCAACCATAAAATCAAACACTGAAGTCATAATTCAACAGGTAAGACAACATCGCTTTACACAGCTGTCCCACCAACAGCAGAAGCCAGGTTAGAGTCATAGAAAAACGCCCTAGTAAAGAAGTCTGCAAATTTTGCAGCCTTTTAGACGTTTACTGCAGCTGACAGAGCTGCAGTGTAAATTAGGATGCCCAGCCTCCCTTCTCCCATCCAAAACCAAAGGCCAGCCCCAGTCCAGCATTCCGTGAGATGCCTTCAGAGGGACTGTGCCTTCTTTGGTGGATGCAATTGGACAAACTCTTAGGAAATATACTTTGGCACCACAAACACAAATACTAGAAAACAAAAAGAACAGTACCTAAAACCAAAGAGGAAATAGCACAGAATCAGTTCAGCAAAGGAGAAGTCAAACCAGAAATCAACCCACGTCCAACGAGTGACATGGACACTATGCACACACACACACAACCAGACAAGCCCTTCCATTCAAGACCCAAGGGTGGAAAAAAACTCTTGAGAAGGCTTTTTGGAAAGGAGAGAAATGACAGACTCGTATTACATAGCAACCTGCTGGGCCATCAAATCACAAACAGTGGCAAAAAGAACTCAAAGAGGAAAATCTCGAGACCAATCATGAGCCACGACTGCAGACGGACACCCAGCACAAGGGATCTGTCTGTGACCAAAACACCACGTTTTCCAACTTAGCCAGAACAGCCATCACACTAATTACACATTATAAACTGACTCCTTTACAAACACTCCTGCTTTTGCATGCTAGTGACAACAGCACTAAAGACAAAATGAGCAAATACTTCAAGTTTCAGCTACATCCACATAGACTATTACAAAGAGCAGCAGTATTGAAATGAGTTATTAAAATCATAACCAGAACAACAAAAAACCCTACTATTTTAATGGCTTATTTTAATGCAAAAACAGCCCACTAACATTTGCCAGCGTGGTACAACCACAATTAGTGTTAGCACACAGGTAGGTGGTTTGCACAACTTACTCCACATGAAAAGACAGACACCCCTGAGGTTGGACAGGTTATTTGCTCCTTACTTAATCTTAACTTTGGTTTGTTTTATCAAAGTTTCTGTAATGTGTAACAGTAACAACGCAACTGTTAAGAAACTGGGATGTTTTCAAGTAAAATGACACTACAGACCAGTCAGCATTTATCAAATCCAGTATGTTCAATAAGTTTTGAAATTTTAGTGTATTGAAACAAAACTAAACTATCTTATTACATTTAGCTGGTACAAGAGAATAGTTCAACAAAGTAAGTTTAACAATATACTTTTCGTTTGCACTTTCACTAGCTTCATCTTCCCCATACCATCCATCTTACTTGTCCCATCCATCCTCCAACGTGTTAGTCTGCAACAACAGAATTAATGACCTTTTTCTATTCAAAACATTCTAAAGATTAACTGAGAGAAGCAGTATCAATATACTACCTGTTACTTAAAAAATCAAACAACCCAAAACATTAGCCATGAGTGTAGCAAGTCTGTATTTTGGTATAAAAACTAAGACATTTGCATTTAAAAGACCGATCTTTTGTTGTCATAAAAGATAGCCATCTTAAAAGCGTGGGAGGAACATGTTTCCACTGAAACTGAAGGTTGCTGTAAGTTTATGGATTTTCAGTTCCAGTTGAGGCATTCTAAAGGTTAAAGAAAGAGAGGAAATCAAAACTTCAGTAAAGTATAAAAATTCCACTTTTGTTAACTTGGTTTGCAGTTTAACGTTGATTCCTCACACGAAATTCCAGATGCCATAAAACCTATATGCTGAAAACATTTAACTGTTGCCTTTGGAAGTATGAAACTAGGAACAGAAGAAATTAAAGGGACGTTCAATGCATGGTAAAGCAAACTTTTGGTCTGCAGACTTGTGCAGGGAGGTTCAAATACGACTACAACATGCTGGAGAGAAAGAGGAAAGAAAGGACATGTTCCGTGCTTTTAAAATTAGCTAATCTGCTTAATAGCTGGAAAGCGCCGCTACCCAGCGTTTAACCCTTTGCCTTCCTGGGCTGTATGACAAGAAAATGCCGCTCAAAATGGGAGGGGATAAATATCAAAGCGATCATCGGTTACCTTTAAAACTCTTTGCTTCCTCCTCTGAGGCCTTTTGTTTTCTGTTAGAACCTAAAAAAAACATCAAATTGCAGAATATAAGTTCTGGTGACAAGGCAGGCAGACACCGCCCACATTCCGGTTTTATTATGAAGCAGCGATATTTCTGCAAGTACGCGTCCCGAGCTTTTAGGCCGGAGCCCGCTCGGTGGGGGGGGGGGTACGGGCCCGGCGGCGGGCTTCCCGGCGGCCTGGTCCGCCTCCTAGGCGCGCGGCGTCACCCTCACATGGCGGGTGCCCTCTGCGTTGCCCCCTCACGGGCGGCGCGCCCCTGGCCCTCGCCATCTTGGCTTTCCTGGCGCCGCAGCGGCTGCCGGCCGCGGCGCGCGTACAAGCGGACGGCCCGGCGGGAGCGGCCGCGCCGCCGCAGGCGCCCCGCGGGTCGCGTCGCTACGCCGGCATGGCGAACAGAAAAGGGGCTGTCCGCACGGCCAGGTCCCGCAGAACCTTAGGGCACGGATGCTCAGCCTGCCGCACCCGGGCGCAAACAGCCCGGGCGGGTGCGGGACACCGCACCTGGTAACGTCCGGCACCGCCCACCGCTTGCGGCTTGCTGGCAATGAGAACGGGGTCAGGCGAGGACCACTAAGCCCCCGCGGGGCCGCACGCGTGGCGCCCAGAGGCCGGTGCCCGCG
>CM031862.1:34123924-34151923 GCA_018697195.1 Certhia americana
CCATGTACAACGAGTGACAGGACACTATGCCAACACACAACCAGACAGCCTTCCATTCAAGACCCAAGGGTGGAAAAAAAAAACTCGTGAGGAAGGCTTTTTGGAAAGGATGAGAAATGACAGACTCGTATACTAGGCAACCTGCTGGCCATCAATTCACAAACGTGGCAAAAAGAACCAAAAGGAAATATTCGAACAATATGAGCCCCGACTGCAGACGGACCCCCAGCACAAAGGGGATCGTCGGGGACCAAAACACCACGTTTCCAACTTAGCCGACAGCCATCACAACTAATTACACATTATAAAACTGAATCCTTTACAAACCGCCTGCTTTGCATGATATGACAACAGCCACTAAAAGACAAAATGAGCAAATACTTCAAGTTTCACTCATCCACATAGACTTTAATTGACAAAAGAGCCGCAGTATTGAAATGAAGTTATAAAATCATAACCAGAACAACCAAACAACCCCTACTATTTGATGGGCTTATTTAATGCAAAAACAGACCACTAAACTTGCCAGCGGACAACCCACAAGTAGTGTTAGCACACAAGGTAGGTGGTTAGTTGCACAACTTCCTCACATGAAAAGACAGACACCCATGAGTTGGACAGGTTATTTGTCCTTACTTAATCTTAACTTGGTTTTGTTTTACCAATGTTTCTGTAATGGTAACAGTAACAACGAAACTGTTAAGAAACGGGATGTTTTCAAGTAAATGACATACAAACCGTTCCAGCATTTATCAAATCAGTATGTTCAATCAGTTTTGAAATTTTGTGTATGAACAAAACTAAAAATATCGTATTACATTTAGCTGGTACAAGAGAATAGTCACAAAGTAAGTTTACAATACTTTTCGTTTGCAATGTCACTAGCGTCATCTTCCCAGACCACATCTACTTGTCCATTCATCCTCCAACGTGTTAGTCTGAAACACAGGTTAATGACCTTTTTCTATTCAAAACATTCCTAAAGATAACTGAGAGAAGCAGTACAATATACTACTGGTACTTAAAAAATAAAAACAACCCAAAAACATAGCCAATGAGGTGTAGCAAAGTCGGTATTTGGTATAAAAAACTAAGACCTTTGCATTAAAAGACCAACTTTTTGTTGTCATAAAGATGCCATCCTTAAAGCGTGGGAGGAATATGTTCCACTAAAACTGAAGGTTGCTGAAAGGTTATGGATTTTCAGTTCCAGTTGAGGCATTCGAAAGGTTTAAAGAAAGAGAGGAAATCAAAACTTCAGAAAGTATAAAAATTCCTTTTGTTAACTTGGTTTGCAGAGTTTAACGTTGATTCCTACACGAAATTCCCGATGCCATTAAAAACCTATATGCTGAAAAATTTAAATGTTGCCTGTGGAGGAAGTATGAAACTAGACCAGAAAGAATTAAAGGGACGTTCCATGAATGGTACAAGCAACTTGTGGTGCTGCAGGACTTGTTGCAGGGAGGTTCAAATACGACTACAACACATGCTGGACCGAGAAAGAGGAAAGAACAAGGACATGTTCACCGTGCTTTTAAATAGCTAATCTGCGATAGCTGGAAAGGCCGCTACCCAGCGTTTAACACCCTTTGCTTCCGGGCTGTTATGACAAGAAAATGCCGCTCAAAATGGGAGGGGTAAATATCAAAGCGATCATCGGTACCTTTAAAAACTCCTGCTTATCCTCTCTGAGGCCTTTTGTTCTGTTAGAACCTAAAAAAAAAATCAATGCAGAATAAAGTGCGGTGACAAAAGGCAGGCAGACACCTCCGGTTTTGATTATGGAAACACGATATTTATGCAGTTACACGAAGCAGCGCGTTTACACGGAGCCTCGGCGGCCGGCGGCGGCTCCCGGCGGCCCGTCCGCCGCCCCCCGCGGCGCCCCCACATGGCGGGAGTCCCCGCGTCAACCTAACGGCGGCGGCGCCCCTCGACCCGCACTTCTTTGCTCCTGCCGGCAGCGGCGGCCGCGCGGGGCGCGCGAAGCGGGGGGCCCCGCGTGGAGCGCGCGCGCCCGCAAGCGCCCCCGCGGCCGCCGGCACGAACAAAGGGGCTGCCGCGCGGCCGCCCGCAAGAAACGGCACGGAGCCGCCGCCGAACCGCAAACGCCCGGGCGGCTGACGGGACACCCGCCCGGGGAAGTGGGGGGGGGAACCGGCACCGATCGGCTTGGCTGCAATGAGAACGGGGTGGTCAGCGAGGGACACGGCACCGCGGGGCCGCAACGCCGTGCGCACGGACGCGCCCGGCCGGCACAGCCCCGGCCGTTGTTCGACAGCACCGCTGCGGATGGCCCCTGTCCCACAGCACCGCTGCAGATGGCCCTTGTCCCACAGCAACCGCGTGCGGAGGCCCTGTCCCACAGCACCGATGCGGATGGCCCTGTCCCCACAGCAGAGCTGGGGATGGCCCTGTCCCACAGCACAGTGGGGATGGCCCCTTGTCCCACGCAGCGCTGCGGAGGCCCTGTACCACAGGCTAGCGCCGGATGGCCCGTCCCACAGCACCGCTGCGGATGGCCCTGTGCCACAGCACCGATGCGGATGGCCTGTCCCACAGCAGCCCCGCTGCAGGATGGCCCTGTCCACAGCACCGCATGGGGATGGCCCTGTCCACAGCACCGCTGGGGATGGCCCTGTCACCACAGCACCGCTGGGCGATGGCCGTCCACAGCACCGTGGGATGGCCCTTGCCCACAGCAGCGCTGCGGATGGCCCTGGCCACAGCACAGCTGGGGATGGACCGTCCCACAGCCACCGCGGGGATTGGTCCCTGGCCCACAGCCAACGCTGGGGATGGCCCTGTCCCACAGCACCGTGGGGAGGCCCTGTCCCACACACGCTGGGGATGGCCCTGTCCAACCGCACCGCGGGGGTAGGCCCTGGCCCACCGCAGCCTGCGGATGCCTGTCCCCAAAGGCAGCGCTGCGGATGGCCTGTCCCACCAGCACCGATGGGGATGGCCCTGGTCCCACAGCAGCGTGGGGATGGCCCTGTCCCACCGCAGAGCTGGGGCATGGCACTGTCCACAGCAGCGCTGGGGAGGCATGTGTCCACAGCACGCTGCGGATGGCCCTGTCCCACAGCACCGCTGGGGATGGCCCTGTCCCACAGCACCGCTGCGGATGGCCCTGTCCCACAGCACCGCTCCGCAGCCCGACCCTCCTGCCCAGAGTGGAAACGCCGCACACACAGCCCCCTCCGAAATCTCAGCCTGGGATCCGAGAGGGCTCGTCCCAACACGGGCCCGGCCAAAGATACTGCTCGGAATTCATCCATTGCAGCACCCAGCAGAACTAATCTACTGCCAACGGGCTGCGATGGGAACGGGCCGCCAGAGAAACATCCCGTGCGAGTCACTGCACACAACTCCACCGGCTGAGAACGCTCAGCCGGCTGGAAGGACGGAGGGGGCCCAGCGAGCCCTCTCGGATCACACACACACTCGCTAACTGGGGACAACAAACAAATAACAACGATTCTAACGCTGCAGTCACCCAAGCATTCACTGAAACAATTCGCAGTTGACAGCTAAACCAGACCGCTGGCCGTGGATTTATGCACTAAAGATTAAAAGTAGTAAGAACACCTTTTCGTCAGCTACAAACTGCAATCTGTTTTCTTATCTAGTGTTACGCTGTAATGTAATTGCTGTCCACTTCTGGGTGCGAACCAGTTAAATACCAGAAGTGATCAGATGTGGACACACAACTCGTTTCTCAAATCAGAGAAAGCTGTTGCGCGTTTTTTCTTGTCTGATACCTTGTATCAAAGCTCTTCATTCATTGCACCAGAAGGATGTATTAAATAGGATTTAAGATAAAATAAAATTAAAGTACCAATTTATATTTTTTCTCCCAAGTACCCCAAGTCTGCAAGGGTCTTTTTGCACATTAAAAATGAGAGACTGGAAATCACATACACTTAGTGATCTGATTCTGCTTCATAATTTTGGCTACTTAAGATGCTTTACAATACAGGGGAAAAAAATGAACAGTATTTTGTTTGCTTAGAAACCTAAGACCCCATATTCTGATTGGTGCATGCACTGGACAGTAGTTTCAGGTTTCCTTGTAACCTCATGTTAGGGGTCCTCAGACACAAAGAAGGAAAGAAACCTCTTCAAATAATTCCCCCATAAGAGCTTTAAGAAACAACACAGAAAATAAGGAGCAGTGAAGAGGCAACTTGTTAAATACAGCCTCTGAAAATAACTAGAGCACAAACTAATCCATCTCACTGTAATTTAGGCTGCATTACAGTCCACACCCAGGAACACTGAGAAATGGCAAAGTACTGTGAGCTGTAATTATTTTACACTCCCACGGAGTGTGAGTGTCTGTGTAAAGTAAGAGTGAACTGCACAACTCCAACTCCCTGCCCTGCATCCCTGGGGTAGGGAAGGCTGTATGCAGCTTTGCTCATTACACACATTACCAAACTCCTCTATCCCTTACAAAACTCTTAAGTACCCTACTCAGGAGTGTTTTTATGTGCATTCATTTTAAAATTCAACTGACTTAAATATTTCTGGAGTCTACTGTAAAATAAATACCACAAAGTCTAAATATCTTGATTATAGCTGGGCCTGGCTGGAAAACAAGAATTCCTTCTTTTTTTGAGAGAGAGCAAGATTTCAACACTTGGTTTTCTTCCAAAGCAAAACAAAACTTCCAAAAATTCAAGAGGAGACAGATGGGATGTGGGAGACCAAAGTTCAA
This sequence comes from Certhia americana, assembly GCA_018697195.1. Taxonomy (NCBI): domain Eukaryota; kingdom Metazoa; phylum Chordata; class Aves; order Passeriformes; family Certhiidae; genus Certhia; species Certhia americana. The sequence goes on from CM031862.1 coordinate 34,128,651, forward strand.
GCCCCTGGTCTGCATCAGGCAAAAAGCCCTTACCACCAACATAGTCATAACAATTCTTGTCCCCTTTTTAAGTCTTAAATAGAAATTTCATTTCTCAAGCCTCCAGAAACTTCCCCCAAAAATAGCTGCATTAAGACAGATAGTAGCAGCGAAAGGCTCCTGTTCATTCAGCATTTTCCATTCAAGGAATGGCTAACTGGAAAGTTCCTCACCAACTTGAATTGCAGCATCCTTTTTTAATATGTCTGGGGTTTTCAGCAGTGCATTAAAAACCCACAGACAAGCAGGCTCTTATTGTTATTTAATATTTCATGTTACTCAGATTACAGCTATTGAATAAGATGTCTCGAGACATCTCAGGCAACCCAAGTGGACTAACACTCAGTGACCTCATTTTTTTGGTCAGTTTGTTGACTACAGGTTGTCATGGGCTGCAGTGCAAAATGTAACCCAAACTGTGTATTCTGTCACCATCTGTTAAACTGGGGTGTGGGGGGTGCTGTAATTGTCTGTCCATGGCCAGCTGTCAATAAACCTGCTGGGGCAGTTTTCTGATCTCTTCACAACCCAGCCTCCCTCAAGATCTCCTGCTGATGGGCCAGTGAGTGTCACTGAGAGAATTCCATCATCCCACTGGGAAATGCTCCAGCCAGGGGGAGGAGACAAGCATTCCTACCTGGATAAAAATCTGGGATTTGGAACACCAAGGCAGCATTTCCACTGGATCCTCAGAGGCAGACCAGGCCCATCTCTCACCACTGGACCTTCAGGGAAAAACTCCACTTTTCTCCAGGAGCATCACTTCACCAGAGCCACATCTGCCACTGGGACTGCAGCCACCATGGGATGGCACTGCCACCAACACCTGACCCACAGGGGGGCAGCTGGGATCCTGACTCTGCCAGTGGGGTTTGTTTGTTTGTCTGTTTTTCTCCATTGTAATACTGCATGTGTTTTGGTTTTATTGTTTATTTTAGTTCCCCTAACAAAGAACTGTTATTCCTATTCCCATATCTTTGCCTGAGAGCCCCCTAAATTCAAAGTTATAATAATTGGGAGGGAGGGGGTTTAAATTCTCCATTCCAAGGGAGGGCCCTGCCTTCTTTAGCAGACACCTATCTTTCAGACCACGACACAGATCCCACTAAATCTAGCTATCTAGTTCTAATAGGAATTAAAGCTCTTGCCAGCAGATGCTTTCGACCCAAGAGGGCTCCCTGCCCAGGCAGGACCCTCAAATGTGGGCACCTTGCCTTGACAAGCCCTGCAGAAAGCAGCCTTGGAGATGAGGTCTATCTACACCAACACTTCAGCATCAGCACTGTGCATGCATCACTCCATTGGCAGCACCAGCCTGGCCAAAAACGGGAATCCTTTGCCATAGAGGAAAGGAAAGAATCCAGGAGCCACCTTTCCTGTCCACATGCTATTTTCAAAGCCTACAATATCCTCGCTGCACACTGCAACTCCTGAAGACAGCAGTATGCAATGCAATGGCAGCAAAGCAGACCACTTCTTGGAATTAAATCTGCTTTTTGGAACAGAATAGCTGCAAAATAGCCCTCAGTAACTGCAATACTGTTTCAGAAAACAGCAGTCTTTAAAGACAAGACAAAAATGTGGCAGCAGCATAATCCTCTGTGGGTAAGCTTCTCAAACTCTTCACTGTGAAGTATTCCTGCATTATTCATTCTGAGAAGGACAGCAACCCAAGATAAAGCCTTTTTCCTCTTCTTACAAAAGCTTCCTTACGTTTTATTTACTGGGCTCTTTCAAAAAATTCAATAAGCCAAAAAATGTTTTCCCTTACATATTTTAGGATTCTCCTTTACCAGCTCCAAACCAAACAGGCAGAGTGTGAATTCCTCAGGAAGAGGGGCATTATATGCAGCAATATTGCTATTCACAGGGGCTGGGAACTAGAGCCCACAATGCCTTATCCAGACTTTCATGATGTCACATCCCTGCAAAACCCATTACATTCAGGAAGGTACAATATCACTGAAGGTTTATGTGGCTGTTATTTTTAAATGGTATTTTTCAAGTCTGATACAGTTTTCAAATCTTTATCTGGATTATGTGGGAATTAATGGAAATAACAGTAACCTAACTAATGCCAGTCCCAAAACACACAATTGATATTCTCCAAAGGCTGAGTGCTTTGTGCACACGTGGGCATGGGTGTTGGAACATGCACTTCAATTTACATCCATGGCTTCTACCAGCCAGGCCTTACTCCCTGAAACTCTAAATCCACATAAGTTCTTAAAGAAAACCAACACTTTTTCTTTCATATGCAGCAGGTATGGACTGCCAATCCCCACAGTGGCTATACAGCCATTTAATGCACACAGATCTCACTGACTTCACTGGGACTTTTACATTTTTAGTTAGAATGGGGAGAGAGAATTCCTTCAAGGCAAAACACCAACATTTAAACTATGCTCCCACTCTATCCCCCTACACCCTCCTCCCAGTGAATCACCTCCAAAAAATGTTTACATTCCACCAAGTGAGAGAAAGAAGCATGACTCTTCTGAACAAGGAACACACTGGAGCCAACCTCATTTCTTTTAATTATTTATGTTCACTTTCCATACCATGGACAGAGACCTACAGTTTGGGTTTTCCTCAGCTGCTTTCTGTTTGAAACACATTACTGTCACAGAAGTCCCAGTACTACCAGTCTGGGAAAACAATGGAATTCCCTGCAATCTTATCTGAAGGACAGCTGCTAAACTGAGTGATAGCAACCCCCATCCCCCAACACCTTCCCCTGTATCTCAAAACCTTGAAAGAGCTGATGTAACATTGCAGAAATACTTTCTCATTTTCTCAGAGCACAGTTTCTAGAGATTGAAAACGAAGCAAGGCCTCTTTCTAGGAATATCTGAAAAGGCACCAGGTTTCATTCAAATACAGTTTTATAACATAATGCCTGACATGTTCTTAAATGTCAGAATACTTCGTTTCCTGCATGCAGCACCCTGCAAATTCATACAAAATTTAATGAGAAATGAAGGAGGTGTCGGGTGCAGCTCTGAGTGCATCATACAGAATAGATGGTGACCAATCTAATGAAATACAAGCACACCAAAATAAAAGCTGCCAAAGAAAAAGATAAAAACAAGGAATCGCTCATAAAGAAAGTAAAAGGAGTGCTCAGAGAAGAAAAAGGTGAAGAGGCAAAGCTAATCTGCAAGGAGAAGGTCAGGCTGAGCACCAAGAAAAGAAATATGTTTAGCCTGGAAATCAAAGGTTGACAGAAAAGCTGGAGTGCTTCCTTTCACTGACCCTGCCAAAACCCTTTTTAAAACATGGCTTTTCGATCACTTCCTACCTCAGCTCCATGAATCCTCTCCCAAGAACTTTTCTGCAATCCCACTGACTAAATATACAAAAGGACAACGTCACTACTCTTTTGCTAAAAGTCAGGATAAGTCTCTACCACCTTTATTGGTTTAATATCTATCTTAAGTCACATTACAGCTGTCCCTCTCCTCACTTATTTTGTTAGAGCATTAAGGAGCAGTTGAGACAGAAAGAGGTTTTGGAATGAATTCTGAACTGTTTAAGCCCGCTTTCTTAAACATCATACCTTAAAATATACTTCCCCCACAGAGGGGAATGTATCACATCCCCTCACTGCTACAGGACTCCTCTTTCTGCTTGCCTACCTTAGAACCAGAACAGACTTTTCTGCCAGCCCTAGTAAGCACAGGACAGAGCTGTGAGAACACGAGCTCTCCCTGAGATCTCTGCAGCTGACAGGAATTTCTATCTGCTGTAAGAACACACCATTTTAATGAAATTGCTCTTGAGAAAGGTTTTGCAGGTGCATTCTCCCCAGCATGAACTGCTCCACTCAGAGTACACACTGGTGCAGAGATTTGAACCTCAGTTTCCCACATCCCAAGGCAAATGTCCCAGTGATTTAACTACCAAAAGAGCTTCTCCCCCTCTGTGGTTCAGGTACTATTGGATCATATGAAGAGAACACTCCCAGCAGGACCTGGCAGTGCAGAGTCTCACTGCAGCTCAGAGGTCAGGGAATTCAGCTGGGATGTGGGAAATCTATGTTCAACTCCCTACTTACCTGATTTAAAGCCTGATCTTGAAACTGAAATCCCTCAGAACGTCAGTGCTGTTATCACATGGGCATACAGACTGTCTTTTCCCCTTCTCTTTGTTCCAAAAGTTATGACCTGGGTTATAAAAGGCTGATGGGTCAGAAAAATGAGTAAGAAACACAGAAAAAGAAAGTATGTGCGGGGAATGTGATAAAAGAAAGGGAGAGAGGAAAGAGAAGTGAAATGAGAGAAACAGAAGAATAGACAATTAGAAAGGCAGAGAGATGCGAAAGGGGAAAATGCAGCTATAACTGGGTCCTGAAGTTTGTAAATTGATTTCCACCAAATCTGTCATCACAAGCAAATTACTCTAACTGAACCAAAGAGCAGACAACCTGCCTTCCTTTGCTTTTCGCCTTCTGTATTTTAAAATACCAGCACTCATAATTCACAGTCTCCTGAGACTACCCTCTAGCTCCCTTCCTCCCCACATTTTGTGCTTAAATCTTTCTCATTTCTTCACGCACTCCAATAATTCCACTGGTTTGGCCAACATACCAATATCTGAGGGACAGAGTTAAAGCCACATTTACCTTTGATTTTACAGAATTACACAACAGGAACAAGATTAATTCCAGCTCACTCTAACCTACACTTCTGACAAGAGGAAGTTACTGTACAACCTGTTAGTACCAACAGTAACCCTGAACTCTCTAAAGCTATCAGGTGGCCAGCATTTCCTTTTGCAGAATTTTAAGATGCACCTCAAGCCTCAAAAGAGCGCCTTATTTAAATTTGTGACTTCTTTGTCTTACCTCAAAAGGTAGTGTGACTGGTGGAGGTGGCTTTTTCAGTTCTTCACATTTTCTCTTTTTACATATCCGGTGACTAGTTTTGCGCTTCCTGCAACAGCTGCATTCCTCACAATTTGTTTTCCGAAGACAGGGCTCACAGACTCCACAACGCCTTCGTTTCTTTTTCTCCAGCATAGGGAGAAGAGATGAATATGGAACAGGGTAATTACCAGCTGGATTTTTAAGAGAGGACGGCCCTGAGGCCTCAACTGCTTCAGTGCTGTTGCTCACGTTGTCCTGTACCAAATTCAAGCTTACTCCGACACTTCCCAGCTGTGATGAATAATCATTATGCTGCAGTCTTGAGTCAGCTGGCAAATCTGCATTTATGGCTTTTTCTGAGGCAAGAGCAGAGATTTCCATGCTTGAAGGCAACACTGAAACAAAACCTGCAGAGAATTGTCCAGAGCTTTCAGCAGAGATTTTATCAACTGTGCTCTTTTCTAAGTCTGAAGATAAAGTGGGGACATATCCTGAATTCAAAATTAATGTCTCTGCATCAATACATTTAACAAGCTGTTCAATGTCCTCTACTTCAATATTGTTTAAAGAGGTATTGGAGACCGGTTCGCATACTGTAAATATGTTTTTTGTGTCAAATTCTGAATTCTCTTTTGTAAAGCTCAAATCTGAATTTGAATCAAGTTCCTTGTGAATGGGTACAAAATCCACAACCAGTTTCATGGGGTATTCTGCAAGTGAGCTTGCACCTTCAAAATGTAAAAGCAAATTTGATTCAGAGGCAGCTACAGAACTGGAATTTGAGCCAATGTCTTTATTCCCAGATTCCAAATCCCAGCCCGCCTTCAAGCAGGAATCTGCAAGTGACCTTGCATCTTCTAATAAATGTTCTTGTGAGTTAAACTCAGAGGTAACTGGAGATGAAGAATCCAAGTCTTGTTCTTCCCTAGGTAGCACCATGTCCAACCCTGCTCCAATGTGGAATTTGGCAAGCGTGACTGACTCTATCAGTACTGCTGAGCTGAGGTCTGAGGTATCAACAGAGCTGGAGTCAGGTTCTGTACTGTTAGGCACCACATTGAAGGGGGTCTCTGCATGCACCTTCAAGTTTGATTCAGAGGCAATTACAGAGTCACAAGGAGAAGATGGAAGCACCAGCGCAGCATCTTCAACAAATGCTTCAGCCAAACTACCCGTATCAAGATCACTGGGTATCTGCTCACAGGGCAGGTCTTCATGCTTAGATTTCACCTCTGAAGCTTCTGTACCATCATCAGTTACCTGGCTGTTTGGAGTTGAGTCATCTGTTTCAGATATTTCTCCTTCCTTGTCCTGACTGGCACATGGGATAACAGGCTCTTCACCTGCACTACACAGACAGCCATCGACAGGCAGAGCAGCTAACTCATTTTGACCTAAATCTTGTTTCAAAGCTATTTCACCTGTTTCATCATTTTTGTCCTCTACTGCTGCCAGGGCTTCTTGTTCATGTTTTTCCTTTGTTTCTAGCCTTTTCTGTGCCGCAGCTTTCCTGGGTTTTGCAATTATTGGCGTTTGGGACAATCTTCGGGAGAAGGATCGGTTACGGAGAGACATTGTAAAGCCATTGATGCTGAAAGAATCCTGGCTGTGAAAGAGGATATTGTCAGCTTTCTCCAAACTCACCCAAGATGCTCCAGACAAGGTTCTGCTTACACTGCTCCTGAGAAGTCTACTTGAAGAGCTCATGATTGGTTTCTTTTCTTGCTGCTTTTTCTTAACATCTTTTTCTTGCACTGGCTTTTTACCTTTTCCAGAACTAACAGCTTTTGTGGAAGTTTTTGTGGTTTTCTTTCGTACTTGGCTAGATTTCTTTTTGCTCTGGTTAGTTTTCCTTTTGCCTAACTCTTCTTTTTTGGCTGATCTGGAAGGCCTGGCATGGTGAGCCATGTCTGCAGAGCAGGAGGAATGTTAAGAGGAGAGATGGAAAAAAATCATGAGCTCTTGAGTGACATCTTCAGTAGAAAACTGCATACTCCCATTGCTGCTTTCTGTGCTCATACAATGTCAACTCTGAAACAGAAAAAGATACAAAACAGCATTAATAACTTCTAATTAATAAAATGTGCACATATATTCAACTGACTGGTTTTAATATTTATAAATACAGAGGTAGAATCAGAAATAGCAGTATTGAGTGTTGTATTCAACTAGCACATAAGTTTCAAAAATATTAGTATACCACAAAATAAAAAGCTTGTCTAAAGGCCTTGTAACACAAAGAAGCAAACTGAACTGAAATGACCAGGCAACATCACATATTCACTATTATGTGTCAGTAGTGAAAAGTCTGAGTTTTCTCAATTTTATGAACAGTTCATTAACCAAAAAACTTCCCTTGAGTAAGGAGAAGCTCATATTTTTCAGTGAAAGGACATCCAGGAGCAAAAGAACAAAGCTGAGTTTATTTTTTGTGCGTACTCAACGTATCATCACCAGGGCATCTGTCATTCTTTCACCATCCACTGGTAACCCACCATGGTACAATTCCAGATAAAACAGAAGTAACTAGCTCCCCAAAGAGATCAATCTGTGGTACTACAGGGGAACTAGACCAGGGAACAATTGGGCTTTCCTGGTGTTATCTTCCAGAATACCTTCACAGCACACTGTATTACATTCCAACCCTTGATTCCATCAGATTATATCAGATGTTTTATATCAGATATATCAGATGTTTTATGCAGGGCAGATGTCTCTGCTTCATCACTACCACTTAATAAATTTACCTTCAAAAAACCACCATAAATCTGTCCTAAGCTTTTGTCCCCAGACACGACTGCAATGCAGAGGTCCCCCAACTCCCCAAACACAACTGAATCATCTCAAGAGTTACAATAAATTTCTCGTGCTCCAAACCAATATCCTCAAATGTAGGCTGAGTCTTTTTTAAAGTACAGCAATTCTCACAAGTGCATATTTTTTGGCACATAGTGCTTTTTAAGTACCTGTAGAAAAAAGCTTTATTTAGCTGTTTGAATAGATCACGTGGGTAGACAAGAGCAGCCTTAAAATGGGAAGAGGCAGAGCCAGAGGCTCTACAGTCTCCAGCAGGATGGTACCTTCCCTTCACCATCATTGCTTTGAATTCCTTAGGCCACTGGAGATGACTTGAATTCAAGCCACCTCCAGGCCTTCTGCAACTCTCATTGATGGGAAGAGGCCAAGAAAAGGAAGAACAAGAAGTATGGGGATGATGTCTAAAATCCTGACCTCAAATGGAAGTAAAAGAAAGGGAATCTTGGCTTCTAAAGAAAATAGAAAAGAGAGAAGTGTTACCAGGTTTCTGACACCACCACTCCATCCTATGACCTCAGTCCCCACCTGGAAGCCAACAGGATGATCTCACTAAGCCTGCACTTTCCCACAGCCTGGTCTGAGCTCAGCTGAAGGTGGGGAGAGTTTTGCTAATGCAGCTCAAGCAGCACTGCCCCAGGAGAGGCTCATTATCCTGCCAAGAGGATGAGCTGGCACAGCCACACAGTTCACACAGCCTCTGTGTGGGGCCAGAGGCTTGCTGCTCCCCACAGCAGCATGCTGGCAGCCAGCCTGTTTCTGGCCAGCTGTTTTGTCACAGCCCCGGGCAGGCTGCCCAGTGGCCACAGCACCCACCAAGGCTAACACTAACTCCCCAAACTGTTTTTGAGTAGCTTGTTTAAAACATTTATAAGACTGGCTCTTATTTATGTAGCTGTAGCAAGCTGACTGATCCTCTGTACTACAACATACAAACCATCTTATCTAAACATGCTGTGATTATCTTGTATCACATCTTCATATTGCATATCAGATGAACATGATTACTGAGACAGCAGGGTTTTTGACACACAAACACCATTTAGAGCCAGCAGTGCTGCACAAGAGAAGGCTAAATCACTTCTCAGGTCAGCTCGGAAAACTGCCCACCAAACACACAACAAACAAGCTGAATAAATAGCATGCCTTCTCCACAGCGACACATCCAATCTGGAGAGACTAAGCAGACACGTGCAGTTGTTTATAGTTGTGGGTGAAGATTCAAAGGCTGCAGAAGAGACCTGAACAGCTCCCACAGAAGCTCTCTGTAAAAGCCGGGTCAGACAGTGAAACAGTAAAACAAATACGACACTGAAACGAAGGTAATCCGAGTACTCTCCTCCCCCTACCCTTCTCTGGAGGCACATGGGGGAAGGGGGACATGGCCATTAGGAGTCACTCCACTAAGCAAAGAGGGCATCACATCAGCAGGTCCATGAAATAGTTGCTGGCAGCCTGCAAAGAGCCTCCCCAGTTTCTTAGGGTTGTGACAGAGACTGGGATCCTAATTCCAAAGGACAGCCTGGAGGGCTGCAAAACCAGCTGGAAACAAGCAGCAGGCACATCTGCAGCCATTAGCAAAGGAGCTACTTAACAGTGGCAGGAGAAGAAATGCAAGCTACCTTCAGAGCCTACAGCCAGGGGAGCAAGAAAGAAAGCAAGCCATCTACAAAGGCCAGGCAACATGGCAATGTGTGAATCAGGAGGGGACTGAAATGATAGCCTTTTCTCTTTTTAAGCCCTAAAACAGAGGCAGAACGGCCAGAGGATATAGGAGGTCTGCAGTGGAAACAGTGACTGGATTTTTGAGAATACTGAATGTGAAGGATGCCTTGTTCATGTTGTTTGCCCACACAAGTAGTTGTTACTGTTAACTGGGGAAGTTCAGGAAGCACAACCGTCAGAATTATCAATTAGAAGCTTAATTTATAACAATTTGGTAACTGTTTTAATCATTACTACAATTATATGAACAATTACATGATAATATGTCTTTACTTGCATTTGGACAGTGATAGGACGGGGGGGATAGCTTCAAGGTGAAGGAGGGCAAGTTCACATCATGTATTTAGAAAGAGTTGTGAGGAACAATTCCTCACTTGGAACCCTGTGAGGTTGTGAGGCCCTGGCACAGGTTGCCCAGAGAATCTGTGGCTGCCCCATCCCTGCAAGTGTCCAAGCCCAGGCTGGATGGGACTCAGAGCAGCCTGATCTAGTGGAAGGTGTCCCTGCCCACGGCAAGGGGCTGGAATGAGTCAATCTTTAAGGTCCTTTGCCACTCAAACCATTCTGTGATTGCACGATTTGAAAATTGCAAAATAGTTGCTTCAGGACTAAAGAGGTAAAACCATCCTGGGGTTCTTTGGTTGGTCGGTTTTGTCCTTTTTCTTTTTTAATCTTTTAATACAGAGAAACACACCTATCTGGCAGGAATGTGCAAAACCATCAATGCCAAAGCATTGCTGCTCTTCAGAGCCAAAATTAGGGAGGCTATGAACAGAGTGGTTCAATACTTCCTTTTTTTCTTGCTAAAAAGCATGCTGATATTCGTAGGAAATTGCCTGACTTTAAATGCTGCATTATAAAAGATGGCAAAAGCTTTGTCTGACTCAGAGATGACAGTACAGGGTCACAACAGCAACATTTTTATCCATTTGGTTTCAATTTTGTCACTGGAGTGACTTTAGGTTTTTCAGAAGAGATCTGAATAGACCCCCAAAGGAAATGTTTTTCAGGGTAGGGGGTTAATGCTTCACTTTAGTTATATTTGTCTGGTACTTTGTGTACCTGACCTGCAAGGTGATCTTACACTCTCAAGCAAAATGGTTGTCAGCAAGAGATCTCTGCTTCCCTTAAAAAAACCTAGTCTTGAATACTAGTCTGCCACAACTACCTTGAGTGCTAACTAAAAACTAACATTTTAAATAACTATTTCTTTGTTTCGTTTTCACAGAATATTAGGCAAGCTGCAAGGTTGGTATTCAAGTTTTGTTTCCTGTAACACTAAGAAATATTTTACCTTCTCTTTTCCCTTTAAAGCACTGGCAAGGACTGTTGGTATCTGCAGCAGTTGCAAATCATCTCATGCTGCTTCTTAAGGACAACAAATGGTTTTATCACATCGGTCATATTTCACAACAAGCAATTAATTGTATTTCCAAAACATCTATGTGGACTCAACAGGAGCATAAAACAAACTTCATGGGCAATATAATAACTTGTCACTTTTCTCTTATCCTGGAGAGAAACAAACTTCAATGCTTTCTTCAGAAAGCCAAACCAGGTGAGACCTGCCATGCCTTCCCTAGAAGGGAATCTCTAGGACGTAAAAGAGGTAATAAATGACAGGAGGTTTTGCAGGGAACTGCCCTAGATAATATCAGTGCATGCTGAAGCTGTCTGTTACCTAAGCCAACTTATCTCTCCTAATCCATGTGCAAAGCTGAAAGCTGGTTTTAAGGCCAGTTGCTTAAGTTTTGCTCATTCATGGTAATAAATCTGGAACAATTCCACTGACTGCTATAATCCTCAACAAATACTGCTAAAAAAGCTAATCAAAGGCTAAATCTTTTAGTCCTGTCTTGGTCAAAATTCCAAACAACTATAATGAGAACTCTATCTACGAAATAATTAAGAAATTTAACCCCATTCTGTCAGAATGCCTCCAGGAAAAAAAAAACAACAAACCCCCCAATCAACCGAAAACTAAAAAAACCCCAAACCCCCCAATAATGTTTCACTTTACACAAATGGGTAAAAGACAAAGCAAATTTTCATTCTAGAGACAGTGTCAATCAAGATTCTGTTACATAACTTGATTCTTGTTGGAAGATGGAAGGGGAAAAAGAAAGATATTAGAAGACGTGCCCTCAAAAAAAAATGGTGGCAGATTTTTTTTATGGTGTAAATGTTTATTTTTTGTATGGTGAAAAATGGCAAGTGACCCCTGGACAAAGAGCAGTATAGGGAAAAAAAATATGACACAGGTAGCAGTTGCTAGTTTCACTAGTCATCTGGTCTCTTAGTTTCACTACACTCAGACGTACTTAAATACATTTTGTTTCAGTGCTTAGGTATCTTTTAAAAAAGTCCTTTGAGATTTGCCCCTAGAGAAACAAATCTGGAAGCTTTCATAAAAGCCACTCAATAATATGCAGGACCCAAGCAACAAGGGCCACAATGTGACCAAATTCTCACACAAGCTCAGATGCACAATTTTGAATTGAAAAAAGATGCAAGAGACACCAGAGAAGGCAGAAGTTAAAAAAAAAAAATCTGACCCTCAGGTGCAAAGGTATGTCATATCATCTGCATATTCTTCCCAGCTGCACCAAAGCCAACCTGCTTTCCAATTTCCACTATTTTCCAATAGTTCCCCGCATCTACTCATTGCTCTGTAGAACACTTTGTATATGAAAAGAAGGGAAATGGGTTAGGAGGGGAGAATCAGCTTTAATGTTCCCTTTCCCCCTTCTTTAATCCTTGAATACACATTAGGATTTGGGTAAGAAAAATGAAACTTCTCATCTACCATCTCAGTACCATGAGTTATTTCATACACAGAGATCTCCCCAATCAATTTTCCTCCACAGAGGTTTTCTGCTTTATGTTACAGGATTATGCCCCTCCTAAGGAACTGGATATATTTCATCCACATAAATTAAACTTTGGCTTAAGGCAACACTTCCCAGCAGCCTATGAACGTGGGACAGGCACTGCAGGATGCCACCTCAGTTTCTCACAGACAAAGGCACATAAAGCACAATGCTTTACTGACTCCTCAGCAACACAGGGTGATGCTGAGCAGACCAAGCACCAAGGCCTTCATCCTAAATTTTTGTCCTTGCTAGCCCTGGAAGGCCAGCTCTGTGTTTGGAGGGTAAGGCAGGGCTGCCACCCTGCTGTGTAATAAAGCTGGAGGCTGCTGTGGTATAGGCACGCTCCATGAATTCAGCAGGAGATGTCCATGGTTAGCATTTTGCAGCATCATTACTTCATGCACCTTGGAGCCTACACAATGAGTCACACAGATAAAAAGATAACACAAACCCCTCCTCCTAGTTTAGAGAAAGCTCTATTAGAACGATTAGGGGGGAAAACAAACAAACAAAAAAAAAAAAGAACTGTGGCAAGGAACCACACATGCCTAAACCACAAACCAGACTAAGCCTCAGACAAACAACCTGAACCAAAAATCCATTGTGAAGACTCACACCACATGTGCAAGTATCCTCCCTTCAACCAGACAGGAGCACAGGCTTACTTAACCTATGTGCAGTGCAGCCAAGCACCAACCTTCACAAGGGGAACGCTGAAAAGTAAAAAATATGCCAAGTAATTTCTAAAGGCTCATGGAAGAAAAACCCCACCCATCAGAACACTCCAGATACATCTGAATACAAAAAAAGCAAGCAAACCAAACACCTTAGCTCATCATATGCCTTTCTAATTCTGCATTTATGCTGTTTAAAGCACTGCATTTCTTTTTGATAATATGACTCCATTCTTAAGGGGGTTTGCCTTTTCTAAAAAACGACGACCAAAAAAAACCACCACCACCCCCATTAACTGAATCACCTTATCTCAAACTCAGCTAAAAGAAGGGGGAGGTGGAGGGAAGAACCTTCAGGCAAAGATTAAGCCTGGAAAATTTCAGCCTGAAAGGTGTTTTGAAATTTTAAGTATCTGAAAACAGAAAGCAGGATGGAAGTGCTTAGGCCAGCTTCAACAACCACAGGTACTGTGCCAGTCATAAAAACACTATTAGTGAAGATTTTTAATTACTACACAGTGAAGAACTAGGTCTTACAGAAACTATGAATATCAAAGTTCCTTGGTACAGCTCACCTTGGGTTCTTCCCCAGTGACCTGCTTTGCACAACCCAGTCTGCCCTTGTCTCCTCCAAGCACAACAAACTCCTTTTATCTTGAGGGACTGACCCTCATCCCAAGAGCAACCACCCCTTGTGCTGGCGAAGCAATCACCTCAGAATTGCAAAAAAAGCACAATCCAGCTTTCTCCTCCTTTACAGTTCGGGTCGGCCAGGCTACCTGCCCAGACCAAGACTAAATGCTGAATTTTCCCAATTCAATCTGTTTTCCTAATTCGTGTTGACTGACGTAATGAAAACAGGGTAATTACACCACAGAATAGCTTTCTGCCTTCCCGCAAGAGTACCTTAAAAATCACTGAGCACAGCTGCAGAGAATTATTATTATTTGAAAGATTACTATTATTATCATTGTTTTCACAGGTTTTTCCATTGTCTTGAAAATTTAAAGAGACACCTCTGCCTTAGAAATCCACTCAGTCATGTTTAAATAGCTAATGCTGCGATCAGTGCCCATTCTGCCATTACTGTACTCCAATTTCTAGACTAAGCTCTCTTTAGCCAGGCGCACACTGCTGCAGCCACCCTGGCCAGCTTGTTTACAAGAGCCGACTCCCACCGCCTCACTCCACTGACATCGCTGCGCTCACGCCCTGCTCCTCATTCCCCTCTCCTCCTTAAAGGAGTAGCAATCTCACCACGCTGGGTAGCCGCTACGTAGGCCGAGACACAAGTGATGCGGACTACGTTGCCCTTTAAATATCTTTGGGGTGCAGCAGGATAGGCTGGCTGAGTGTAGGACAGGCTGGGCATACAATTGGCGCGTCTCCTTTGACTACTGCTGCGCCTGGTCCCTTCGCAAACCCAGCCCGTTCCCCTGCTCGCTCCTCGGGCGCCAGCAGCCAAACCTTTGTGAGGTTTAGCTGCTCCTGCCTCCCAGCAGGCCGCCTCGCCCTTTCTCCTCACCCATTCGGCGAACCACATCCTTGTCTCCTGGCTCTTTCACGAGCACGGCAGGGAGCATTCCCGCCAGCACCAAGCCTCCTGTTGCCGTAAGACCAGCACCTCTTCTCCCCCAGCTCCGAGAACAGCGGGACGGGCACTCAGCGGCCAGGAGCTACAGCCCTGCAGGGCTCTGGTTCCTTTAGTGCTGGCAGGCGGACCCCCAAGGGAGGAAGGGGCAGGCAGGGCCCTCCTGGGGGGAGGTAGCTGCTCCTCGTGGCCCGGTCCCGCCGCTGGCCGTGCCCCCCCACCCCCGGCAGCCCTCCCCGGGGCTGCAGACAATGAGGCCGACCCCAGCGGCGGGGCTGGGGACCCGCAGTGCCCATCCGGACGTGCCCGGCTTCTCCCGTGGCAAAGGCCGGGAGCCACCCGCGGGGATGCTCCCCCCAGCCCCGCACACCAGCGGCACCTCCACCGGGTGATACCGCACAGCCCCCGCTCGCCAGTTTTTTATGGGGCGGCGGGAGCGGGCTGCGGGGTTTTTCCGGCTGGCCGGGGGCCCCTACGGCCGGGCAGGGTCCTTTTTAATTGTTCCCTGTCCTCCACACAGGCTGCAGGCAGTTTCTCTTGCCTGGCGGGTTTTTCCAGGCTAGCTCTGGCTGCTACAGCTCAAACACGCTCCAGCACAGCCAGGGAGACCGGACTTCTTTGCTTTTTCGGCCAACAAACTCCGTTTTGCATTTGAATAACCCCAGCCTGCCTTCCTCCCCGCCTCGGAACGGCCGGAGCCGCGGGGCTCCGAGCCTGGCCACCGTGGTGCCCCTGCCTTCCCCCTCCCCACTCCACCCAAACTCAACTTTGCAACTAGCCAAGGGGATAAGCCAGAAGGGAAGGAGTGGAAAACCAGAGGGATTAAAAAAAAAAATAAAAAAAGAAAAGAAAAAAATAATAAAAAAAAAAATTAAAAAAAGGTGGGGTTCCGAGAGCAGAGGTCCGCGCCGTTCCCCCCTCCCGCCCGCAGCAGCCCCGGACCCGTCCCGCACACGTACCAGGGCTGCGGCACGGCCAGCCCGCAGCTCTCAGGAAGGGGCGATGCTGGCATGGCTCGGAGCGGGGCGAGGCGCGGGTCACGGCCCGGGCCCCCGCGGGCGGGCGGCTCCCATGGCGCGACGAGCCCAGGCGCGGAGAGGAGCCCCGGGCCGCGAAACGTGCTCCGAGCTGCGGCGGCGTCGCCCCTGGCCGGACCCTCCGGGAGGGAGCGGGGAGGGGGCGGCCCGGCGGGGAGCTCGCCGCACCGAGCCCTCCCGGCAGGCGGCAAAACGCGCCCTGGATCCCCGCGGCCGGAGCGGGATTCGCCGCCCCCCACACCCACCCACGCCCCCGCTCTCCGCGGTGACCCGGCACGGCCCCGGGGACACGGAGAGCGGCGGCGGGGCCCCCACGGCTGCCCACAAGAGCCGCCGTCAGGGTGCCAGGCCGGTAACGCCGGGGGTTATTTAACAACAGTAACAAAATTAAATGACGGTAATAAGAGAATAGGTAGATTATCCCGTTATTTGTGGAGGCTGTGGTTTGACGCCGCATACCCCTCGGTCAGCCACGGTGGTGAGACTCTATAAAATCATCCCCTTTCTTTTTAGCCTGCAGAGGGAAAGCCTGGTCAGCCGTGACAGGCGAGAGGCTCACCGGGGGACAAACCCCCCTTCCCCTTACTTGTGCCATCCAGGAGGGCCCTCGAACACCAGTGTCCAGCGGGGCCCGGCCATCCCATGCGTGGAGCAAACACTCCCAGAGGCATGGGGACGGTGCTTGGCTGAGAAGGACGAGCTGATGAACCGCCCTCTTCCTCTTGCAAGGAGGTGAAGTAAAATGAAGCTTGCTCTTTCCCCATCCCCCATCTCATTCATTAAGAGCCACTGATGATATTTGCTGCTCCTTCACAGAGGGACACGGGTGACAGTAAAATGTTATGGTGAAGAGGAAGAGTCACTCCACTGACTGACTTCTTCCACCCCTCGTTATCACCACAGCCTTCTGTGAAAAGCAGGTCAGCAAATCTAACATCTCTTCAGACTGAAAAACAGATGTTGGAAATGGGATCTGTGAAACAATATACCCAAGCAGTACTTTTTTTTAAAAAGGCTTCGTTATTATTAAATCTGTAGCTGTTGCAGTATAAAACACTTCAAGCGTGAACCAGCCCAGTCAAATGCAAGCCTGTAGAGAGGCTTTTCTGCTTTGCACAAGTGAGCAGTACTGTGCACATCCATCCATTCCTAGAGATGCTTTAAATGCCAACGATTTGCTGGTTTGAGCGACGTGATAAAGGAGAAGCAGTGGCACAGATCTGCACAACTCCTTATCACTGCTGCTCTTCAGTGATAGTAGGCAGGTAGCCTGCCACCAGTGTGCACCTCCATCCTCTTCCCACCTGCCCTGACTATCCTTGCATCAAAAGAGGAAAACAGTTGAAACAAGGTGAATCCTACATCACAGAGACCTGGATTTTGGACAGTTGCCCTCAGTGGCAGGGAATTTTTGTCATGCACTAGTTCTTTTTGCTGGGTGTAACCATTCCGTCTCCTCATCAGGGATGGATATAAAGACTTACATCACTCCAAAGACTTGTCCTACTAAAATATAAGGTAGCACAAACTATTTTTGCAAAGGTAATTTGAGAGGTAAAAGAACTATTGCTTTCAAACTGCTGCACACAACAGAAGTTGAAGGAACTGAAACTTGATGATAAAACACCCACACAATCAGAATATGTTCCTTGGGGAGATGGCAATAAGTTAGAGGTTGTGGGCTTGAATAAAATGCCGAGCAAAAATTAGTAACTTGGGGGAAAGCAACAAACTATAAAGGCTAAGGTTTATTTAGAATAAGCAGGTTAACAGAAGTGCCCAAATATCAACATACACAATCACAGCTCCATTAAAAATATACTAATGGGTAGGAAACAAAAAAGAACTAACAATTGCTCGTTTTCACACCTACAGACTTATGTGCTCATGGACTGAGGTCTTCCATCCTGGGAAGTAGCACCAGATCACAGTCTTTTCTGGCAACAGTAAGATACAAGCTGATTATAAATGTTTGGAAAAAGATCCCACGGTAATGACTGTCTAGGCAATAAAACGGTGGATGAAATCCTTTCACTAAAATGCAAATTAAGGCACATGGAGTGAAACATGGAACTCACAGCCTCTGACTTAACTCCTACCACTCAAAATAGAGATTCTAGTACTGTGGCAGGTGATGCAGTGAAGCTGTCTGTGCTCGAGTGTCAGGGATCATTACAAAAGAAGGGAAATAGTGAAAAGGAAATGTTCCTACACCATTATTATTTAGCCCAGATCTCTTGTCTATTTATATCTTAAATATAACATGCAGTTCTGGTTTGTTTAAAAGGTGCAAAGGGAAACTTGGAAGACACATAAGAACATAGCAAGTGTACCTCAAAGCATATAGAGCAGCTAAATGCACCAATATTTCCACCCCAGAAAGGCAGCAATCTGGATGAAATCCCAACCAATATACTAAAAACCAAGAACAGCACAGAAAGGAATATCAGAGACAGATACTCATTCACTCAATGTGTGTTTAGAGAAACAGTGACCCTTTCTCTAAAGCAGAAGATATCAAGGCAGTATAATCAAATGTGTAATCAGAACAGAGACAGCAACTTCATGTAGCATGTTTTCAAACTACAGAACTCATTACTACAGCACAACTGAAGAGGCAAAAAAAAAATCAGGGAGTTTTTGGGTTTTTTAAAGTAAAAATAATGGAGGACAGTTTAACCAAAATGATAGAACACAGAAGTATCACATTAACTGTATGTTACTTGAAGCTGAAAGTGCAGTGAGGGCCCTTATGCTACCCGAGCCTCTTTCCCTATGTATATACTGCTGGCTATTTTTCTGGGTAAGGTTTTAAGCTGGTGGACCTTTGGTCTGACACAGTGCTCCTATCCCTGTGCTATTCTCCAGAATAAAAGGCACCTGCAGAATGAATAAAACCAAATGACATTGTATAAAGCAATAAAGTGCACAAACCTGTAAGTAGCTCTGCACTGCTGGCAGCTCGGCAAAATTTGAGTCCGTGGTAAACACAAGGGAGCTGTGAGGGGCAGCTGCTGCCCAAGAGACAGGGAGCCCCACGCAACAGCCAGCAGGACAAGGACCTCACCAGGCAGCACCCAGCCCCACTGTACACACATAGGGTAAACAGAACTGGCCCAGGGGCACCATCTGCATTCAGGTACAAGGCTAGGTAATAAAATAGGCTCCAGAAGATGAGGTCTGAAGTTCAACTAGGAAG
Source organism: Certhia americana (assembly GCA_018697195.1). Lineage (NCBI taxonomy): Eukaryota > Metazoa > Chordata > Aves > Passeriformes > Certhiidae > Certhia > Certhia americana. The sequence goes on from CM031862.1 coordinate 34,147,470, forward strand.
TCAATTATCAGGTCATAAGCAGGTCTGGAGACACATGGAGTAAGGAAAAAAACACACAACCCAAGTGGATACTGAACTGAGTCCATACAGACTAAAAAAGTCCAAGGCCAAGCTAAGGCTCTAAATAAAAAAGGCCCGCTTCTTAGCCAGGGTTGATCTTAAATAGACTTCCTGGGCCCATGGGCAAAGGATGTGGCTGGAGACTCCAGATGCAGCTGGTCAGGTTCATTAAGACCTATCAGTGCCCTCAGGGCTTTGACCCTGGAAACAGAACTATTCAGGTGTGCGGTTCCTAAATTAGTCCTGTAGAGTCATCTGGATCAGACCTCTGCAACAGGCACAGCATCAGTCCAAGCTAAGAAAGCTTAGATTGATGCTGAACTTTAGCCCTTCACAAACCAAAAGCTCTGAGAATTACACTGCAAGGACACCTAAGCTGCTTTTTAAGGGACAGATTTCATCTAACCAGGCCTATCTTCCCTTGTAGTGAAAAGATGATACTGAAATAAAGGGCTGTTTGCTTGTGTGATTACAAAACACGGATTACAGCTTCCACTTTCTGTCAAAGCCTGCCTCACATTTATTAGCTCGGACTCCAGCATGACAAATTGACCAGCCTGCTCACAGCCCAGGTGTGACATGGGGACCTGTGTGCCACACTAGTGTGTGGTGCTGTGCCTGTGAATCCAGCTGAATACAGGCCACACACTGTTAATGCCTTTGGATTTGTAATACAGATGATCAGATAAAGCACCCACAGCATTGTTAGTTGGCACTATCTGAAAGAATAAAGTCTTCAACAACATGAGTTTAATGCAGAAACTCTTGAATTCTAATTGTGGTTTTGACAATCACTTCCTCATTTAGTCTTTCTTGGCCCTGGTTCTGTAGATAGTATCTACCTGCCTGATTGGCACTGAAAACAGGTTAACATTTGTAGGCACACTGAACACAGATACTTTAAGCATAAACACCATTTCATGTGAAGTAAGTTCAGAAGTGACTATGATTTCATCTTCTGATACCCATTATACAGGCCCACTGCATTTATTCTAAATATTTCCTGACAGATGTTCCTGACCTGCAGTGGACAGCAGTTTGCTGCCAGTTTCTATTTTCGTTGGAAGTCTTGGCCCTTACTTCACTGCATGATTGTGCATGATTAATAAAAAGTATGATAGCAGAATGACTGTAGTGCCTTGCTGGTAAACACTACATCTGCAAGACATGGTTAATTTGTGCATGCACAGACCCAAGAGTTTTGGATGCTTCAAGTCTGCTGCACTCTTGCAGTGTGATACAGGGCTCACAACTCTTCCTTGCACCTGAAAGAAAGGAAGGCACTTGCTTAGCCAGAGAAATTTGGCACCCAGTATATTTGCAGACTCAAATTCTGATAATTCTGATCAGTCAAAGTATTTCTGTTCATTAAAGACCTCAGTGACAGGGTCTGTCAGTGTTCTGAGCGTGTCAACAAGGCTTAATGGCCCTGACCAGCCTCACCTGAAGCCTCCCCCCACACACCTGATTTGTGAACCCAGGAACTCCACTTAAGCTCAGGCCTGGCCGGGTAATTGCTTCCTGTCTAAGCTCTGGTGTAGGTATGTTGGTGCTGGTCTTGTTTGTTGTCTGGATTTGGTTTCTAGAGTATTCTCAGGCTTGTTTCTAGCTTTGTTTTGAATCTTCTGTTTCTTTCTTGCCTCTCTGGATGCACCCTGGAGCTGCTTTGTGCCCTCCCTGTGACTGAGGCTGGAGCCTATTCCCAGCAGCCAGCTCTACCTGTCCTGCAGCAGAACTGTGCTCTGTTAGTGAAAACACTTCCTATGCTGTGGTTAGTTTGGCTCCTTGCTCACCTCACCTCGGGAAGAAGCACTTCTGTCAATTTGCTGATAGAGGTAAAGAGGGTTCAAGACAGTGCAGTGCCAAGGAACTGAGGTTTGCTGGAGTAGCTGTAAACTGTAATTTTTGTGGCAGAAGAAGAATGAGTCTCATGTGGGAGCAATTATATACTTCTGATATCTGTAGATGTGGTTTGGGACAAATGAACAGATAGGTTCTATTATGTCAGATCACTAATTAGTAAAGGCCAGCAGCAAGTCTAAAGGCTTAAAGAGCTTACAGCCCAGAGACATGACACCTGATGGTAATTTATACAGCTATCACAAAATAGGGTTTGATGTACACCAGCATCTTAAGAGCACTAAAAATGATCTTTTCAGGAACCACTACTACAAGGAGAGCTTACCTAACTAGAATCTTGATAGTCTATTTTAATTGATATAGGTTTAAAATGTGTTTGGAAACCCAAGCATCTTTAACAACAAAAAACTCAGGAACAAATTATAATTGACAAAAGCACCTACCTGTTTGATTTTTTTTTTTCCTTCAAATTTGTAGCTCTGCTCCTGAGTGCTGTAATTTTAACTTCCTCTACTGCTGATTATGGATTTACTGGGGGAGGATGCCATAGTGTCACACACGAGTGTAACCTGAATGACACGACATTTAAATTGCTGATAACTTTTAAGAACAGGTCATAAAAGAGGTGTCACTAGAGAAATTCTGTAAAAGGCATAAATATTTCAAGGTAATAAGATGAAGTGACAGATGGGAGAGTGTTAAGATTTAGAGGTGCAAATGAATTACTATAGGGGCTAATGAAGAAAACAGACTTTGAGAGCACTTTATACCAGTAAGTACTTTAAAAAACCCAAACAAAGCTAGGCACATAGAGCTCATTGCTGCATTCCTCTGTGTGTTAGTATATCTATGCAAGATGTTCTGTTTAGTTTTGCAGTGCAAGTTTTTTTTACTGCCTTCCTAAACAGTATGCACACATGAGGCACCCTTCCCTAAATTATGAGGGTTGACAACGTATCTTCTTGAAATAGCGTGCCAGTAACTGAGAGAAGTAACAGCCCATCTATGTGAGTATTGATTTTTCTAGTCTGAGGTGAAACTCTAGAAACTTGATGACTTTCAGCTGTTAGTGCAGTTGCAATGCTTTTCTGTAGGAAATCAGTAAATTAGGTTCCTACAGCTGGTGCTGTTAACGCAGTATGGTTGCTGTGGTGGGAGGAGGCTTTTCCTGAGCAGAAACCCGAAAGAATACAAATTGGGTGGAGAAAATGGTATCAACAGTGACTTAAAAACCTGCTTCCATAACTCACAAAACTGTTGCCTTTCTGTTGGAGACTTACCAAGAGTTACTTGAACAAAAAAAAAAAAAAAATTTGCAGGTGTATTATACAAGGTAAAAAGGCTTGAGAGTTTTCTGCTACAAATGATTTATGTTTTGTAGAATTTTTTTTTATTGGAATGAATATTATAACAACTATTTCTCAAATATATAAATGATGCAATGATCAAACAGCAAAAATGAAGTTTTCTTGCTTCTGACATGCTTAATTTTGAGGAATATAATCTATTAAAGGGAAAAATGAGTAATTTCTCTTGAAGGTGACTTGACACAAGCAGGAAGCAAAAATATTCTGGTAATTTTTTGGGAAAGTGATTCCTTTCACTTGTGCAAACATTGAGATCTGTTTGACTGGTTTCTTTATGTTAGAAGACTAACTTTTATAAAAGGCATATTGGTATGTGAAATACTTGAAATCCAGGTCAAGAGGTATGAGGCAAGAAGTGTCTAAGGAATAGGTGAGTAACTGAAGGAAAATAATAGAAAAGCTAACAGCATCAGCTTTCTCACCAGCTGTCACCAGGCATCAGGTGTGTGCTCTCTCCGTGCTTCAAGCACCAGCATTCAGAGGGTGCACTTGTGGTTTTTTTTTTCTTCAAGAGCTGAAGACAAAAGGTCAAATGCCTCCTGGAAAGCCTCATACATTGTATTCAACAGAGACATTGCAGCAAATCTAAAAAATTGTGCAAGATGTTGACGGCTGCAGGATGGTACTGGTTTGACCTTTCTGATTCTAAAACTGCTGTTTTCTCTCTTTTTTTTTCAATGTTTCCCCTTCTGATGCATTTTGAAACTTGTACGTAAGCAATCATACTGGTTATTATTTTTTGGGGTATGAAGCCATAATTGTAGACAATAGCGACGTTCAAGCACGAAGTTTAGGCGGCTTTTTAAATGGCTACAAAGAAATGGATGTATTTTCCAGTACAGCCTAATTGGCGCTCGTTAGGTTTTGGTTATGTACGCGCACAGGTCTAAGCACACGGATTTGCCGGCGAGGCGGATGACTGTTTTTAAGGAGCAGCCGGCGATGCCCGGGGGCACTAACACTGTGTCTGCAGGCCGCCCCGTGCCCCGCGGCAGGCAGAGGCTGGGTGAGAAGCGGCTGCTCCGGCGGGGTTAACCCAGCCTTGGCTGCGGAGGCGCGGCCCGGCCGCTGACGCGATCCGCAGGCGCCGCGGCGTGGCTCGGCGGAGCCGCCTCAGCTCCGCCCCTGCGGCGCGGCGGGGGCACCGCGCTGCCCCGGCCGCCGCCG
>CM031862.1:34156203-34234726 GCA_018697195.1 Certhia americana
GCTCCGGAAGCCTCATACTTGTATGCAAAACAGAGACATTCGCATCAAATCTAAAATGTGCGATTTGACAGGCTGGCAGAATGGTAAGTTGAAACTTTCTGAGCGAAAACGCTGTTTCTCTTTTTTTTTTTCAAGATTCCCCTAGCTGACATTTTGAAACTTGCACGTAAGCAATCATACTGTATTATGTGTTGGGGTAAATGAGCCATAATTGTAGACAATAGAGCGGCGACGTTCAAGGAAGCAGAATTTAGGCGGCTTTTTCAAGGGCTACAAGAATGTATGTATTATTTCAGTCCGCGTCCTAATTGGCGCCTCAGTTAGGTTTTGGTTATGTACGCGCACAGGTCTAAGCCCCGGATTTTCGGCGAGGCGATGACGTTTTTTTAAGCGACAGCCGGCGATGCCCGGGGCACTAACCTAGTGGCTTCAGGCCCGCCCCGTGCCGTCACGCGCAGGCAATCACTGTGGTGAAAGAAGCTGGCGTGCTCCGGCGGGAGTTACCCCAAAGCTATGGGACTGCGGAGGCGCGGCCCGGACCTCTGACGACGATCCGCAGCGCACGCCGCGGCTGTGGCTCGGCGAGCCGCCTCACTCCGCCCCATCTGCGCGGGCGGGGGAGCACACAGCGTGCGCAACCGGCCGCCTCCGCTCGCCGCCCTAGGAGCCGGCACGGGCACGGCACGGCACGACGCCACGCCCTGTCCACCATGGCTTCCCCGGCGTACGCGTGGCCGCGCGCCTGAGGACTGTCCCCCCGCCGTGCGCGCGCGCCTGATAACCTATCTAGCTGGCTTCGCTCCTTCAATCCCGCCGAAGGTGTCGCCAAACCGGCTGAGCGGCGCGGCATGCGGACTTTGGTGATGGCTAGTGTACCCCGGATGAAACTGCATGCCCGGAATACTCGTCACACTGGCAACAGCAGGACCTCGCCCGATTAACGGTTTTTTTCCCGCCGATTTACATAACGCGGCTGCACCCATAGTACTCGCAACGTGTGTCAGAACCGGCGAGGAGCCCCGGTCAGCCGCTCATCAAGTGTTCCCAGAGCCCAGACCCTCGTTAGGGTACTCGGGGAGGGCGGCTTGGTTATCTCTGTCCTCAGGCAGCTGAGGCTGCTCTTGAGGAGATGAGGGTGGTGTGAAGGGGCGAGACAGCCTGGCAAACACTGGCTTTTTCTTAGAGGAGAAGCCTGCTCATTCTCCTTGTAAGGTGTTGTCTCAGCTGCCTGGTTTGCTGGGGGTAGGGGAAGGTTGTATTTATTTAAAGTTTTTACATCGTGCCTCACTCTCTGAAGTAGCACAGGGTACACGGCAGACGGGTAGCCCACCGCCTCGGGAAGACCAGCAAGGGCTGTTTTCCTGCAAAAGGGATGGAGGAAACAGGATGGAAAACTCTTGAGTAACTTTCAGGAAAGTTCCTTCTGCAGTGGCCTTAGCAGCTGAGACGGACGGTTTTTGTAAACAGGAAAAGTAGCTTAAATGTTTTGCTAAGGCTTTGAGGGCTTTGTAACATCTCATAGAAGCCGGTTTTTTTTGTCATTGGGGCTTTTTCCAGTTCCTGATTGAGTTAACTGCATTTGAAAAATCCTTTATTTAGCTGCTGATCTTAAGAGCTCTTTTCATCCTGTCACTTTTCTGTTTCTCTCTTGGAAAGGTGTTGCAGGATGTTGTGCCAAAACAACTACTGCACCACTGGATCGAGTAAAGATTTTGCTGCAGGCTCATAACCAACATTACAAACATCTAGGTAAGATGGCTGCAACGTGTCTAATTTTTGGTTTTAATTGCAGTGTGTGTGGTTTGGGTACGTTAATTTACTCAGTGATGAGGCTGATAAAAAAGGTGCTCATCAGGCAGAAGGTTGTATCTGTCTGGTCAGGCCCTGTGCCGTGTTTTGTTACTGTTTGAGATGAGAAACAAAGCCCTGTGTAAGTTGTGGTATCAATCCATGTGTTAGAGATTGGGATGTCAGAATAATCCTCAATAAAGCATGTAAGAGCTAGGCTTGATCTTCTGCTTACAGAAGCCAGCAGGAGATTGGTAATCACAGCTTCAAAGCATGGATCATTTCAGTGAAAACTGTCCTGCAGTGGTTGCCAGTTCCCAGGGGCCGTGGGGATCCCTGCTTTTCAGACAGAGGCATGGCTGGTGGGAACTGGGCAGAGCAGAGGGTTTGTGCCTGGTGTAAGGTGCAGGTGATCTGTGTTGCATCATGGTGAGAGAGCAAACTCACGTGTCCAGAACTGCTCTCTGCAGGCTGTAACAGTGCCCTCTTGTGCAGAGTATTTGAGCCATTTATGTCAGATGTTACTGAAATATGTCATAACTTTTGCTCCAAAATTTGTGTTGCAATTGTCAGGGAGAAAAAAGTATTTTGAGTTGGCTAATTTTGCATGTAACTAAACTTGTTATTAACTTAGACACTAAAGATAATATTTTTTAAGAGTTAGAAAAATAAGTCATCACTAAATCATAAAATTCAGTGGATGTATATATTTACTGTGGTAAAAAGGGAAGCACAGGCAGTGTGTTTCAGTAACACAGACACAAGTATACACTCAAGTCTAAGAATTGAGGGGTGAAATATGTGAAATATTTGGTTTGACTGAGATTTTAAATTTTCATTTTCAATTTGCTTTGTACTGTGCCATAGCTGGCAAGTACAATCTTACGTTCTTCCCTATTTTGGGAGTCAGAGACGATGTTGATTATTTGAACTGTGTCTGACTTGAATGTGTGTCCGTGTTACATGTAGGCAAAAAAGGAGAATTGTGTGGATGCAGTACCTGTAAGTGCAGAGACACGATGGGTCAGTTCATCCAAGTCCTCACTGGGTTTTTATACCCTTGCATTGTGGAGCTTGTGCCATGTGCATCTCTGGTGTGTTCTAGGTGATAGAAACATTAACTCAGCATTGCAGCCCAGAGAGAAAGTCTAGTCTTGGCATAAGTAAGTTCAGAGGCACGTAATAAGCATGACATCTTAAAAATAAATTTACTATTAAATATATACTTATGTAGTCATATACAATGATAGAGTAACAAGGTGCACTAATCTATTCATGTTCTTAGAATCCCAGAAGCTAATAGATAATTGTTTTGTTTATCAGCCATTCTTTTCTTCCTGCCTGGAAGCAAGGTCTTTTTAATTTTCTGCTCTGATTTAGTAGTTGAATATGAATTAAAACTGTTTGACTATCACAATTAATTCTTTTATACAATCAAACTAAAAAGTGAATTTGATAGCAACTGTGCATAGCTAATGTTTGTAGTAAAACTACAGGTTTTGCCCAAACATTGTGTGATCTTGCATTATTTTCCACCAATTAAAAGGAAGTAGGATTGATTCTTGTTGCAGCAACTCTGAGATAATGTGAGATGTTTAAGTTATAAGTAATTAGAGTCTTCAACATGTTTACTCAATTTCCTCAGTGATGGCATTTAGTCTGTAATTTAGCATGTAGCAATATCAGATTGTTTTGCCATGGTTTTAGATTTTAAAGTATTATTTATTTATTTAGAATGGACTGAATTTTAAGTCAGCCAGTTCCCTCCCTTGTGTTGCTGGCATTAGGCTGCTGTGGGTGGGTAAGTGGCATCTGCAGTTGCTCACAGTCCAGGCACCTCCTGGGGCCTGAGTGCAGAGGTTCACTGAGTCTGGGAGATGAGAAAACTGATAAAACTGAGCTTTAAGGCTCTCCTTTCTGGCAGCGTTTGGGCAGTGAAAGTGGATTTTCCACAGTTACATGAGCAGCATGATGCAGCCTGGACTTGCTTTACAGTAGAGTTTCCTTGATTTTTTCTTTTTTCCTTCCCCACAGTGTTCAATATGTTTTTTTGTGTTGCTGCAGGAGTATTTTCTACGTTGTGTGCTGTCCCCAAAAAGGAAGGTTACCTTGGGCTCTATAAAGGAAATGGGGCGATGATGATTAGAATCTTTCCGTATGGCGCTATTCAGTTTATGGCATTTGACCAATATAAAAAGGTAACTGAATTTATTGTTCCCCTTGTCTTTTTTTTTTTCTCCCCTGCCTGCAATGAATACAGACTGGTTGAGTGAGTGAAACTAACACTGAAACTTCTGTATTGTATTAATTAGCTGCACATCTTTTCTAAGGCTAATTTGATCAGAATTTACTCATTGAAAATGCCAGGGTAACATGGAACCTTTTACAATGTTGCTTAAGGAAAAAAAAATTCACACTGATTTCTAGATGTTTGTATTGTTGAGAATAATGCCCTTTCTTTTTACGAAAACAAAATGTAGTTTAAAATCTACTGTTATTCGTATTGCTATGAGGTAGCCCTTTATGAATAACGTAGGAAAAAATGTAGAATTAAACAACTTAATTGTATTTATGTTGGGATTTTTAGTACTTCATGGATAAAATGACTTAAACTTGAAAGTCTGTCTGGGTATGACTGTCCTATTTGACCTGACAAATTATTATGTCAGGCTGTAGATAAAAAAGTCCTTGAAGATAAAAATGTTCCTTTCAGGGTTCTGCAAGATTTGTGGGTTCTTTTCTGTATTCCTGCATTTATCCTTTCATAATAAATCTTTGCAACATCTCATGGAGGTCAGTTGTTAGCATGAACGTGTTTTTAAACGTTGCTGTTTGTGGTTAAGAAATACCATTTTGCTATTAGCAAGGAGAAACTTCATGTTTGAAAGGTCAGATTTAGTACCCAGCCAAGTAAATGGTACAATATTTACCAAGGACAACGGGATTGAAATCTTAATTGAAATTAAGAGAAAATTTAAGAAGACTGATATAAAGAAGTTACTGTAATGGGTTTTGTAGGATTTTTTTTTGTGCTGTAATCATGAACACTGTTGATCTGTGCATGTTTTATGTCACGTGGAACAAAAGACTGCATGCCATGCTTTATAATTGAAATGATTTATGAATCTGCAATTTCAAGAACTCAGTTCGCATTGTAGAACTTTCTTTTGCCTATTAATTGACCAGAAACCTTTATAATGTTTTGCATGGATATGTAAAAGAAAGCAAAATTCTTTAAGAGGAAGGTACGAAATGATCTTTAGAGCAGAAAGTGAAACTCTGTTATTTGATGAAAGCCTGGAAATTAATTTCTAACTTCCTTCCATGCCATAATTATCTTAGCCAGTTCTTGCTCTGAAATGTTGTCCTTTTTCTCTTCCTTTTTATTTCTCCTTTTTTTCTTTTCTTTTTCTTTTCTTTTTCTTTTAATCCAGTTAAAATCTTTATGGGAGTGTTTCAGATGATGTGCATGTAAGAAAAATTGACTCTTCTTACTTTTCAACTTTGTTCAGTGTCCTTTGCTCTCTACATACCCAGTTTGCCTTGTTTAACACACATTAATGATAACTAAATAAACAATTAATCTAGTTTCTGAAGTGAACAGTACAAATACTTTCAACTCATTGTTTTTCTTTGTTAGTAGAATTTTAGTACTTTCATGTTTTTAATTCAAAATTGGAAACAGCAGCAGTGTTAAAAAATTCTAACAGTAATTAAATGCTCTGTATTGAATTTGTAGCATTGTAAATTTCTTGGAAACTGCTGCGGAGTTTGCACTAATGTGCTAATAAACTTTGTGCTATGTTTCCCTGTCTTTTCTGATATCTGACAACTGTAAATGTTCCATATTGTGTAGGTAATAAAGAAGCAGCTTGGGATCTCTGGGCATGTGCATCGATTAATGGCTGGATCCATGGCAGGTATAGTTTTGTACTTGGATTTCACGCGTGCCTTTTGCTGCAAAGTTAATACTCATTCAGGGGGTGGTTTGATGTGGTGTTGGGTCAAACTCCTGCAAATTTGTATTAAGCAGATATACTAGTAAATGGTTAATTTAATGTGATTGCCTAATTGAAATCTGTTTGTTGAAAAGTACTCTTTAAAAAAAATTTGTGCAAGCGGTGAATTCTGTGCCACGTCCATGCAAAGCACAGGTTTTTTTATAGTCTTTTATTATGGCATTTAAAAAGTGTAAACCCCAGCGTCATCAATATGAAGTATAAAGCTTCAGGCTCTGGTAGAATTAGCTCATCAGGCTCTCTGCCACTGCTGCTAGGTTGAATACCAGCCCACAGAACAGAGAGGACTGCAGCTTCTTAGTTTCTTTGGATTTGCCAGAAATGTCTGTACTTTTCCATGTCCAGTGCAGGATTGTCAGTGATGCTTTTTAGACCATATTTGTGAATGTTAAAAATCTCTCATTAATTAGTGCAATAGCAGCAGAAAAACCCAGTGTATAGTAAGATTATGTATTTGTTTTCCTCTTACTAGTCATTGAGTCAAAAGTAGCTAAGAAAAACCAGGGAAGGTAAGTAATAGTGGACTGAGTTTTAATTGAAGTAATTCTTCATGTGCTTTTAATTTGTAAAATGGGCTTAATACTGTCTAGTGACAGTCCTTAAATAGTTATGGGCATTCATATTTAGCTTCTTCTGTGAAAAAAAAAAAAAGCTGGGATTTTTTAATACTACCTTCAGTTAAACTAGGAAAATCTCTATTTAAATATTCTATTTAAATATTCTGGCTTTGTGTGGCATCAGAGGAAAAAGAAAGGGAATGAAATGAAACAATGAGAAGAGTCCTAAAAGCTAACAAAGCCTGTTTGCTAAGATATGTTCTAGAACTTGGCTGGCTTTCTAGCTGAAAAGTCAAAAACTCCCCAAGATCCATAGATGAGGTTTTTTCCTTCCTTTTTTCCTTTCCCCTGGCTTTATCTGTTCTGGGGAACATTTTGCAATTCACTTCCCCCCCCCAAAGATGATGATTATTATTATTAGCTTTTCCAGGAGCTTTGTCAGAGACCAGGAACCTGACTTAGGAGGCTCTGTGAAAACACTGAATAATCAGCTTAATCTGTCAGTGGTGGATGGGGTGGAATTCTTCCTGTAAATAAATTAATGGCATCTGGCATTGTTGTAAGCACCTTACTGGTTAAATCTGGTTTGTGTGGTTAGAATAACACAAATAAATTAATATACAGAGCTATCTGGCAAACCGTGATCTGCTTTGTGGTGTGTTTAAGTGCAATATACTCAGTTTCATTTTTAGAACCCCAAAAGTGAGGAACTGAGTTTGACTTGGGGGTGAAATGAAGACAGCAGTCAAGTATTTGTACCTAGTGTCACGTGTGTGTCTCACTATGTGTTTACTAGATGGCATTAACTGCTTCTTGGGATATTCTTTGGATAATAAGAGGCCGAGGGTTTATCTTAAGTATATCAAGGAGATACAGGGGAGGAAGGAGGCATTAAGAAGAGCAGATAGCTTGGAATCTGGTACAGAAGTTTTCTAGGTTTGCAAACAAAAGAGGAAAGACTTGAAAGCAGTTGGTGATATTTCTTGGTTTCCCTCCTTTGCTGGCTCAAAAAATGTGTATTTTTCTGTTTCTTCCACACTTAAACACTAAAGGAGGTGATGTGCTGCACAAACCCGAGTGTTGGTGCAGAGGGGTCTTCACAGTTTCATGGGAGCAGTATTAAGAAGTTGAGAATAGATAACCTGTAGTTCTTTTAAATTTCTGTCCCATCTACACCATCTAGCCAGGCAGCTGTCTGCTTTCACTTCTCTGTACCCACTGTACTTAAATCTTGTTTATGTCAGTGTTTCCTATGTGACTAGTGGTCAACAGAGCTGAATCAGCCTCCAACTGGTGGGAAACACTTAAGTGTCTTCTGTAAGTGATAAACAGGATCAAAAGCATATCCACAGGGGAAAAGAAGGCAGTGAGGATGGGGGTAGTGGAGGGAGAGAAAAGAAAAGCCTATTGTAATGCATATATTTAAGGAGACAAAGTTAAAGTCACTGTGGAAACTCTAACTCTGAATTTCCTGAGTCTTGTGTGATTCAAATTTCAGCTGTAACATTTCATTAACAGAGAAGTAGTGTATAGCTTTTTAAGGAAAGACAGAGCTGGCAGAAGAGGAATCATAGAGGTTGGTGGGGTTTAAGAGAGAAAATTATCAAATAACAACAAAAATGAACAAATAACATTAAATAAAACATCATGAGATGATTTTACCAATTAATTTTTTAAAGTTTTCTAATAGAAGAATCCGCATTAAACAACAGAAATTTGTATTTCCTTTTGTCCACTTGATTAACTTCAAAATAACAGAGCCAGAAAAGAGTAGATGTTATCTAGAACAAATTCAAGTCAAATTAAACACATACAGAAAGTATGTTTTTGTTTTTAGGTTTTTACTTTTACTAAAAATGATTGAAAGTAGTACTGACCTAGAACTATATAGGAGGATATTGGCTGTCTCCATTTTAAATAGTATGTAATTAACAGTTACCTACTTCAGTCAGCATTCCAGAAAAATCTGATCTAGTTCTTGGGATGTACTGTGGAGGGAAACAGAATTACAGACTGGACATAAAGAAATATTCGGACCAATAAATTAGGCATTCTTTAACCTGTCTAATAATTTTGTTTTTGTCATCAGCAATTTCTCTCTATGTAGTTTCTGAAGCTTTGTTTTGTTCAGAAGATGCTACTTGGATAAATTAATCTTTCTATTAGCTAAGGAGCAAATCTTCTGCAGTTCAAGGCTGTGTCTTGTGCTTATCGCTTTCGGAGCTTTATTCCTTTGAATCTTGTGGCAGTGCTTAATTTGATCTCTGGAGCTACTGATAAAGTACAAAGCATGATACAGAGATCATAAAAACTTGCATTCCAGCTGTGTTTGCAATGTAAATGTATTTCACTTGTGTTTTTTTCCTTGCTCCAGATAGTTTTTATTTTTATTTCCAAAGAAACAAAATTACTAAGAACAGAGGATAGTAGGGAAATTGAGAGACAGAGGATTCCCTGTAGAGCTAATCTCATTGTTAACTCCCGAAGCCTGGGAAGCAAATTAAGGACAGTCTAATGTGCTTCACTGTCACTACATCTTTAGCCTATGTAACCCACTATCTTGTCCTCAAGAGTGGTCAAAGGTGTTTGAGGACAATATGGGTAGAGAAGAACATCTTTTCCCTGACTTCTGAGTCAGCATTGGCAGTGAGAAAGTCTGCTGGTTTTGAGCAAGTGGCCCTTTGAAGGGAGTAGCTACATTCCCCTCTTGGGATTATTTCAGGTCAGACAGTGGGAATTGCTGTATGTATCTCTGAACTGGTGAGACACTTTTGAATCTGTCCTGTTTAACCTAGCCCAGGAGAGATTTTTGGCTTAGCTATCGTTAATGGGATAGGCTTTACTTTTTCAAGCCTGGTACTGAGCCTTGAGATGCTGTGGTCTGACTTCTCATAGTGTAGTATTTAGGGAGCAGAGCTGAGATGAGTAATTTTGTAGACTTCACCTCGATGACTGTATCCCACAGCTGGCTCCCATTCCTCTTGGAAAGTATAGTGTCTCTCATGAGCCCAAAAGAAATCTTGATCCCTTGAAGGTGTGCATTTTTCTCATACGAACAGTAAAGCAGTAACATGCCTCTCCTAGTTGCTACAAGACAATATATATTGTGGATGATGTCCTAAATCCCCTTTCTCCTTTTTTTAAATTGTACTATTTTCAGGCTGTTCACTACATGATGCATTCACCAAGCTCCTGGTTGGTCTGTTGCTGGCCTTTGTTCAGAGGAAGTTCCTGGGTAGATATCAGTGCATGACTGGAAAGAGGAGAGGGGTTAAAGTCTGTTTTCTGAAGTGTGATGGCTTGGCTGTGTGCTCTTAAGCTCCGTAAAAGTGCTTCCCCCCCATTAATTTTTTTAAACAGCTTGAATTAATCTATTTTATGATATTTATGGACATCTCAGGGAGTCCATTAGGAAAAGGCTCAAGACTGAGGGGTTGCATTTCATGTAAGTCAGTGGAAAGAGTCTTGAAGTTGCTTTAGTGTTTTGCAGCTTCCAACTTTTGAATCCTGTGGGTGAGACAGCTTCAGAAATCAACTGCAGATGTCTGCTTTTGGTTCAGGGGACTTGTCCAAAATCTCCGAAAGAGGTGTTTTTGTCTTCTAAAATGAATTACTGGTGGGATAATCCAGAATCCCACAACCTCAGCTCTCAGTTTACAGTTGACCATGTCAGACTTTTGGATAGCTCACTTAGAGTGTTTTTTTTCCCCTCACCAGCTAATCTGATACCTTTCAGATCATTCAATTTATCAGAGCAGTGATTTTTTGTCTTGCTTTTAATTCGAGGCATGAAAGTTATGAAGAGCTTGTTTGCAGGACTCGTGTTGTTTGGATTTTGTTGTTGGTTTGTTTTTTTCTTTTTTTCTTCTCTCTATTATGGATTTCTCTTGGCTTTGTGGAATGGGGGGGAGATGATACTGCTACAAAAGAGATGTCGTTAAGAGACTATTAAAACACAAGAGGAAGTGACAATTTCCTGCTAGAATAAAAAGCATGCTTATCTTCTGTAGGACCAATTTTAAAAAGCTACATTTGGCTTCAGAGCAGTTGCTAGAAAACAGTGCCAATTACAAAAGTTTTTACTTTCTTTTTTGCCTTTCCACAAATTTTTTTTTGTTTGAGTTTTGTTTTTTTGGTGGGGCTCTTTTTCTTGGTGACCGTGGTGTACCATCAGAAAATGACCACTGTTGTTAGTCAACAGTTTTAACTATTCACTCCAAAGAGTTTGTCAGCCATTGAGTGGTTTACCTCAATACCTAGCAGTTGGAAAGAATTCGTTACTCAGGCAGCTCTTAGAATTGTTGTTTTCTGTACTGGAGTTGTGTTTCCAAAATTGCAAGTTGGTCAGCAGCATTTAAGCTGTTTTGAAGCAGCTCCTAACTGGATGATTCCGAAGATTTTTTTTTTTTTTTTCTTTTTATTTTGCATTGTAAGTACAGAAAGCTTTTCTGCTCGGTTTTAAAATAGAAGTGCTGATGTAACACAAACTATCAAAATGCAGTAATACAACACAGTTAAGTACTTCTCATCAGTGAGCCTGGCTCTGTTTTAGATGTAATTAGAATATCTTCAGTGTTGCATTAGAATGTTTAGTATTTTCAGCTATGGTAGACAGATACATGTATCTATACCCAGTAATCACACCAAATTCTGACAGAACCTTTTTGGAATAAAACATGTCAATTTGGTGGTTTGAGTTTTTTTAATATGGTAGGATTAGGTTTCAAGGTTGCAGTCCAGTAAAGCTGATGTATTTGATTGCCTTATTTTTAGGAGCTGTGATTTTCAGTAAGATTGCTCAGGTGAATGTAGTTAGGCCCATAAATCTTGGATAATCTAGGCCTAGGCGTGCTGCTTCAGTGAACACAAAGTACAAACATAAATCCTTTTGTGTGCTGCTGGAGTTAGTGTTCCTGTTTACTGATTATAAGTGACTTCAAGTATTTCTTTAACAAAACAGTTTGTATATGCTATTGTATTCACTGCCAGAAAAGGAAATTCTACATTTCAAAATAATCCAAGAATCAGATAAGGTGTAGGTGAGTTTTGTTTGCTTGTTTTGTTTTTGTTTTTGATAAAGGTATTACAGCAGTGATTTGTACTTACCCTCTTGATATGGTTAGAGTTCGCCTGGCGTTCCAAGTAAAAGGGGAACACAAGTACATGGGAATTATCCATGCATTCAAGATGATTTACACAAAGGTATTTTTTCTTTTAATCTTCAGTTCTGTCAAAGCAAAATATGGTCTTTAAATAATGTTGCAGTGCATTGAACATAATGGCTTAGTGGAAAATAACATGACTTCATTGAGTGCTCTTTGAATTTTTTAATGTAAAAAGCTATTTGGATGCTGCTTTTGACTTAGGCTGCTAAGCTGTAGCTAAGGCTCATGTAAGTGGGAGGTCAGAAACAGCAGAGAAGCAGCTTTTCAAGAAAAGTAGTAATGTTACCAAAAAGATTTGGGGAGGAGGGCTATATAAAATGCATAATGTTTCCAGTTATGATGTTGGGTGTAGATTTTTCTCCTTTGCTTTCACTTGTTTATCTCCTATGGAGCCAGGCAGTCCCTTCAATTCTTCAGGCATGGGAAGCAGGACATGACATGAGCTCCCTGGTGGTAGATGATGCTAGTCAGATTGTTATCATGGGAGTCCCTATGAACAGCTACAGGGTAACTGCACAAGCCACTTGTATTTCTTGCCACAAATGCTGCTGTGTTTTTCTTTCAAAGGAAGGTGGTTTTAGTGGGTTCTACAGAGGGCTGATGCCAACCGTGGTGGGAATGGCACCGTATGCGGGTAAGTTAAAGCCAGAACGTGGCAGTCCTTCAGCAGTTCTGTGCGCTACCAAGTTTGTTTAAATATGTTTGCACACCTAGTTAATTAGCTTCTGTTCAAATCACCTTCAGTGATGCTCCTTTAAAAAGTGTCTTCAATAGTCAAAGCCTAGCTTTTCTGCAATTTGGAGTTGAGAGTGAGAAAGGTAAACTAGTGGTTGTCTTGTACTTCCCAGTTTTCCCCCAAGAAAACATGGAGACTGTTTGTCAAACAGGCAGATCCTTGGGAGTGGGAGCTCTGTGAATGGGGCCTCAGAGTCTCCGTATTGGCTCCATCTCGTGGTGGCTTTTCCGTAAATGCTCTGGCACGTAAAGCAGCGGTGATGTGGAACGCAGGAGCAGAACAGCCTGGCTAAACTGCACTCGCTTTTAAAAGCTGACAGATGTCTCTCAGTTAGAAAGATCTTAGAGCAAGGAGAGATTCTTGACAGCAATCCAGTAACTTTAAAACTCAGTCTAGCTTATTTGAAGTATTTGTGTAGCATTACGTATAAGCACAAACTCATTTGAACAGAAGTTACTGCAGAAGTTCAAAATATGGCTTAGTTGTTTTTCTGCTTAAGAAAAAAAGTTCTGAAAGAACTGGAAGGTAGCTTAATTTTGTAAATGCAGCTTTCTGTTTGTGATGATACATCAACAAATAGTTTGCTTTTTTATGAAAGTACATAAAATTAAATTTCCTTTTAGGTTTTTCATTTTTTACCTTTGGCACCTTAAAGAGCATTGGACTTGCTCAAGCACCTAACTTGCTTGGACGGCCTTCATTAGATAACCCTGATGTCTTAGTTTTGAAAACTCATGTGAATCTGCTGTGTGGTGGCATAGCTGGAGCAATAGCTCAGACGATATCGTAAGTTTGGGTGTGGGGGTGGTTTCATCTCTGTAGCTGTTTGTGCTAAAGAAACTTTTATCTGACACACTTTCATCTAAGTCTAATTATTAGTAAGGTTTTTAAATTAATCAAATACTGAAATTCAGGTATTTCCTATTGTTTCACTTAATAAATATCTATTTAATCTTCAGGGTCTTTTAGGAGTATTCCAGTTATCCAGTGAGTCAGTTAAACAAATTCAGGCAAATCTCCTAAAATCCACTGGAATCTTTTTGAGTAACAATCTTGTTGCTTAGCTTGTTTGGAAAGCTAAAAAATTTTGACCCTGACCATAATTTGCAGAATTTACTTTCAAATCTATGTAACCTGTGAAGCCATAGGATTAAGAAACCAAACAAACAAGTCTTAGATATTGTGTTTGGCATTTTTATTACTTTGCTTGCTTTTTCCTATCTCACCCTGTCCTTGGTCTATTTTATTTTGTTCATAAACTCAGTTAATTCAATGGACTTCTATGGCATGGATTTCTCACTAAATCACTGCATTGCAAATATCACTGCCTATTAATCCTTAAACTGTTAACTTTATTTTCAATGCAGGTGTCTTCTCCCTTCAGCATTTTACAGATATAAAATGTTTTTATACTCTTATCTGATCTTCATGTGTCTTCCTTACTAATGCCAAATGGAATATATTAAGAGCTCTGGTTTGCTGGTTTTGGTTGTGTAAGGGGAGTCTCCCTTTCTGGAGAGCTTTCAGCTGTGTTGAGAATCTAAGCTGGATTCCTGACTCGCTGAAAAGGGAGCTTGGAGGTTGCACGTGTTCGTTGTGTTCTTGTTTAAGCAGTGTTCAAACAGGTGTCACACATCTGCTTCAGCTGCTGTTTGGGTGTCTCCTCTGTAGGTATCCCCTGGATGTAACTCGTAGGCGAATGCAGTTAGGAGGGGTTCTCCCAGATTCTGAAAAGTGCCTGTAAGTATTTCCTTTTCCTCTGATCTGAGTTCAGCTCTTCATTTTAAACTTTAAAACCCAGAAAACAATGGCCCCTACCCCTGGAACTACTGTGTTGTTGATTTCTTCATTCTTTAAATAAAGAAGTTTCCCCAGAAACAAAAGCTGCCATTATCAATCTGGGATTAAAAAAATACCTGAAGTAACAATGGCACCCTTGGTAGTAATCCTGTATTTGTATTAGTAAAATAGTTCTTTTGTATTTTAATGCAACTTGTGCTACCTTTAATAGCAACATCTCTAAAAGAGAGACTAAATCCTTCTGCTGAAATGAAGTAGTTCCAGTGTGTATTTTAATGGTGCAGATTCTGTTCCATAAGGTGATTTTGCATAATACAATTTTTATTTGAGTTTTTTGCACTTACGGTAATTTCCTACCCCCCACACACATTGTCAAGGTTCTTCCAGTAGAAGTGGAAGCATCATAATAACTTAAAAATCATAATACTATTAAATCAGCTCTCATCTTGAGAAATTTTCTGAGTTTCAAATTATCTCAATCAAATTCAATTTTGGGACCGTTTTCTCTTGGTTAGTTTCAATCTGGTGGAATTGAAATGTCTGAATCCAGTGGGATTCACTGTGAACCTCCTGTGTGGCAAGTTGGATCCTGCCAAGAACAGCCTGAGTGACCTTTCTTAAACAACTTCAATGTTGCTTAAACTGTGAAGGTTCTAAGGTTCTGTTCTGTTTACAAACTTTTTTTTTCTTGGCTGTTTTCCACTCTTGATAATTTAAAAATAAAAATCTGTTAATTGTTCTCAGGGTTTTGCTTTTTGCATTTGTGAGGAATACTTTTTACAGGCACGAGGCTTCCCAATTTAACAATTTTTTTGTGACCATATAGAGAGCTGTGCCTTGAAGGAAAGAAACAGGTACATCTTTAAGAGGATGAGAGGATAAAGCAAGCAGGAAGTCTCGAAGCTTTGGAACATATGGAAGATGCTCTCCAAGAGCACTGTCTTCAAATAGCATGGAAATACCAAGCACCTTAAGTGCTTTCCATTTCACAGCTGTTTGATTAGTCTCAATACAAGTATGTGAGTGCAGTTTCTGCTTTGAAATGAGATCAAATGTTATGTACATTCAGATTATTATTTGTAAGAGGAATTGATGCTTCTCAGCTCCTTCCTGATGTGTGAGAGAATGTGTGGAGTCATGCTGGTGTAAAACACCTCCATGTCTTGTAGGGCAGGTGCTTTCAGACCCACACTTGTTTAGCTGGGACTGCCTTGTCCTCTTTCCAATTCCCAGCCCTTGGGCCCAAGTTTCTTGCAGAAGCTCAGGTTGTCTTTTTAGTCATATGTGGCTTTGCTATGTGGAATGCCCTGGATTTTTCTCCGTGCATCTCTTAAAAGCCAGGTAAAAAGCCTCTTGCATTTAAAGAAAGTGATTTTGATAGCTGAGTGTGTGTATCCACTAATGATTTGAGTTCTTATTTTTCCAGTACAATGGTGCAGACACTGAAATATGTGTATCAACAGCATGGAGTACGAAGAGGGCTGTACCGTGGTTTATCCTTGAATTACATTCGTTGTATTCCTTCCCAGGCAGTGGCTTTTACCACATATGAACTTATGAAACAATTCTTGCACCTCAACTGATTCTTTCTTTTAGAAGACTTTTCTGTAAAACTTACACTATCAGTCCTCAAATGATATTGATGAATAAATTACTTGAAGTTTAAAAAAAAAAGCTTTCTGTTACTGCGGACCTGCTGTTGTCTGACATCTTTATTTGCCAAAATGTGGTTAATTTCCTGGAGTCAAAACCGGGTGACAGTAAAATAAACATTAGCTAGCTCTAAACACTTTTTTTTTTCTGAACACGTGATCTTCTAGGCTTCATTAGATGAATTGTAGGAATGATAGAGTTTTGGAGATGTTTTATAAAACATGTTACCCATGTTTTATACGGGTTCCAAGCTGTTAGTTATTTATCACCATTCCAGCAGTTACATGCTGCTTTTTAAGCTAGTAGTTAGGCATCTGTTGTCCTTTAAAAATTAAATGGAATAAACTGATTTGAACATAATGCAATGATTTTGGCATTCAGATCCTTGCCAGGTCTATAGAAGCTGAGCTTGGCAGACCACAATTGAAGCAGCCTTTCATTTTTTTATCTGTGCAGGTTCTCTGTATGCAAGAACAATGCATATGTCTTCAGACTGCTACACAGGAAAGTCTCTTCAGCCATTGCAGTTACAACCAGCAAAGATGTATTTAGCAGTATTTAAGGATCTTGCAATTTGGAAAACAGTTTCTTGGCATACATTCTATTCTAAGAAATGCTGTGCTACACAAATAGAAGGGGGGGTGTGGAATTTTACAGGGATGAGGGCTAGAAAATTTGTCCTTGTGGCAGGTAGTAGGGGCCTAATCTTAGAAAGCTTTTCTGTGGAGCTGAATGTTCTTGATTTGGTTTATTCAAGGTTGAGTTTTGTTATGTACTTGCCAGCACTAGCTGGTATAAATGGGTTTTTCCCTACCTTAAACCATGGTGACAAACAAGACTGCATGCTGCTGCATTTACTTGTTTAGGCATATGGATCACGTCCAACCTCACGCAGAAAAGAAAATTAAGATTGTATTGGCGTCTGTAGGTGTGTGAATGTACTGTTCCTGAAGTTAGGGTATGCAATAGACTATTGCATGTTTGCCTCCTCCTAGAATTCCTTCTCTGGAAGGAATTATTTTATACGTAATTTGCTATTGGTACTCTTGATTTTACTCACTTGATTCAGGAAACTGTAAAGCATTTAATTCATGTAAGTTATTTATTTATTGTGAATATTTTAGTGTCTTCTAAGAATTGGCAAAGGTTATGTTAAGTGGTGGATGGTGAGACCGATTTGCTTCATTTTGACAAATTTAATAAACTGGATTTTCAGTATTATAGTCAATATCAATTTCTGTGGCTCAAATTTTTCCCCAGTTTCTTAAACATATGTATTTCTTTGGAATTTACAGTGTAGCTATGGACAGAGAATGAAATGTATCTGGATATATTTTATTAAAATTTTTGAACTAATGTATTTGTGTTATTCTTTTTGGTTGCAACACATGAATGCTTCTGGAATGATTTGTGTTTGCCTTAATGAGTAAATATGTACAACATTGTCATTCTTAATTAAAAGACAACAAATACACTTTTTCATCTGATCTTTAGTTTCACATAAAGGATAGCTAGCCAATCTCAGTGAATTTTTCATTTTCAAGCTCTTGCAGTAGAGACAAATCCACTTTATTAGGAGAATTAAAGTGCCTTTCTTTTCTCTATATTGTTTTGCTGTAAGTAAAATATTCTCTATATTGTTTTGTGTGAACAAATAAGTTCTTTTCCATGTGAGTGCTGTTGGAGATAATAGTAAGAGTTTTACATCTTAATTCTGCTCCCAGGGATCTATTGGAGGAGTGTCATGATCAGTTAAGCAGTTGTTAGGCAGAATAAAGCAGAACCCAGCACACTCGTGTGCCCAAGAGGAAGAGAGTATAAAAAGTGTCTCCTAAATACTTGAGCCTGGTATTGAATGTGGAAGACATACCTACTTGATGGAACTGTCTTTTCAGAATTAGTTTTCCAAAATAAAATTTAACAGTGTGCAAAAGTATTTTAATATTAATTCCTGAATTTTCACAGTTATACTTAGAGAATGCTGATGTCTTGTAAAATTGCAAACATTTTTTCACAACCTCTAATGTCAGAACACTTTCTCCCTAGAGCTTCCCCAGACTGACTGCATTTTAGATAACTTCAAAAAGATAATTAAAGCATATTTTGTACTTCATAAACATACTCTGTTGAGATATTTCTTTTCTGGTGTATGGGAGATGTACAGGCAGCATGAGACTACAGCACACAGGTTTAGCAAGTGTCCAAAGCATTTTATGTAATCTCAATATTGCCCCACATTATGACTGCATTTAATAATATCAACAAAATAATTAAGCTCAGAGAATGTTGCAATGGGAAGCAACTATTAAATGGTAATTAAGCTTCTCTTAGAGAATAGTGTTGTAATGGGAAGCAACATTAATGTAGTTTACTGCATATATTTCAGGACTATACCGAATGAAGCTGAAACGGCTAACTTAAGAATGTTCTCACCTCTTAAAATTCATCAATTTGAACTTGATCCTTCTGTTGGGATGTCTAACCATGGGCCAAAACTGTCCTTTCTGCAGCAGAGTGACACCTCTGTATCTGAAACTTCAGTATCATCCCAGAAAGCCAGCGACCACACATCTTTATGAGGGGAAGGTCGAACTCGGGCTCAGTTTGGCCTGTAAGCGAATTGGGAGAGGAAGGCACGTCTAATATTACCCTGTAGCACCTCACCAGTAGCAGAATTGGGCTGGGGGAGGGGGGGGGGGCAGCATTTGACAAAATGGAAATTAGCAGCGGGCACGGCTGAGAGCGAGGTGCCTGTGCCTCAACAGCCCTCAGCCCCCCTCACAGCCCTCAGCTCCCCACACAGCCCTCAGCTCCCCTCACAGCCCTCAGCTCTCCTCACAGCCCTCACCTCTCCTCACAGCCCTCAGCTCCCCGCACAGCCCTCAGCTCCCCTCACAGCCCTCAGCTCCCCACACAGCCCTCAGCTCCCCTCACAGCCCTCAGCTCCCCTCACAGCCCTCACCTCCCCTCATCACCTCACGAGCCCTCCGCTCCCTCACAGCCCACGACTCCCATCACTCAGCCCTCAGACCATCCCCTCACAGCCCTCAGCCCCCTCACAGATCTCAGCCCCCCTCCACAGCCCTCACCCCCCCTCACCTCCCTCACAGCGCGGGCCCGCCCATCCCCGAGCGGGTGGCGCGCGAGGGCCGAGCGCGCTTCGCGCCTTCAGCTCGCGCGCGCGGGAAACCGCCCCCCCCCGGCGCCTTCCCATTGGCCGCGCGGGGCGCGCTGGGCGGGGCTGGCGGGGGCGCGCGCGGCGCTGCAGGGGCTCGTGAGGCGCGGGGCTCGGGGAACCGCGCTGGGCGGGCTGCGAACCGAACCGAACCGAGCCGAGCCGAACCGAACCGAGACCTGCCCATGGCCGAGAGGTAGCGGCCGAGTGAGGGGTCCCACAGCTGGGCGGAGACGGCCGGGAGCGCGGGAGGTTTGAACTTTAAAAGCGCTCCCGCCTCCGTGCGCGGGAAGGCGCGATGGGGTTCTGAGGGCTGCCCGGGCCGCACCGGCCTGCCTCGGGCACGGGCGGGAGGCGGGGAGCGCCCGGGACTGCCGGGGATAAGCGGTGAGGGGGAGCCGCCGCTGCCGAGGGTGTTCGCGGCCTGCGGGGCCCCAGGCATCGCTCGGTGACGGGAGAGCGGCAGGTCTGGCCTTTCTGTCTCGTGTTTTGGCTGTTG
Organism: Certhia americana; assembly: GCA_018697195.1. NCBI lineage: Eukaryota > Metazoa > Chordata > Aves > Passeriformes > Certhiidae > Certhia > Certhia americana. The sequence goes on from CM031862.1 coordinate 34,175,596, forward strand.
GAAACGGAGCCTTGAATGACAGTGTTCTAATCGGCTTCAGGTAATGGGTAAAAGAATCCGCTGCTCCGTGTTGGAGGTGTTTGTGTGACTGGGAGTTCATGCGTGCAGGGAGATGCAAGCTTTCTCACGAGCGCGGGGTTTGCAGTGCAGTTATAATTAGTTTATAATTAGCTTTTGGATATGTGGAGTTCACAAAAGTGAAGCACTAACTGTAATAAATAGCGAATTTCTTAATATTTATAGAGATGTGCTAAGCTCTACCGGTACAGAATTCAAAACAAAACAAACAATTTCTGTAAAAATTGAAGTAGAGTAGAATTTTGTTTATATTTGAAGCTTTCCCTCTTTTTCTGTGTGGGCTGGCTGTTTCCAAAGAGTGCAGTGTTCTGTCTTTGTAATTAGCTGTTCCTTCAGTTTTCAGAAGAAAGTGGCTGACTGTCCTGACACGATCCTCAAGAATGGGCCGAACAACAGATACCGTGTGCTGGAAGTCAGTGTGATACAGAGAAATGGAAGTGACCCTGAGAAACACTTGACGATTACAGCATCTCCCTCACTGGAAGATAAAGAGCTGTGCATTCTTAGGAATGGCTGGTAAGCCATACAGATACATAGATGTTTGAAGAGAGAATGGAATACCGGATTATTCACTCTATTTTCTTTGTGTTGCCTTTGAGTTGAGTTTCACGGCCTTGAAAGTGATAACAGGATCCTGAAACAATCTTTGTTTAATGCAATGTTTTCAGTATGCTAGCATAACGGGTGTCATCTCAAGAGACTTGATATCAAGTAACCTGTGTTCAGTGGCACTTTTAATTTGTCATTGTAAAAATGCCTTTAGTCACTTCCAGGATTTCTTTAGGCCAACTTCTTTAAAAAACCCAACCCAACATTTCAGAGAATATTGAACGTGCTCTGTTAATGTGCAGTTTCTTATACGCTGTGTCTGTGATTTGCCAATGATCGTTTTTGTGTATTCCCTGGCAGGGAGTCTGTCCCAGTTGTCCCAGGGGACATTGTTCATTTGGAAGGGGAGTGCAGCTCTGGCACCTGGGTGATAAATGCCCAGTGTGGATACCTGGTGCTGTACCCAGACCTGCTGCTCTCGGGCACTACGATCTCCAGCAGTATTCGCTGCATGAGAAGGGCAGTGCTCAGTGACCGCTTCAGGGTGAGTGTTAGTTCCAGACTCTCACTGTGTTCCACTGAGACTGCTGGTATTAAAATTAAAATTAACTGCAGTATTAAATCTGGCCCTGAGGCTGGGTCGCAAAATGTCGTTATTAGCAATTCATAATGTTTACAACACAGAATAATTCGGGGTGGAAACTGTCTCTGGTTGAGCTTCTCTTGTTTTTTGGAGAATTGCACCTGAAATAACGCAGTACTCTTGATACAGCTAGTGGGCTAAAGAACTGGTCTTTCCACTTATAATTCTGATAATTTTATTGATAATCTCGTGCCACATTTTGTGTGGTTATGAATCCTTTGTGTGGGATGAGCCTCTTTCCATCCATATGAAAACATAGCCAAACTTGACCTAGTTAAGAGCTTCTGAAAAATTTAATGAATTCAGTTAATAACTGGTGTGGGCTAACTCTGGAACCTGAATCCTGCTGCTGGATCTTGAAAAGAGGAGAAGTTTCTTGTGGTAGAATCCTTGCTGATATATGAGAAATATGCTGATAAATAGAGAAGCAACAGATGCCAGTTTCAGCTGATAAAAACTTCCAGACACATAGGATAAATCCCTATAAATGCAAACGAATAAGGAAATTTTAATGGAGTGGTAAACAGCCTGGCTGGGAAACTGTGACTGAAACAAGAAAATGAAGTACAGGAGATTAAGACTATGAAATGGTCTGCAACCCTTTATTAGAGCAGTAAGGGGCATTCTTGTGAGTCTCCAGAGCCCAGCCCTGCTGATGGGTTTCTGAGCCATGTTGGTGATATATGGAATGATTTTCCTGTGAGCTGGTACCAGACAGGAAACTGCTTCATGCAAGAAATCTGTGTAAGATTTTAAAGGTATGCATTTGCATTGAGAAATGCCTACAGGCAAAGCTTTCTCAAAATTAATTTTAATCTCTGCCTTTGTTTCTCACCTGCCAGGTGAGATCACAAAGGAGTTGTGTCCTCACATTGTCAGGGTTGGGATAAACGTGAGAGATAAAGCCCTAGGAGAGATCCATTTCAATTCTGCTGCTTTCACAGGCAGGTTTGACTGCATAATCATTAGTGAGGTGGAAGCTGTCATGATCTTGTAGTTCAACAAGTGCAGGCTGTGATGTGCAGCAAATAAAATCCAGAAATTTTCCAGACAAGCTGGCATGGCATGGGTATAAATCTCCACGTGTGGTGCCATGTGTTGCAGGGCTCCGAGTCGGGTTCGTGCCAAATGCTCGTTGGTACAATTCTTCATGACATCTTCCAGCAATCAGTAACCAACAACTTGACACAAGAGAAGGTACAAGAACTAGCAACTAAAATTGTGTATGGACAGAAGTATCTCAAAGAAATGTAAGTAGCATTACAGCTGCCTTTTCTGTTTGGAAGACAGGGCAGCTACACTTTGAAGTAGCAGATTAAGTTGTACTTTAGAAAATGTGGAGCTGGTATCAGGAGAGATTATCATTCTGCCAAATGACTTTGCTTAAGGGAAATTGGGGATCTTTTAGTAAGATAATTCCCCATTTGATAACCTAATTTTATTTGCCTTCCCTGCTGACCTACTTCTGTAGATCTGAACTAGTCTTTTGGAGTAAATGTATGTGTCAGGGTTTGATTTTTTTCACTTTCAGGCTAAGCAGGTTGCAGTGTTTGTGTCTGTAACATTAAATTTCCAGGCATCTCCCAAAGCTGATTTGAATGGGACAAATGCTTAATTACGATGCTCAGCAATGAACCTAGAATCTTGTGACTGACCAAGAACTGGCTGTCTGATAATTTCATATCTTTATCAGGTTACTTAAAGGCTCAGTTGTTAGAAGACCTTGAAGTTATTTTCTCAGCAAAGCTGATAGAAATGCTAGCGAAACAAATAGTCTTAATATTTCCATCAGAAAATGGGAAGATGGATGGCTGTCAGTTTTAACATTTTACTGCAGACTTGATTAAAATACATTTCTACTCATGTAAATAAAAAATCATTACATCTAGACTGTTTTAAATTGTATGGTGGGCAATGTCAGTATCTGTTAGCCCTAGATGAGTCAGAAGTTAAAGCTGTAGTGGCAAAATTTATTACTCTCCCTTCTGTTATGAAGATAATATTTTGAATTGGGGCTGCTAATATTACTTACAGGCCTTTATGTCCCTCTAGGCCTCCATGAAACTCTTAATTTGCAATTCTGTTTTGCATATGTAGGCTACTGTTTGTTTGGATTGAAAAATAAGTTGCATAAGTCTGCTGCCAGTGGTCATTTGCACTCCTATGAACCTTTGTGTGATATCCACTTGTACTTCCCTGTTGCTGTAGAATAATGACATTATTTCCAGTGATTGCCAGCACTGAATTATCTAATGTCACGTGTTTAGAGTCTGTCAAAATGCATGTAAGGAGCAGATGAGGATATCCAGACTAAAAGCAAATGTTCTTTTAATGTTTTTTTTTTTTTCAATGTTGCATGAATTGTACAAATAGCCACTTTTAAGTGCATGAGTCTGGTACTCCTTTCCTGCAGTCAAACTGTTAGATTTGTTTCATCACATCTGCCATGCTGATGCTTTCACTGTGCTGTACCTGTTGTTTCAAAGGTTACATCAGAAACTGATATTCTGGTATAGTATATCTCTTGTAATAGATGTTCAGTTAATAGTTTTACAAATTGAGTTGAATCTCTATGAAATGGTCATTATCTACAGTTTATGGATATTTATAAAACTTGACAGCTACTTCCAATGATCTTGGTGCTACCAAATCTCTTTAGTACCAGCAGCAGATTCAATGCTTTGTTTCCTTAATGTGCACATCTTTTTGTTTTTAGGTATCACTTAAATCTGAAACAAGCACAAATAATGCAAGAAATAGAAGAATATTTGCCATCATTTTTTAAGTGGGCAGAAGACTTCATGCATAATCCAGCAAACCAAAACAAAATGCAGCTAAAACTGTAAGAAGCCAGAATTAAACGTTCAAACCATTCTATGTTGTATAGCTTGTTTAGTTCACTTGAAATTTTTTCACTTCTTATGCACATTTTTTGGGTGATTTGAGGCTAATTCATGGCCTTACTGACCATAGAGCTGATTTTGTGCTGCATGTTTACCTGCCATTTTGTGTACTGGGCAAGACATGAAGCCTGAGGGTGAACTGACTCACGAATCTTAAAATCCTTGTGAACAGCGTGGCACAACCCAGAGCTTTTAGTGAGCAGAAAAGCAATGATATTTGAGCTGCTGACTAAACTAGGAGTTACCATAGTTATCAGCAAAACTACAAATCAGAATGTCAAACTGTTAATCAAATTGGATTCTTGACTAACAAAAAAATCTTTTGGTGAAATGGTGATTTTACTCAACTGCTGCTGAGCTCTTCTTATCTGTGGCTTCTTGCTGTTAATTGTAATAACCATAGGGTGTTAAAGTTTCAGTGAAATGGCAGGTCTGAGTAAAACATGTATGCTACTGGCAAGTGTATGATAGAGTGTGGTTATTGAGAAAAGAGCAAAAACTATAAAAAACAGTTTGAAGTCTTCTTTTAACTCTGAAATTTAGGTGAATAGCAAAACTAAGTGAAGTTAATTTCTGGTATGTTGCTTCCTCTGGTAATGGGAAGACTACTTTGAGCGAGACTCAATGCATTTTATTTCTAAAGTTAGTGCCTAAAAAGCACTTATAATGCAGAAATATTATATATTTAGTTGCAACACATTTTAATGTTTCAATATTAATAATTAAAGGAAATTCTTAACTTCTGGCCTAATTTTCTTCCTAGGTCAAGTGGTGGAAAAACAGAAGATGTGTCTTCTAAGATAGAGATTGTAGATATCTTGGACATTGAAGAGAATATCTGGTCTCCCAGGTTTGGGTTGAAAGGAAAGATTGATGTTACAGCCAGGGTGAAAATCCATTGCCAGTCTGGAGTCCAGTCTCGGATAATGCCTTTAGAGCTCAAGTCTGGCAAGGAATCAAACTCCATAGAGCACAGGAGTCAGGTACAAACTCCAAATGTCTAATTTCACTGTCAGTGGCTGTGTATTCTTTTCTGTTAGGTGACCTGTTTTGTCTTACAAATACGAAACACTTTGTATGTGGTATAATCTAAATTCATGGATGGCTCGTCCTGACATGCCCAAAGCTGCTGGTACAAAATGAAAGTGAACTGAGTAGTAAGAAATTTATGCTTTTTCCACTTTCAGACACACTTCTGGATTTTATGCTGAAATGTCTGTTTTTTAGTCTCTTCTTACTACATTCAAATATTAGGTTGAAACAAACTGTTTCAAGATCTAGTGTGATACATATTTCCATATAGCTGGCCTGATTTCGAGCCTTGTTATAAGGTGTTAAGGATGACTTTTAATTAAATGCTTGGTCAAGTTCTTACTGCTTGCAGCTTCTAGAAGACTAATGATAATAATGGCTGTTTAGCCATATAAATTGTGGAAGACCTAAATACAGTATAGAATGTGTTTTGGTTTTAATTCTGTGCGGGTTTTGACTGAGGTTAGCAATAGTTTTCTTCAGAGTAGGTGAGTGTGGGCTGTGTTCTGGATTTGTGCTGAGCACAGACTGAGAACACAGAGATGCTGCTGTTGCTGCTGAGCAGGGCTCACACAGAGCCAAGGCCTTCCCTGCTCCCCACAGGAGCTGGGGTGATGGGAAGTGAGGGGACACAGCCAGGCAGGGGACCAAAAGAACATTTCAGAACAATGGCACCATGCTCAGTACATAAAGTGGGGGAAAGAAGGAAGGGGGACATTTGGAGTGATGGAGTTTTGCCTTCCCAAGGCCCCATTCCATGTGATGGGGCCCTGATCTCCTGCCCAACCACGAGCAGCAGTGAACTAATTCTTTGTTTTGCATTGTTTGCGTTGTGTGGCTTTTTCCTCTTAAAATGTCTTTCTCTCAATGTTCAGGAAGGGTGGGAAGTGAGTGAGCAGCTGTGTGGTACTTGGTTGCTGCTTGGGGTTAAACCAGGACAGCTGTACTGGAATAAATTTATGTTTGCAGGTTATTCTGTACACGTTGTTGAATTTAGAGCGGAGAGCGGATCCTGAAGCTGGATTTCTTCTTTATCTAAAAACTGGTACAATGTATCCTGTTCCTGGAGCACGCATGGATCGAAGAGGTAAAGTTGTTCCCTTTCTCTGGAAACCATAATTCTCTTAAATGTTACTAAAATCTTTCTTTATTTAACTGTAAAGTTTACTCTTGTGAAAATAGCTGTACTTGGGGGGGATGCTTCCCTTGTTATAATGTTACTAAGCTTATGTGCAAGGACTTTGATAATTGTGAATAATCAGTTCTTAGCTGACTAAAAAGTTGATAGCTAATTCCTTTTGAGGTAGAAATTGTTACAAACAAAAACATCAGCTTAATTTATTCTTTCCTTGACAGAATTAATGAAGTTAAGAAATCATGTGGCCTTCTACTTAACACACAGTACCTATAAATCTGATGTGGGAAGGCAGAATTCACAGCTTGCTGCTTTACCTCCTGTGATTGATGACAGTCAAGCATGTAAATATTGCTCCCAAATGCACAACTGCTTTCTATACAGCAGGTAAAAAAAAAATATGTCTGACTCATGTTTTTAAATGAGGTTGAATAATTGTCTCTTTTGATATAATAAATTAATTTTTGTGGTTGACAGTTTTGTATATATTGAGGACTTTCCCACCCCAAAAGAACCTTCCACAGATTTCTCTACATTTTTATAATTCAGCCCCTGATCTCACAGAGACTTAATATGTTTGCTTAGGCACACTTCCTGCAAGACAAAATCTGAGATAAGTCTCAACGAAATAGTTGATGACAGTTATAGATCTGTCTAAAAAGCTGTTTTCTTGCAGCTCTCTGAAAGAGACAATCTTTGGGCCTGAGTTCTGGCTGGGGAACCTCTTTTTTAGGTACACCCTGTAGAAGATTGTTTCCCTGTAGGGCATGACAAGTAATGCATTGGTACTACTCTGCTGAAGTGTTTTTGCCTCTCCTGTTCAAGGGAAGGAGTGAGCAAATATTCAATAAAATTTCACACAAAGTTGCTGAATTCTTTTAACAACTGTTACAAATTTTGGTCTCTATGCTGCACAAAAAAACAACAAAAATTTTACATGGAAGAGATCAAATGAGGTATGTTAGAAAAGGAGAGCCTTTGGGGTGGTCTTGTAGAAATAGAATGCCTGAGTGTTTTTAAAATTCTAGGGGTAAAATGTTGAGTGAGCCTTGTGGGGGTACAGGATATGTTTCTGTGAAATCCTGCTTCTAATACTCAGTTGTTGCAGCAGCAGGATTATAGCTGGGTAGCTATTTACTTCTGAATAAGCTTTTCTCTCTCTGGTTGTGTTTTTTATACATGATTGTGTATAATGTCTATTGATATTTAGTTTTGAAATAAATTGACTTGAAGTTTGCTTGTGTATTAGCTATTAAATCTCCATTGCTTAGCTAAATATCAAAATAATATTTGTATATTCCAATAAAAGGAATAAAAGGTGGAGTCTGTAAATATATGCATTACTATCTTTGAATTGCCTTTATTTGCTCTTTGATTAATTTATTGCCTTTCATATAAGATTATGCATCTGAACAAAGGTTGCAGATTTGACTTTATTCAAGTAATGATAAATCAATCTGTCTGGTAGGTTACAGTAGATATTTGGGTTGTTGTTATGTACATATGGACTTGCAGGTGAAAAAAGCTCCAGGCTGAGCCTTTCCTGTGGTTGGTTCTGTTCCTAGAGCTGTGGAACAGAAGATGGACAGTGTGGCCTTTCCTCCTGCTATGGTGCCTGTCATTGACAGAGAGACCCAGCACCTGAAACCCTCACACTTAGAGTATTTCAGCCTCTGGTATCTGATGTTAACCTTGGAGCTGCAAAGTGGAGAGCATAAAAAGGGATATAAAAATATATGGATGATACCTTCTTTGGAAAGGTAAGGTATCATTTCTGAACTCATGGCAATGGTGCTTCCTTCCTTCCTTTTGTTTGTTTTGTGTTTTGGTTTTGATGGTTGGTTGTGGGTGGTATGATTTTTTAACTTGTGGGTTTTTTTCTTAATAGTTCTCTTACAGAGAGGATCTTAATATTAAAAACATTCTTTTTCTAATACCTTCAGAGAGAAGGCTGGAGATTGTGTTGGAAACATGATCAGAGTTGATGAAGTCCATGAAATTTCTGAGGGACAGTATCTACATTTTTTCCAGCGTCGGACCGGTGCCATACCTGGAACAAACCTGTTGGTTGGTGATCGAGTGGTTGTGAGTGGAGAGGAAAAAGGTTTACTTGGTTTGGCTACTGGCTATGTTAGAGAAGTCAGTGGAACAAAAGTCTCCTGTTTGTTGGGCAGGTAATAGGATAAAAAGGAGAAGTATGTGTTTGCAAACACTCAGGCACTGGTTTGAGGAAATGTGCTGCTAGGTGTCCAAAAAGCTGTGGCATGTCCTGACTCTTCCTCCTGGCTTTGGAGTAGTACCTTCAGAAATTCCCTTGTCTTGATTGAAACTGTCAGTACATGTGCCTGTCTATTTAACCAGGTTGTTTGAATAAAAACACCTTTAAACTCTGCTTACTTACTCTCTAGCATGAATCTGTATGGATACAGTGATTACTGTATTAATAGTAATTTTCATTGTTCAATCTGTGTTGTCTTTAAACTGGGCTTATGTTTTATTATCTCTCATTGGGATCATGCTTGTTTTAGATCAGTTAATAGTGATTTTCAATGAGCTATTGCTTCACTCTGGGATCTCTGGAAGGTATCATTTAACATGTAGTAATAAGTCTTTAATCAACATACAACTGGTAAACAAAATTATTTTATCCATGTTCTTGTCATCCTTCAGGAATTTGTCAAACCTCCCCATGAACACCATATTTAGATTGGACCATGATGAAGGGGATGTTGGTACGGGAGTCCCTTTTGAAAATCTTTCTAAATTGATGAGAGATTCCCCAGTCAGGTATGAAAAATCAAATTAATCTCACGCATTCAATGTTTCCAGATAAAGTTTCTCAACTGGTAACTCTTACTGTAACTCAGTTTTGTCTTATTTTTATCCACAGTGAAAGGCTTCGCAACTTGATCATTGACTTCCAGAAACCACGTTTTATTCAGCACTTGAGCTCTGTCCTTCCTCCCGAAGCAAAGGAAACTGTTGCAAATATTTTAAAGGGTACAAAGTGATTTTCCCCCAAATACTCTGCTTGGTAGGATGTCTCTACAGCCAAAGCATTTATCATGCTAAATAGAAGGAGTTTTTCCTACTTTGGGCTCCAGCGATAATTTTCAGCTTAAATTAAAAATTAAAACCAAGTTCTTGCCTTGCATATCTTCCAGCTAGCTAAAGACTCATTTAATCACAGGAAGACCTGATCAGATACTTGTTAACAACTTTGTTTTACTTTTGTTAGCAGCTGCAGCATGCAGTTGCAGACTGAGTGCCATATGATTGCGTGTGTAACCTTTACAGAAGGAATGGACAGAGACAGCTCTAGGGATGGAGGCAGCTGACCTTGAGGGAGAGGAAGGAGATGGGCTTTGGTGGAAACATTCACTTGTATAATCACTCTTGCTGACTTGTAGGCAGCTCTGTGGTGTCATGCTTTGTGGCACTTGTTTAAAAACAAAACTTGTTTAGGTATGGGGCAGTATCTTGTATTTGGTAGAACTATTTCCTTGTTCTCTGGCAGAGCTGTCTTGAAAACATAAATTTAACTGAGTTCTCTTAGAGCAAATGGGACTTTTTTATAAAAACTCAGTTTGAAGTGTTATTTTGTTTGAGCTTTGCTCGGTCCAAATAGCTGAAACGTGCTGCTTGTTCACATCAGACTGGGGCAAACCAGCTCTGCTGTAATGTTTGTTCAAAACAATATGCTGCTGTATGTGCAGCTCACCACCCTTTGCTGTGAGCTATGTGAAATATGAAAATGGCATGTTCAAACACAAATGCCCAGATGCAATATATGGAGGTGGGCAAGTAAGATATTAGGGGAAAAAATGTCACAAAAGGTCTAAAAATAAAAAATATCTTCAGTGACTTATTTCTAGGACCATAGTTCAGACCCTTTATTACTTATCTTGTGTAGTATGTTTAATGTCATATCTTCATTAGATCCTACAGGCTTTGCTCAGTTCTTGTCTCTATTAAGGGCTTTAGTGAAGGAGGAGATTATAATTTTGCTCTGAATTTAGTAATTATTACAATTATGATGAAGCGTAGTAATTAAATTTTGCTTTTTCTTCTGAAAGGTCTAAATAAGCCTCAGAAACAGGCAATGAAACAAGTGCTACTTTCAAAGGACTGCACACTTATTGTGGGTATGCCTGGAACAGGAAAAACGACTACAATATGTGCTCTAGTAAGATCATGTATCTTGGTGTTTAATTTTTTTGGTGGGATTTAGAGGATAGAATGAAACCAACTGTGTAATGTCATGACTTAATCTAACCGTATCTGTATCATTTCAAGGAAGAAAACACTTCTTTTTGCTTAAACTATATTTGGTAGAACTAAAACTGAATTTTGTGGAGTAGGGTTGTCTATTGCTTGCGTAGGAATATATGTGGGAGGGAGGAGATTGAAGTGTGATGTTTAATCATTTCTGTGATGCTTTAGTGTTAAAATTCTTTTGCTCCAATTATCAGCAAGTCTTAAATCCTGAGTTATAGCTCAAAAGAGGGGCTCCTTGAGATGCCAGTAACATATCCACTGTAAATTGTATGAACCTGTGGGGCTGAATCTATGAGCAATCTGCTGCCAACTCCTCTAGCTGGTGGTTCTCTTCTCCCCAGGAAAGCACTGTAGGAGCATACTGGATTCAGGCTGTGGGCTGAGTGAGTTTTTCATGAAAGAGCAATATTATCCTGCTTCCAGTTGTCATCAGCTCGTGGGGAAAGAGGAGGCTGGAGAGCAGACAGCTGCTGCTATCTTCAGCTCAGCCCATTCTCCTGAATCTGTAGTGGCTAAACTGCAGTGCTTTGGGACTGGGCTGCATGGCTCGTTCTTGCCATGGGGATCTTAGGAGTGCGGTTCCTTGTGAGTGCACATCCAGGTTCTTGGCTCTCCAGCAGCATTGTGAGCCTGCTGTTCATGGGAACCCTCAGGACTGCTGCCCACGTGGCCAGTGGCCAGCTGACACCTCTGGCCAGGGAGGTTGATACAGACCAAGTCGTGCTTATTCCTGGCTCCCTCCAAAAACCCCTCGTGTTTTTCGCCTTATCAAACCTGTGATTCTTGATTCTAGCAGATGAACTAACAGCTTCTCCTTTTCTTTCCCTTTGCCACTCATTAGGTGAGAATTCTTTCTGCTTGTGGCTTCAGTGTCCTTCTGACCAGTTTTACACACACAGCTGTAGATAATGTCCTGCTGAAGCTGGCCAAATTCAAAGTTGGTTTCTTGCGCTTGGGGCGAGCTCAGAAGGTTCATCCAGATATTCAGAAATATACAGAAGAAGAAATCTGCAGGTCCAGATCAATTAAGTCTGTAACAGATTTGGAGGAGGTCTATAATAGTCAGGTGAGAAAAATGGATTTTTTTGCTAGTCCTACAAATCATTAAAGATAACTGCATTAGTATTTTGTTTGGATGCTGCAGAAAAGGAACCCATCAAGGGTACACAAAGGTGTGTACTGCTGTAAGAAATTTGAGCTGAAAGAGATACTGAACCTCTGCATTGTTTCAATTTCTTTATAGCCAGTAATGACCTACCTTAAGTCTGCAAGTTTGGAAGCTTTATGTCCTCACAAAGTAACTCATCATTGTAAGTAATAAGCCACAAAGACTCCAGTGCTTTTATCTGGGAGTGTGTGAAAGGGCTGCTTCAGCCTCCTTTAGCATTATTTAAATACCGCTGCTGTTTGTTCCTTCTCCCTCCCCCCACTTGTGCCATTACTACAATCAGCAGATGGGGAAGGGGAAGTGGAATGCGTGGAGCTGACTTGGCCAAACCCTTATTTTTGATTGAAAGATTAGTGCTGTCTGTGTTAATGTTAATGCAAACCATTATGGGAGCTGGGTCATATGAGTCAGTGGCAGCTTTAAATTAAATTTGCTGAAAGAATAAAGTTTGATGGTAGCTGGAGTAAATGCCAACTTCACAAAAGCTGCCATTTACTTTTTATTGATGAGTATTGCAGGGGAATAACTGAAGTCATAAGGGGAATGACTTAGCATTTCTTATTTTAGTCATTTTGGATTGCAGTGGAAGCACAGCGATGGGAAGAACTGTGCTGCTGTTGTTGTTTTATCTTCACTATTGGAAGAAAACCTCAAACCACCTGATTTTTCACAGTAGTCATTTCAGCACCCTCCATGAGTTGTCCATGAATAGAACCTGGCATCACTCTGAACACATGACAGGAACGAGTTGTTTGCTAGAGTCTGCTCTAAAACTGGTTTTGTTTGTCACTTGCAATTGATGCAGGAATATCTCAGGCCAATATACGTCTAAGTTATGCTGGTCTGATTTCAAGGACTAATAATTTGATTTCTGTGATTTTACAGCTTAGTTCAGTTTAATGGGAATTATTTTTTCTTTTAATATGGAGAACATAGTGCTAAAGATATAAAATGTACCTTATCCTTGAAGTGTGTCTTAATTTTCAGCCAGTGGTAGCAACGTCTTGCATGGGAGTAAATCACCCCATCTTTGTTCAGAAGCAATTTGACTTCTGTATTGTTGATGAAGCTTCCCAAATAAGCCAGCTCATCTGCCTGGGCCCACTGTTCTGCTCCAAAAGGTTTGTGCTGGTGGGGGATCATCAGCAGCTGCCTCCACTTGTGCTGAATGCAGAAGCAAGGTGAGATAAAATGCTGCTGGACAATTACTAGTCACAAATTCTGGGAAGGCGCTTGCAGTGTTCTGATTGACGCATTTTGATTTTTGTTTCTGTGTTGTGACAGAGATCTTGGCATGAGCGAAAGCTTATTTAAAAGGCTGGAGCAAAACCAAAATGCTGTTGTCCAATTAACTGTGCAATACAGAATGAATAGGTAACTTTCAACGTTTATTTATTAAATCGTGTTCTTAAGGTGGGATTGAAATGGCGAGATTTTTATGCCTTTTCTTGTTTTTTATATCTTTAGTAAGATTATGTCATTGAGTAACATGCTGGTATATGAAGGCAAACTGGAATGCGGCTCAGAGAAGGTGTCAAATGCCACTGTTAACTTGCCCAACCTAAAGAAATTGAAACTGGACCTTGGGGATGCTTCAAAGACATGGCTGAAAGAAGTCCTTGATCCAGACACACCTGTGTGTTTTCTGAACACAGAGAAGGTAAAATTCATTGTGTTCTTTCAAACATTTTATTTTGAGGTGGGTTCTCAATACGGTCAACACGTAATACTTCATTCAGCTTAGGTAGAGTAAAACAAGGAACTTCAGAAAGTGTTGAAAGTGTTTTTCCAGGATCACATGGAGTGTGCAGCACACAAAAGCATTTTGTCCTTTGTATTGTTGGCAGAGCTGAGCAGGGCTGGTACAACTGCTGCCAGAAACATCCCATCTAAAACCAGCTGAAAACTTGAATTTAGATACTATTTCAGAAGGTACTGATTGGACTTTAACTTTGTTTTAGCTCTAAAGTGTAGCTCAAAGTTTGTAGCCATACTGGATGTCTGTGCAACCAGGGAATGGCCTTATTTCCATTGGCTGGGGGTCAGTGGTGTCAAAGCTGTGTGCCAGTGGCAGCAATAACTACAATTCTCCATGGAATTTTGCAGATGTTTTGTACATTGAAGTGTAAGGAATGAATGAATCAGTTTAGGTGTGTCCTTTCATGGAGACTCCAAATTTTGCTGCGCAAGTAAAATTCCAGTGTCGATGACAATTCTGCAAGGAAACTGGCTTGCAGGAAAAATGGGGAAGAGTTTAAATGCATGAGGAAAAAGATTAATAAATTAGTACCTGTTTTGTGGTCTCTAGTACTTGTCACTGTAATTGGTGATTGGGTTATGATTTGAGTCTTTCTTCCTCCTTAACAGGTTTTGTGTTGATTCCTATTAATACTGTGTTTTGTCAATAATTAGATAAACTGATGATCTTTTATGCTGACCCTGGTTAGAACTCACAGTGTTTCTGTGCTCTCTATGACATTGTACAGGATTCACATTTTTTTTTAACAGCAGTTCTGAAAGCATCTCCTCAATGACCTAAAAAGAAGCAGTGTTTAATTTGATGACTTAGAGAAATTTCTAAAAATGTCTAAACTAAACAGAGACATTTTCCAGGAATGCCTCGACAGCTGCAGTCCCTTTCCCAGGAAAGCAGACAGTTGGTCCCAGGGAAGAGGCCTGTTAACAGGAATCTGGCTGAAACACTGTTTATCTAGTAATCACAGCAAAATTGCTAATGACAAAAGGAAAGTTTCTGTTCAAATTTTTTTTTTTTTCCCTAGAAAGCCCATCTCAAGTGTAAGACAGCTGTCCTCTTCATAGAGGCAGGAAGAAAATTTTTATTTCCAAAATATTCTAGATTGGTTGAGACATGAGGCTATAATGTGGTTTCTCCTTTCGGACTTCCTGTCAGAACTCCCAAGTATTGTGGTAGTCATGGAGGGGGAAATGGAAAAACCCCACTGAACATGATAACAAACAAAAACATTTATTTCCTTTGACTTCATAGTAGATTTTTTCCCCCCCTGTATTGTTTATAGTGTAACCAAGAAATGCTTATGAAGAGGTAGACTTCTGGGGGTGGGGTGGAGGGATACAAACAGCGAGAGGGAAGAGGAAAAAGCACCATGACACAACCAGGAAGCTTACATTTATTATGCTGGCTTTTGAAAAAAAAGAAGAAAAAGCTTCTATTGTTTCCTGCTGAACAACACAACACGTTCGTGACAGCAATCGGAAATCTCTTTGTTTCTTTTCTGCCATCCCCTGTGTCAGTCTGTACTTCTGACAGCTTGGGGCTGGCTGTTTGAAAAATGACATCTTTGATTTAGGGCGAGTCTCCTGAGAATTTCTAGACCCAAGTTGGTTTTGTGGTGGCTCTGCTGATGTCCCATGGGAATGGGGGAAATACAAATGCAGGCGTGTTTTACAGTAAGCATGACACAGCTTTTTGAACTTCTTTCCTAAAATGTGTAGTTTTTAGCTACACTAATGCCAGTGTGGTCAGAAATTAACTGCACAATAAACCAGTGCTCTTCTGCTTGAAGAGAACTTGAACACATGGAGTTGGGATGCTTCCAAACACACATTCATCACTATTGGTGCTACTTCAACTTTTGAGAAGGCAGCAGTCAAGCAAAGAGAAAAAAATTGCAAAACTGTGACCCTACAATGGCAGTTTACATCCTGAGCTTGTTGGCCTCATTCATACATGATGTAGAGAATGGGAGGTAATAGTTAAGAAATGGTAAATTCAGTGAATACTTTATTTAAAGGTTGGGAGTTCAATTTAATACTACCATTTGGGATAGTTCTTGCTTTAGCTTTAATTGTAGGCTTTCAAATATTTGATTAAATTATCCTTTGTGCCATGGAATGAAGAAAATTCACTGTAAATAATGTTGTATGGAAAGTATTAAAACCAAAGTCCCATGAAAAATTCAATTTGCTTTCTTACCTTATCAACAGGAAAATGTCCACTTTTGTTTGGGTTTTTTTTTTTTTTAAATTTAAGATATGTAATGCTGAACTTTAATGTCAGAGGATTAAGCTTTGGCAGTTTCTTAAGGTGACAAACTAGTGCTAGAAACTCATTTTGGGGATTGTTCCAATTTGTTTTGCAACTGCTGTATTCTGAAGTTAAATCACAGTGCAGGCTCTTCTGTTTAGTAAAATTTAGCATTTAACTTTATTTCTTGAATTAATACCATTAGTATAAGTCCACATACAACTCAGTGAGTTAGGGACAGAACATAGTACCACATTTCAGACAGCAAAAGTCATTATTTTCTGTTTGTATTTTTAAAGGTCCCAGCACCAGAACATGCGGAAAAAGGTGGCATAAGCAATGTGACAGAAGCTAAAATAGTGCTTTTCCTCACATCCTTATTTATTAAGGTATCTTTTACTTTATTCCATGGTTTGGAGGGAGAGCTTTATAACTAATAGTAGCAGTGAGTGTGTGTGTTGGGTAGTTCTCTCAGGGATAATCTTAAGGATAACTTGAGGATTGGCTTCATGTCAATGTAGTGAGAAGCCTGAGTCTGCATTCCCTTCCCTGTCCCTTGCCTGCTGGGATCTGAGATGCAAAAAACAAATGGATGCCAAATTCTTTTAAGAGATGAGGGCTTTCTTGGGAGGGAGGGGAGAGGATTTGCCTTTGTTCTTTATTTCACCCAGTCAGCTTCAGGAGTAGTACAGACCAGGAGCTCTGAGTGTTTGCCTCGCAGTTTAAAGAAGAAATTAAAATGAGGGTTTCAAGGACATCTGTCGTTGTGCTAAGTTAAGACAAAGCTTGGGAGCTTGCAGTAACTAATGTTTTCTATCTTCTTCAGTTAGTACTGGTTACATCTACAGTTCCATTAGCGTAGATACAATATCTTGCAGCACTGTTTTTTAAAAAAAATTTAATTAGAAGAATCTCACTGACTGTCCTGAGTTTCCCAAGCCAACCGCAGTGACAAATTTTTTTTCTCCTGTTTCTTCTTCGTTCAGGCTGGCTGTAAGCCCTCAGACATTGGCATAATATCACCCTACAGACACCAGTTAAAAACAATCACTGATTTGATGGCAAAGTGGAAGGAGAACAGAGTGGAAGTTAACACGGTTGACAAATACCAAGGAAGAGACAAAAGCATCATAATTGTGTCTTTCGTTAGGAACGGTATGGATGAAAACGTAAGTTGCTCATATTAACTTCATTGCAGTCAATTTTAGCAGTTTAGATGCATTTTGAAAATGAGTGGTTTGTGTCCATGAAGTAGGAGAAATAAAAGCAGATGACATTTCTTTACCAGCTTGGCACCCTCCTGAAGGACTGGCGTCGCCTGAATGTCGCTATCACAAGAGCCAAGCACAAGCTGGTCATGGTGGGCTGTGTTCCATCCCTGTGCTGCTATCCTCCCTTGGAGAAGCTCCTCTGCCATTTGCAGTCCCAGGCAATGATATCCTTTTTCTCCACGCTAGTTTGGGAAAGGTAAAATTGACTTGCTGAGGTTTGAGGTAAGAATGGGAAGATCTTGATTATTTAGGTTATACTTTTAACAGTGATGGGCAACATGGCACAAAATGTGCTGATTGAATTTGCCAGAAGTTTATTTGAGACCAAGCTAATGGATGGGTTTAGAACCTTCTCTGTCTTCAAAAGCAGAAAAAGTCAATGCTGACTTGCAAGTCAACTTTGACACAATTCTTTGATTTCGAGGCCTGAATTTTTAATTTTTAATGCTTTCGCATTTTTTCCTGTGATCATTTCAAGTTTCTTGGCATGTTGATGTCAGTGTGATTGCTTTCTTCCACTTAACACATCTGCTTCATGAATAATCTTGGTGGAAAGGAAAATAGTGTCACTTTCAGATGACTTGGTAATTTTTTCTTTCTCTCTGACATTGTACTGAATGAGCTTTAGCTATTGCTTTTTCTATCTCCTATGTGAACAGGAAAGAACCTTGTTAGCTGCTTTGTGAACACCAATGCATATTCAAACAGGTTTTTGTGAAAGCAAAATGTTGTCAAAATGCTTCCTTAACTTGCTACATCTTGAATCTTCCAGTTGGGGCTCATGAAAGTATCCACAAGTGTAACATCTTATGAGAGGGAAGATGGAAAGTTTTACAGGCCTTTGTATCTTTTCTTCTGCTGCTGTTTAATGTAAATAACTGGTAATTGGGGTATCGGTGCTGATGTGCACTGTTTGGTCTGGAGGCAGCCAAAACAGGAAGCATTCAATTATTTTGAAAATTTCTTTTCAGTAAAATAACAGAGTTCTCTTGAAAAAGATGATGGTTATGGTACTAAAGCACCCAACTTACTTGTGACAAACCAGAAATATGAAGCACTCTGCTCCTTCCACTACTGGATATTACTGTATTCTCTTTTACCTTGATGAACAGTTAGCTGCAGAAGTGAGTGGGGAAACACTTGAAAGGGGAAGGGAGTGTAAACCAGTGTTGTATTGAGTCACAGTTTTCTGGGCTCAGTTTGGTTTTAAAAACTTGAAAATGTAGTTTACATACAATAATTCCATTCATTAGAATTCCTAATTAAGGTGCTATGTTGTGCTGTTTGGAAAAAAAAAAATTAGGAAAAACTTCCTCTTCTTCAAAGCCTCACATTGTCCTTTGAAGTCTACTCCTGCTTTTAAAAATGCTGAAGTCTTTTATATTTATATATGCAATGTTATTAATGTCTCATGTGAGGATGCCTTGATGACATTTCTAACCTCTTGATTTTTCATACATCAGGGTATGCTGATTCACTTTAGCCCCTGTTATCAACTAATGTGTCCAGCAGATCAATCTGAAGTGAAATGCTTCACAGCAGAACTCTTGTTTTCAGTTTATCTAATCTAATCTTCAAAACAAAAATTTCCCAGGAAACAAAACTAGACATGCAGCGTGCTGGCTAAGAGGCTTCCATCCTCAGGTTATATTTTTTAAAAGATGATGGCATACAAACATCAGAAAACATCTTTTACTTGAGAGATCTCTGTTAGTTTCTTTATGCTACCTCATATTCTAGACCAAAGAGACTGAAAAGTTTCTTTCCAAGGTTGCTGGTGGAAACATCAATTTTTTTGATTCTTCAGAATCATTAGCATTTGTTATCTCTTGGATCAATGTCAAGTAGCTGTGTGCATACAGTTGCAGACAAACTTGTTAACTGTGGACATTTTCACTCTTTTAAACTGCTCCCTAACGTTTTGTAATGTTTGAAATAATAAAAGTTTGCTGTTGGTTTTGTTAAAGTTGTTTATATTTTGTTTATGCTTCGCGTTATACAAGGCAAATATTTAGAACAGTACAACAATAATTGGAAAAGTTGACAGGATATCCTCCTTTTTCAGGTGAAAATACCTGCCTCATCAACTGTGCCCGTGCTCTGTGTCTTTCAAAAGATGTCAAAAATAGGGTAAAGTAGGCTCTTTATTACAGTAGTGACATCAGAATACTTTTTCAGAAGAGATTTTCTTTCTGTGTTCAGGATCTATGTGTAGAAAGCTCTCAAGATTTCACGAATCTGTTTTCTTAGACGGAGTAATGCTTATCCAGGAAATGGTTTGCATGCTATTAAAAACTTAATAATTTAATTAAGGGTGTTGCCATCCCATCATGAAGTTGCATGAGAAACAAACACAAGAACATTTCCTTATCTACTTACAAAATGCATCCTTCCTTCTTGTCCTGTGATAAAAATTAGACTGAGCAGCAGTCTACGGATGAAAACGATGTTTTGCTCTGGTAGTCTCAAACAAAATTGTGATTTTCTAAAACACTCTGTTTCCGTGAATATACATAGCAGTATTCTGATTCATAGCACATTCTGATCATAGCAGTGAAGGATCACTTTTCCTTTAAAACAGCTTCCTCCTGCAGAAGCAGCCATCGATGCTGCTGGAAAACATGCAGATGCATGGCCTACTGTGTTATGTGCAGCTGGGATTCCCAAAATGAAAAAAAAAAATAAAAAATAAGGAAGTTGTTTTATGCCAGACTAGCAGGATCAGAGTGTGACTGTTTAAGAATTGTTTAGCGTTTGGATGTGTAGGTTCCCTTCTCCTTGTAAGAGGTGGGAATGGTGGATATAAGATGTGGCTAAGAGGAATGTCCCTGTCACCATGGACACCTGTCACCCTGTCACCATGGTGTTGGATCCCTGTGGTGTTGTCCTTGTCCTTTGGTCCTTCCTTGCAGGCCCAGGCAGTGACACCCTTCATGCTGTTTTCTGCAGTCTCTGAAGCTGGCCAAGGTAAAGAACACCTTTTTATTTTACAGGTTGCTGGTTAACCTTGCCCAGAAAGGCGAGAGGAAAGAATAATTATTAAGCAAAGCATACTGTAGTGCTTGGGGTGCAGTAAGCACCAGCTGAGATCCCATCTGGATGTGACAAACATGCTCGGTGATAAACAGCTCAGTGTGTTTTGCTTCTTTTCTAGCCAGATTGACATTCTAGGGCTTTTCAAAATTAAACCCCAAAAAACTTGGGTTTTTTTAAAAACAGGTTTTGATTCCCAGCGCGTTACCTTTGAAGGTACTAAACTCACAGATTTTTCTAGAATAATATTATTAATTCTAACACACCTTATCCGATGCTACAGAATTATTATTTGGAATAAATGCTAGGGATTGAAGCTTTATGTCACGAGAGAAGGGTAGAGAAGCCTCCGGTCTGTGCTGCCTGATTGAGCTTAGCTGCTGTGCGCGGCTCCCTGTGCCCTGGCGCTAGTGCCCATCGCTGTGGGCGCTGCCGCTCTCCGGTGGGCGGTGCTCGGGGCGGGAGCGCTGTCGCGACAGGGCGATAGAGGCGGGGGGGAGGGCTATCGCGACAGGGCGATAGAGGCGGGGGGGGGGGGCTGGGGCGCGGGGGGGGGGGGGGGGGGGGGGGGGGGTCGCGAGAGGGCCGGGGGCGGGTCCTCCCGCCGGCGGGGGCGCCGCGCGGCGCGGGCTGAGGGGCGGGAGGAGCCGCGGGCCCGCAGGGAGCGGCGGCGGCTGCTCCGGCTCCGGCTCCCGCTCCCGCTCGGGCTCGGGCTCCGGCTCCGGCTCCGGCTCCGGCTCGGGCTCGGGCTCGGGCTCGGGCTCCGGCTCCGGCTCCGGCTCCGGCTCCGGCTCCGGCTCCGGCTCGGGCTCCGGCTCCGGCTCCGGCTCCGGCTCCGGCTCCTCCTCCTCTCCTCCAGCCATGGGTGAGCGGGGCTGCGGTGCCGGGAGCGGTGCCGGGAGGGGCGGGGGGCGCCGGGGAATGCGGGGCAGAGGCTCGGGCCGCGGGGCGGCGGCGGGGCTGAGAGCTGAGGGTTGAGGGCTGAGGGCTGAGGGCTGAGGGCGCCGTCCCTGCGGCACCAGCGGCCTCTCCCCCGCCCGCACCCCCAGGCCGGGGCTCGGCGGTACGCCGGGGCTCGGCCGCTCGTCCAGCCGGGCGGCAATGTCGCCTCCTGGGCCGAGGCTGGCCGCTCAGAGCCGGCGATGCTGGCGACAGCGGCGTTCCCCGCAAACAGCCCTGTCGGGGGCTGCTGCAGCTGCGGGGGAAGAGCCCTGCAGAGCTCGTTCTGCTGTCCGTAGTACCCCATCGCGGTAGCCGAGCAGCAGCTAGGATTTAGGATTTCACGCACGGTGTTAAATTCTAAATCTTTAATATTTTTTTTTTTTTTATGTTCATCTTTTTGTTTATTTGTTTATTTTTGGGGTTTTTTTGGGGTTTTTTAAGAAGCAAGTGAAGAAAAACATGCAGGTAGAGCACACTTTAAAACAGACCTAAAATGCATTTCGCCTCAGAAAGAACAGACAAGAGGGCTGATAATTAAAAGGACAGCAGACATAGAAGTCTGTCTGAGGAGGATCTGCTCCAGAAGTCAAAATGAGGTCACCTGACAAAGGAATTTTCATGATGCCTTTGGGGAAATAGACAGGATATGTAGCAAAGCAGAGCTACCCGCCTGAAGTCTGCATTGAGCAAGGCGTTTCCTCCACTAACACTTGCGTTTAATTCTGTCAGTAGCCAAGCTAATAGAAAAAAGCAGGCAGTCTGCTTGGCCAGCAGAAAGGCTGCTGTTGCTGCAAGCCTCCACCTGTCCCAGGCAGGGATGCTGTGCTGGTGCTGCTCCCAGGAGGGCTGGTCAGTCCCCAGCAGCAGAGCAGGAGGGAAGGAAGAGACAAAGCTGGCAGCTGTGGCTGCTAACTAGCTACGGTTTTGCCACAGCCCTGGCTCTCATTATCTGATTTTTTCTTACGTCCTCTGGGGTTTTCTGTTGAAGTTCTGGGGAGCTATAAAAGCAATTTTTAAGGCTGTCGCAGGTACATAATCGCAGTTGTGATTTTTCCTAGAAAGCAGAGATAGGTTATGTTTCATGGTAGTTGGGTATGTGGCAGGCAACTAGGGAAACAGAGTATTAGGAAGTAGTTCTCAGGGTTTCTAATATCCAATCCCTAAATACCTAAAGTCTGCAGGAAATGAGACAAATCATATCATTGCTTTTGAGGAACTGAGAAACTATCCATTTGTTTTGATGATTTGGGTTCTTTGTGCCTTCTGATGTGCAAACAGATACAGTCCTATACCAATGCTCAGATTTGCAAAGGAACAGGCTCATGGTTTTTTTTTTTCTCAGACTCAAATCTTTCAAGATATTTTGACACCTGGATCTCAATATCCTATTAAAAAAAAAAAAAATTTTTTTTTTTTTACTTTGCTTCTTGTATTTAATTAAACAGTAAATCATCAACTCTTGTTTCTGTCCAGGTTACTTTGATGATAGTGAATAAACAGAGGCTTATTTTGGTCTGAATGTTTGAATTGCTTCATTGTAAATGAAAATAAGTATTAAAAATTTCCTAAGCACTCTGTTCTCAGTAGCAGGATTTCTGAGAAGAGGAACCTTGTCCATTCTGTCAGACTAAGATGATTGTAAAAAGCTGTGGATTTTTTACTGACTTGATGTAATCCTTGAATGTATTTTTGCAGTGTACACTTCGTAACGTTCCCCAAAAACTTCAAGTTAAAGCAAAACCTTTAATTCTTCAGATTTTCTGTGTAGAACACGCTTTGTGGTTGGTTAAGAAAATGAATTTGTAATATTTCCCAGAAAATGCTCCTGGTTTAGTGGCAGAGGCTCTGTGCAGCCTGAGAAGGAAGGCACGTGTTTGTGTCACTGTGCAATTAAAGCTACAGTGGAAAGTGATGAGGTTATAAAAGGCATGATGTCTGCTTCTGTAGGTAGGCTGTAATACACCAAATAAATCCAGCCATTAACAGGAAGGCTGCTTTGATACCATGGCAGGGGCACTGGTTGCAGGGTTTGGAGAGAGCAGAGGTACTGTGCTCCATTGCAGTGACTTGGCTGCTTCTGAGACAGCATTAGGTACTGACATTCCCAGCCTCAGGTTCTCACTCACCCCTCAGAACACTAGCAATGTGTTTTGGGTTGGGTGCTTCTCTCTGACATGCTGGTTTACAGCACCCACTGAGTTTATTAGGTTAAGGTAAGTTTTCCTTTGAACAAGGTGGACATGAAGCACTTTATTTCTTTGTGCCACTCCTAAAACTTGAACCGTAACTTTTTTTTTTTTCTCTGTTGTCTTAGCTGTAAAGGACCCTACAGCTGTAGAAAGAGCAAATTTATTGAACATGGCTAAACTGAGTATCAAAGGACTCATTGAATCAGCCTTGAGCTTTGGGCGCACTCTGGATTCTGACTACCCACCTTTGCAGCAGTTCTTTGTTGTCATGGAGCACTGCCTGAAGCATGGCCTGAAAGGTGTGGAAATTGGTTCTAGCTGCATATTTCTCATCCCAAACATGCCTTTTTTCTTCCTTTCTTTCTGGAAGTAGATAAAAAAATGTGTCACGTTGCATAAAGAATTGAAGAAAATAAGTAAATGGTCACCTTTTATAATGAACAGTGTAATTATTAATTCTTCACCTCATGTATTCCCACATTTACCAGCTTGTCCTTTTGTACAGTGTTTGTTGTAAATGGTCCAGGGTTCACCAACTGCATGTGTATATGTAGTGTATGTTTTTAGCTAGACATCCTTTTTATATTAATTTTATCTAGCATATCAATTTTCTAATCACAGCAAAGTAATTTGGAAGTTGGCTTTGGAGACTGGTGAGCTGACCAGTGTCTCAGATAAGAGCTATCTGCAACTCTGGACTCAACAGTTAACCCTTTCACACACCAGATATTATGGAGGAAGCTACTACAGTAATTTAAATTAATTCAGTTACTTGATTTTTCTTTTCCTAGTAAGAAAATCCTTTCTAAGTTACAATAAAACCATCTGGGGTCCTCTGGAACTTGTGGAGAAATTATATCCTGAAGCTGAGGAAATAGCAGCAAGTGTCAGAGATTTGCCTGGCCTTAAGTAAGTAGTGTTGGTAAAATGCAGCAGGAAAATAAAGGACCTGACTGAGAATCTGCAGGTGTCTCATGATTTCATTTAATTGAAAGGCATTAATCAATGCCTAGCACACGATGTAGGGGGAGAGCACGGGTGAATGGGAGGTGGATAACAGCAATGCAGAAAGGAGCAGGTTGTGTATCAGTCACTGCAGTCTGGAACTGCAGCAAACATCAGTGAGTGTAGTCAGCAAAGGCTGTATCAAACTGAAGGTATGTGACATACCAAAGAGGAAAGAATTAGGCAGCTTTTGAAATTCTTGCCTGCACAGTCCTACTCAGATGTGAATTTATTCTCCTCCCATTCCACTGCACTCTGCTTTTGTATTTAGCTTTATAATTGGCTGTACATGAAATTCCGGAAGGGCTTGGTTACTCTGATTGGTGTATGGCACCATAAGGGTTCTGGTTTATAGCTTTAGACCTTATCTAAAGCACATAGGCATGTAAATTATTATTTACTCACATGGCAGGCCAGAGGTAGTAATAACCTTTGCCAAGTGTGTTACTCTCTTCCTATCCTTCCTCAGCTTATGAGGGCTTTTTTCTTTTTCATTTATGTGCTTGCCACTTACAAGTATGCAGACTCTAGAAAAGGAAGTTCTAAAGGTCCAGGTGTAATTTGCTGGATGTTAGTGTTTGCCACTTCCATATGTCTTCATCTTTTCTTGCATTGCCTTCCTAAGATAGCATTGAATTTGTACACAATTAAAGGTAGGATTGAGTAAGTGTTGGGTAGAGTCTGGGAGTAGGATTGGCAGGGAGGCTGCCATGGTGGCATGTGATGAGCATTTGCTTCATTTTCTTGCACTTCCCCTCAACTCTTAGTGAACAAATTGCAGAAAGGAGTCTCAACTGTTGCCAGCATTTTACTTCAGGAGAAAACAGGACTTTCAAGATCATCAGGCTCTTGTGCATTCTATACTGCTGTTTTCCCAGGGTCTGCTCCCAAGCTCAGCTGAGTTGTTGAAAATCTTTCTGTTATGTCAAAGCCTAAACATGTGATGCTCAGCTAATACTTTAAAATACCCCTTCAGAAACGCCAATTGCTCCAGCAGTAGACTGATAAGGTGTTAAAGACCATGATTTAATCAGCATGTTATTAACTGGGAACTGTTTGTCTTCATGGCCTTTGTTTCAGGACACCGCTGGGCCGTGCCAGGGCCTGGCTGAGGTTAGCTCTGATGCAGAAAAAGATGGCTGATTATCTTCGCTGCTTAATCATTCAGAGAGATCTCCTCAGGTAAACAACCCAGTAGATTTTGCTTGCAAGTTATTTTTAGAGGTTTACTCTCCTAAAAAGTAATCCTGCACTCCCTCTCTGTGCAGAATAAGCACTGGAGAGGAGGTGGCTTCTTCCTTACACGTGTATGTGGTTTCCACTGGGCTGCCATTGAAAGGAGGGCTCTTGCTTTGAGCTTTGCTTTCACAGTTCTAACACTGGCATTGCTGTCTTCTACTGTAACTTCTCCTGTCTGATGGAATAATTAGAGCACAAATGGAGAAAGATGCTTCTTAATTTCAGTTTTATAAGCTATATGTATTTTAAAGGTGACTTTGTGCCTAGGTAACACTGGTATGTCAGGGTGTCATTGGTGTGTACCAGCTATGGACTTTTCCAGTGAAAAGACTTTTTTTTTACACAGAATCTAAAATTTTATTTTAAAAGTGCAAGGAGAAGAAAGTGCTGATATTCTCTTGTTTAGTGAAGTATTTATATTTTTAAAACCTTTTCATCATTTCAGCCCTTTATGTTTCTCTTTTATCCATTTAATATCTTCCTTGGCTCCTTGAATTTCAAGCATGTATTCACTAAATGCCAGGCATTTTTTCACAAAAGGTCATTCTTTTGCCATTCTTCTTTTGCACTGCTTGAGGTGTTTCTTAACAACTAAAGAGTTGTCTGAGTCAGTGTGGCCAAACATCCATTTGTTGCAGTATCCTCTTCAAAACTGGCTAATAGCAGGTGTAGGGAAGAGCTTTTTCTAGGATTTTTGTTTTTTCTTCTTCTTTTAAAAGTAAATCTTGTCACCCTCCCCACAGTGTCCCAGCCATCTGGAGCCTAAGGCAGTATCTTTGTTTTTAATAGCTTCTGAGACAAACCATGCATTTTGAATTTTTAAATATTTATGAGGTGAAAGTATGGGCAGGCCGAGTTCGTCTTTAAGGATGCTGTAGTAAGGCTGCAATAAGAGAAAATTTAGATGTGTATGCCACTTATGATTAATTTATTGGATGTATATGTAATGAATGTACCAGTAAGATGCAATTTTCTCCTTTGACGCAGCGAGTTTTACGAGTATCATGCACTAATGATGGAGGAAGAAGGAGCAGTTATTGTTGGGCTGTTAGTTGGGCTAAATGTGATTGATGCCAATCTGTGTGTGAAGGGGGAAGACCTGGATTCACAAGTAAGTCCATCCAGGTAAAGGAATGTATGTGCAATCCATGAGAGCTTTCTGTACTTTTGTTTGTGAATTTTGTGACTTTGGAGTGGTGACTTGTTGGAAATCCTGCTGGAGACTGTTGAGGGTGTGATGATCCAGCTCCTGGATCTGTGGGGCTGTTGCCTTAACCTCATTATCAGCAGGGTCAGACCTTGAAGTGGAGATAGTGGTAGGAGTGCAAGGGTGAGGTTTTGTGCTTTGTCCTCAGATGAGAGCAGCTGTAGCAAGGCAGAGTTCTGTCCATCTGACTTGTGTGACCCATCCTTTTCCTCTGTGGCACAGGTAGAGTTCCATGATCAGTTTAACCTGCTTGGTTCATTTATTGTTGTTCTGGAACATCACAGGGATGATACAGGGACCTGAAACAAACACTCTCTTATGACCTTATAAGTGGGTGACTGCTTTGATTCTGCAAAGCAAGATTTGGAATTCTTCCTGCTTTGAATGGGCTTTGACTTTTAACCCTGATCTTTTCCAGGAAAATATTAACAGATTCTGTTTAAAGGCAGATGCACAGGTATTTGTAAATAAATGTAGACTGTCTTCAGCCCTAATTGGTTGTTTTCAGCAATTTGTTGGAAAAAAATCATAGTGGTTGAGGTGGTTATTACTACATTCATATATTTGATGAAAAAAACAGCTCCTCTGGGGAACAGAAGTTACAGCTAATTGGTTGTGTGTGCTTTAGAATCATGTTGTAAATCTGTCCTCAGTTGTTTGTGCTAGTTACTGTGTAGTGTTAGTTTCAGGCACTGCTCTTGTGTAAAGGAATATATAACATTGGCAGGCCTGTAATTACAGAAAGCTTACCAACTTGCTCTTAGTGTTGAGAATGAAATGTGTATTGTAGACCACAAAATCTGTTGCTAGCTACACCTCTGTTATCACTGGGTGGCCTTGCTGCATGAAAGAGAAAAAACTCAGTTTGAGAAGGTGGTAGTGGCTGTGCAGACGAGATTCTGATTGCAGTGCATCCAGATCTGAGATCTGTAAAATACCCAGAATAATTCTCTTTGTGAAGGGTCATATAAAGAAGGCACCTTCTCAGAAAAGCCAGAAGCAGCAGGCTTTATTGAGCAGAAAGGCAAACTTCTGAACCTTGATGGAAATCTCAGCCAGGAGTATAGTTTTGGTATGTTAAAATATGCTACTCAGTGGTAAAATGTGTTTATGCAGCCGTTGTGAATTGAAATAAAGTAACTTTTATAGATAGACCATTTTACCTTATGTATTAGAGCTGGTGTTTTGCTTGAATAAGAAAAAACAAGTTATTTTAAAATGTTGTTGGAGAAGAGAATTTTTAGAAAAGGCATGGAAAATGATAAACAGGATCCTGACAGGAGAGCGTTGTATAAACCAAGTAAATATTAAACTTAGTGAAATCTTGTTTAAAGTGTTGTAGTTCAGGTTTTTCAACTTCTGGCTGAAACTGGATGACTCTTAAAAATGCTGTAACTGAGGTTTTATCAGTTGTATAAATACAAGGCTGTAAATATCAACAGCACTCATTTGTATGATATGAAACTGTGCCTTTGCTTCCCCCTAGGTTGGAGTGATTGATTTCTCTGTGTATTTGAAGAGTGATGATGATATTGGGGGTAAAGAAAGGTATGTCCTCACAAAATACCTCTTATTTTGCATGTTAACAAACGATTTCTTGGCTGGGGCCTGTTCTTTTAGAAGTAAGTCAAGTTCCTTAAAGATGAAATTTTCTGATCCTGAGAAAAATGCCCCAGTGCATTTTGCTGTTATAAGATAGCTGGAAGAATATTTGCATCCTGAAGCAAACCTCAGCAGCATCACCTCCTGCCTCCAAGTATTGAAGGCTTGCCAGGTGGCAGTGAAAAGGAATCTGCAGACCTTTAAGCCCTCAGCTTGGGATTTAGTCAGAGTTTCAAAGAACCAGAGTTATGGCAGAGTAAATAAACATTCTTATCCTCCTCAGACTGTGCCTGTTAAGTTTCATGTAGAGAAATTGTTTGTGGTTAAGGCATTGGATTTTTTTGTGTCTCACTGATATAACAACACGTGTTATTGCTTTCTTGAGTGTGAGATGAAGTTGCTTCCTTTCCTTTTAAAAACACAATTAAGATGGTTTTTTTCCTGTGGTAAATGTTTATGTTTTCAGTCCATAGTTCAGTACATCATTTTGTTAAAGTTAATTTTATTTTGTGCTTGCTTTAGAAATGTACAGATTGCTGCAATATTGGACCAAAAGAATTACGTTGAGGAACTAAACAGGCAACTGAAGTAAGTATTACTTTGAAGTATGGGTGTCAGGCCAGGCTCATGTCAGGTTAATGCCTTTTGTACCACAGCTTTGTGAGAGAGCTACAGAGAAAGAGCTGCAAATTCTCCAAGTTTAGACTGAAGACCTAGTGAAGCAGGAAAAGATTTTCTTCTGGAGAGCTCAGAGTCAGGTTTCATGCCTTTGGACAGTCAAAACCTTTTTTCTTCAAAGAGACACAAAACCAACAGGCCAGAGCTGTGAAGGTCCTCATGATTCATAACTTCATAGGAATGAAAAGCTTGGCCTGGATTCTAGCTGTGTTCTATTTAACAGCTTGCCAAAAGTGGTTTTGAGTTTTCTGGTGAATCCGTGTATTTTTATTTCTTTGCCTTTCAGAATATTTTAGTTTGTGGTTGTAATGCCTAGGACTGAACCTGAATAAGCTCACTCCTTGCTAGAAGCTACTTCCATGTGGTAGCTTGAGGTTCCCGTTGGAACATTTTTTAGGAAAGCAGCATTTTCCCCTTTGCTGGATGGAACAAACCTAGTCCACCACTGTGTTTGTTACTGTGCAAACAGAAGAGCAGTGATTTAAATTCTCTGAGGAGTATTGTGCAAAATTAAACAGTCTGAGGAGCTAAAAAGGTAAAAAAACCCAACAAACCAAAACCAAACAACAAAGCCACAAAGGACTTTTTTAGAATCTGTAGCACAGCTGATCTAAATACTTTTTGAAATGTAATCATCTTTTTAAATTTTTAATGCTGGTAATCTGGATCATTGGTTACTATAAGGCTCCTATTGGGGTAAGGATATTCTGCTTTGAAATGGTGTCTCACTGAGCAGAAGCCTTCTGCAGTACAGAAAAGCTGAGCACATCAAATAGGAGCAAAGTGAAAGTAAAGATGAGAAAGGAGCTGTCACAATTGAAGGAGTGGTGTTTGTGCCATGTCATTATCCAGGTGAGCCTCTGTGTGTTCTTGTACACTGGTTTATGTATAGAATTTCCTGCCAAATCAGAGATTCAGCAACTCTCCTGTTTTATTTCAGTTCAGCTGTTTGTGTTTAGACATCCTAAGTGCGTTAATCTCTCTGTCCTGCTGTTCCTAGTGAACTGGCAACTTCCGAGGATACCACAGAGAAATATGGGAAAAAGTAAATGGTGTTACAGAACAGGTCTTCTGTTTCCCTGTGTGTGAAGTGCAGCCTAAAAAGAAAGTGCTTCCTGCAGAAATAGGCAATCAGGTTATGGGAAAGGCCTGGATGTAGTTTGATACCATAAAAAGCAACAGAGTAATGAAAGGCAATAAGACTCTGGTGAGACTCCTAAATGAAGCCAAGCAGCATCAAGGAAGAGAGCCTGAGGACAAATCTCGAAAAATGCAGAGAAACAAATGATTTTATAAAAGGAATGTGTTTTTTATAGAAAAGGAAATGAGGAAGAGAATCTTGGAGAATGGTTTTGTTCTATAGGGGGGAACTCATTTATCTTTTGGATGCAGTATAGTTGTGAGGATAAAGGAAAGGGAGAGTGCAGGGGAATTTATAACCAACCAGGAGTTTGTAATAGCGGTGACATTGGGAATTGAAAAGAAGTATATAAATGTTCAACAAAGGAGAGTAATTTTTTTATATTTAGGAAAACTTCCAATAATGGGAGCAGACCTCACAACTCTTAACCATTAATCACTTTGCATTAAGTGATGCAAGTACCTTGCATTAAGGCTTTTGGGCTTGGCTGAATCAGTTTTGATCTAATCTTGAATACCATTGTTTCTTTTTCCCTTTCAGTAGCACAGTTAGCAGTCTACATGCAAGAGTTGACTCACTGGAGAAATCAAACACTAAACTGATTGAAGAGGTACTTTTTTGTTTTAGCAATGCGTGGCATATTATTTTCTCTGAAAAACTGTTTTTCTAAATACACTTGCATTATTTTAAACTGCAGAAGTTCTGTATAATATATTCAGATATCTATATTTTGGCCTAAAGAAGAGGGGCAGCAGCTGCAGGGATCTGAAGTCAGCTTGCCAGGTAGCCTCTAGCATCAGTATCTTACTTCTGTAGAACATTGCAATTTCCAACTTTGGACAAAATGAGAAGAGAATTCTTTCTTAATGCCAGCTGTCAGTCTGATTTGTGCAGATGACTAGTCTGGAATGGATGACACCAGTTGCTACAAAGAGACAGAAAGTAGTTCACCAAGCAATTTGTTCCAGTTCTCAGCTTTAGCCAAAGGATTAGTTTCTTGCTTGTTTACTGGGTGCTCATATACAGCTTTTGGACTTGTCTGGGTTTGTGTTTATAGCCTCTATTTCTGGTTATCTCTGGTGCTTGACTAGTTTCCAATATTTTTAGCTTTGTAAGAGAGAGCACCTTTTTTAGTTAATGAAGTGGAAAACTGAGAACTCTAAATTCAGCTGCTGGAGAGACAGCTAGCTCACTCTAGTGAAGAGTGAAAACATTTTTTCTGAGTGTTAATTCTCAGAAAATTCTGGTTTCTTTATAAGCCTTCAGCCCAGCTATCCACCTGTTTTGATTCTTTGGCTTATAACTCTGACATTAAGCTATATACTGTAGGGCCCAGTTATAAAGTGTCATCTTTTGTAAATATGTTTGTTTTTCACGTGGGGGAGGCTTTCTTATGTAAGCTTCTCCATATGATATAATAAGATGCCCAAAAAAGAAAATGAAAAACTGGATGAACTTGAAGCCAAGTGGAAAAAAAAAAAAAGCTGAGGATGAAGAAAGAGAATTGAGGCTCTTCAGGTCATAATGTATCTTTAAGTCATAATAGGGCAAAAAAAGAAAGCACATTCTTCACCACGTGAAGTGAAGAATGTGAAACAGTGAAGTGTCCTGAACATGGTGCTGCTGTGTAATGAAAGTGGCTCATTATTAAAAACAGGAGCTTCATGCTTTCTTTAAAAACAACTAATCCTCTGTTTGGCAGAGAGGGACAATAGAGCAGAGAATGTCTTGGTCTTGCATTAATCAAAACATTTTTTTCTTTATTATTACCCACAAAAGTGGTCACAGTGCTTTTTTTTTTTTTTTTTTTTTTTTTTTTTTCAGTTAGCAATAGCAAAAAACAATATAATTAAACTTCAGGAAGAAAACCATCAATTAAGGAGTGAAAATACCCTGATTTTAATGAAAACACAGCATCATCTAGAGGTATGTTAGTTTTGCCACTTTTAATATTGTAACATTATGTGGTGAATTTTTGTTGAAAAGTTTGTACATCTCAACTTCAAGTAAGCTTAACTTGTCCAAATCTGAAACAACTTTTATGAGGGAAGGGACTTTAAATGGCATAAATAAATTACAATTCTAGGAGACTAGGTTGTTTTATGACCATATGCATGTGTACAGTGTTCAAGTGACACCAAAGGAGGACAGTGCTGCAGAAGAGATGTTTATTTTGCTGGTTTTACTCAGTTCTCATCATCAAACCAATGGCCACAGAGCACAAACAGCTCTTTCCACATTTGTCCTGTGCGTGGAGGATGTTTGTAGGATATTCTTCATATTCCCCATGAGTGTGAAATTTAAACTGCAGAACTTTTGGTGGAGAAAGACAGCAGCTCTGTATCTTTTCAGGCAGCTAAGGTGGATGTGGAGGCAGAGCTGCAGACATACAAGCACTCGAGGCAGGGCTTGGATGAGATGTACACTGAAGCTCGCCGGCAGCTCCGGGAGGAGGCTCAGCTGCGGCAGGTGGGCGCTCCCTGGCACTCGCTGTGGGAATGTTCTTTTTTACAGAGCATCAATATTTCTGTAGTAATAGTGCTGAAGGACAGTAAAAAACCTGATGCCTTAAGTTTTAGCTTTTGTGTTTTTCTGTGCTGTTTTAGTGGGTAGTTCCGGGTTTCATTAAGTGCTAGGAAGCTCTCTTCACAGGGTAGGTAGACAAAACCATTCCTTTTCTAGCTTGGGACCAAGGACAAACGAGACAAATTTCAAGCCCATGAACAAAACCAAAAGTAAAATGATAAAAAAACAAACAAGGAGGATGGAGCTTCATAACCTGAAGCTATAATTAGACAATTGACTCTAATATGCTAATGAACCATTTATAAAAGTGTGAGACCTTGTGACCAGGCATCTATTTTGTGACCATTTTGGGGTTCATCTTGGGTGTAGCCCGGCCAGGCTCTTGCACTGCCCAAGTGTGCCCATTGAGGCCTTTTAATAAATCCCTACTTTATCCTTTTACTCTGTCTAGTCCCTGTTCCAGGTAAGCCGCCAGAAGGCATCAAAACAACCACATATTTCTGTTTTAGGTAATCTTTTAGCAATACTGTGTTCTCTCTATCTGTGCTAAATCTTTCCTGTAAAAATACAAATACTTCAGCTCTATTTTCGTAATTAATACTTAGGCAACTCTGCACAGCATGGGCAGGGTAATTTCTTATACAGTGAGTTGTCTTCTGCCAGGGTTAAAAACCCCCCATTGGTCAGTTAGTATATGAGTGTAACATTTAGAGATAATTTTTAGAGGTGAAGCAGGGCAGAATTTCTGAAGTGGTAAAATAGGTGGTGCTGCAGCTCTGCTAGAGTTTCAAACCAGAAAAAAAAAAATTCCATAATTATTTATATCCTTTTTTGCTGCATTGGGCTTATGTTTCATAGGATATGGAGAATGAGCTAGTGGTTCAAGTGAGCATGAAACATGAGATAGAGCTTGCCATGAAGTTGCTGGAGAAGGATATCCATGAGAAGCAGGACACCCTCATCGGCCTGCGGCAGCAGCTTGATGAAGTTAAAGCAATTAACGTGGAAATGTACCAAAAACTGCAGGTAAAGGGACAATCTGCTGTTAAACTGCTGAAAGGATCACAGAGAGAGAAATGCATTCTTACCATTCTGGTCAGTTGGATGCTGCTGTTCCTTGGAGTTTTGGTTTCCTTGTGCTTCTTTGGTCAGCTTGACATTTTGGAACATTGCCTATGTAAACGTGGGTTCATACAGAGAAGTTCTTAAGGCAGTCACTTATTGGGTTTAGGGAAGAAAAGAGCAAGAGGAAAAGATCATGGGCTAATGTGAAATAGAGAGAGTAATAGAGTATTGTAACAAGGACATTTTTTTGGCCTGTGTTGTATAAGAAAACCAGAGGAATGTAGGCACATAATGAGGAGTTGAAGAGAAGCCCTGACCTTCCAAAGTAGGGAGAGGAAGACAAGAATATGTTAAATGGAAAAAGCTAATTTACAGTTTTGTGTTTATTTTTAAATCTGTTAGCAAATTAAGTAAATCTCTTAATTATGAAATGCCTTTTTTTTTTTTTTTTTGGGAGAATATGGATCTCAGGGACCCCAAATGCAGTTAACAAATGACCAAATACCAGTGAATTATTTATGCAAAACATGAATTTGATTTATGGAATAAATTATGAAAACCAGCACAAGAAACCAGTCAAATCTGTGGCAGAATGAGGGGAAACAAATTAGGATGCTGTGGAGAGATACTTAAATGATGAACAAAGGATTCTACTCTCCCATCTGCAAATGTAAGAAAACTGGATGAGACGATGAGAAATATAAATAGAGCTGGAGGGAAAAGTAAGAGAATGTTCTCCAGTGTTAGGATCTGGAGGTGGGGGGTTGATTTTTAGGAGAACCTTGGGGATTTTCTGGACTAAGCTCTTTTCTCTTCACTGGTAAGGTTCTAATGGTCATTGAATTTAAGTTGACATCTAAAGTGATTAACTAACTAAAGAAACCAAAAAGGAACATTCATGCTTACTAAGTATTTAATAGCATCTACACTTGCAAAGTATAAAACTACAGATTTTCTAGGCATCAGATTTTTCATGCTGTCCTCAAGGGTTTTTAGAAGGCAATCCTGAAAGAGAATCAGAACTTGAAGCCATTTTTGCCATTTGCCCCTTTAGATACTGAAGGAAAAGCCCCCACGAGGTAATGGTGCAATTATACCAATTTCAGTTTTAACCTCTTTTGTAACACAGGTTTCTGAAGATGCTATGAAAGAAAAGAATGAAATAATTAGTCGATTAGAGGATAAGACCAATCAAATTAATGCAACTATGAAACAACTAGAACAAAGGTACAGCCCCATCTTTGTTTCTCTTCATTCACAGCTCCACCCCCTTACATCTTACTGCATTCCTACAGTTGCCATTGAAACGTAGTTTTCAACTAGAGCATTTAAACCAAACCTTCCTGAAACTTCTAATTAGTGCTTTGCTCTTGGACTGTTTTTTCCTGTTTGACAAACACACTCACTTTAAATACAAACCTAATCTTTCAATTTTCTTCCTCTACTATCTTTCTTCTGGTCCTAGGTTTTTATGCTGATATCAAAAGTTGTTCTTCGCATTGTTTCAAAATTCTGATTCCTTATTGCCTACTTTTTTTTTCCCCACCTGAATGAAATGCAATAGAAACTGAAGCATTAACTTGCTTATACTTAAGCATATGCTTAATATAAACATTAATGCCTTCAAGGATCACTGGTTGTTTGCTGAAGCTGTTATAATTGTTGTCCATTGCTTTGGAAGTGCCATTATTTTCAATGACTTAATGAGTTTTCACACTGAAAGGTTGAAAAGTAAAAGACTAAAATTCCACAATATAAATTTACATTATGGTTAGACTGCATGTGCCACATAATATTAAGATGTGATTCACATGTTTTAATTTAGTGGCCTTATATGCAACATTGATCTTTCTAATTGTAAAATATAACATATCCATAAGCCCTGTCATGTTGGTGTTTGACATGTCTTTTTTTTCATTTAAATCTGATTATGAAAAACATGCTTATGTATTAAAAAAATTAGTGACATGAATATTCTTTTATTGACATCCTTTTTTCCTCTTTTTCTTTTTCTTTTTATCCTTTTATCCCAATTTTTGTTTTTACTGTTTTGCTGCCTTCATCTGTCTTTGATTTTTGTCCACTGCATTCATGAAGTGACAAAGATCTGTTAACTCAAACTAGGACTATTGCAATGTCATTCGTCAAATGTGCCAGCAATGAGGCTCAGCACCAGTATAAACTTGTCAAGGATATATCATTCTGAAAGCTCCTCCTGATCTCTTGTGTTGAAATAGTTGAATTTTCCAATTGAAACTTGAAAGTGGTATTAGAAATCCTGCACTGTAACTGATCGTAGCTGGGTTCTGTTTTGTTTTCTGAGAGAACATCATCTCCGATCTCACTTTACCCCTCCTAAAAAAAAAAAAAAAAAAAAAAAAAAAAAAAAAGAAAAAAAATAGATTACTGCACTATTACTAAGCAAATGTAAGCTAGTTTTCTAAAGCTATTGAATCACTTCTTTGTCAAATTTTATTTTAAGAGGTTAGATATCTTTACTTTTACTGTACATTTTTATGACACTCGTTTCTAATTAGTGATTTTTCCGGTTCTTTGGTACTAAGAGATTTAAAAAGTAGCCCTTCTGGCTAGTACTTCCCTTCTCCCCTGCTTACTCCTTTCACTTTTAGGCTGTATTTATCCCAAAAGCACGCTCTCTGTTGGGTTTTGTGGTTGTAACAAGCGCTGTTTTCTTAAACAGAGTGGCAGGAGTTTGAGGGAGGGAGCTGAGAAGAAAAGAGGGTGGTGCCAACATCCATGCTCTGTGTGTGCAGAGAGGGAATGCCAGCCTTTGGGTAAAGCCAGGGCACAGTTCCCCCTCCCTGATGCCACGTGGGGTAAAACATTCTCATGGAGTGAAGATGTGTGTGGAGCCTGATTCCTGAGGGACTGCAGACAGAGACAGAGGGCTCCAGCAAATTCTGTAACTGTGACTCCTGCCTAGCACAGCTGCCCTGGGAGGTGGAGCAGTGAGCAGGATTTACAGTCAGGGCCCAGAGCCTGAACCTGCCTAACCCGTTTGTCAGCTGAGGATCTTGCCTGGCTGTGTCTGCGCTGAGATCAACATCTGTGGTTGTGCCCAAAGCCTTTTCCCTCCCTCCACCCATCATTAGGCAGCCTTTACAGCTCCTGTTTCAGCTGTGAGCTGCTGCTCACCTGCACTGCAGAGAGAAGAGGCCAGGCTGCTGAGTGGCCTTCTTACGCTCCCTGATGTTTGCTCTGAAATTTATAGTGGAAATGGACAGGGAAAATGATCTTAGAGTTTTGCAGCAGAAGGGGGAGTGTTTGAAAAGGTGGGGACAGGATGCAATAATACAGAAAGTGTTTCTGCTGCATGGTTGTGTACTAGCTTATTCCTTGGTGTGGAGGCAGAAAGAGCATTTAACATGAGCTGGCTGCTGAAAAATAAAAATAACTGTCTTCCATCTTCAAAGGAAACCCAAACCAGAAGCAGTGAATAGAACAACAGGGAGACCATGGCAGAAATGTGAGCCTTATCCACCTCACAGTCATCTATGCAAACAAGTATCTGCTCCAGTATCATCTGAATGCCAAATCCAGCTGCAAACTGGGGCCAGCTCAGCACCTGCCTAAATTTCAGCAGTGCAGCCAGCCCTGGTGCTGGCCTGGGGATGATGCTGCTGCAGCTTTTGGGTAGCAAGCTCCCTTTCTGCCTTGCTTGTGGAAACAACTTGTTGATTTTGTGATTTAGGGAAGGGGTTAACGTGCTTTTGGTGTTGATGTTTTGTGTAGCCTCAGTCAGCTTCTGCACAGGGGAGGGACCTGCTTTTTCCCAATGTTGTCCTTCCCATGGCTTGCCCCTCTGTGCACTACCATTGCAGATGTGTCTGGGAGCATTCTTCAAGCCCCTGTGATAGCTGAGTGAGATAGTGCACCCTTGATAAGGTGGTTTAATTCCAGCCCTGTTCACTTGTTGGCCGGCAGCTTTGGAAACCCCCTCTGGTGCAGCTTTAGCACAAAAGCAGACATATTGCTGACGCATCTTCTTTTCAGCTGGCACTGGGAGCTGGGAGTTACTCTGTGTCCAGTGAGCTGCTGGAAGTGACAAATCAGCCATCCCACTGATTTCTGCCACCACTTACCTGAGAGGCCCTTGAGAGAGTTTTGCAGAACACGGTGCATCAGGTGGGGACGTTCCCTGGGATTTTACAGGCTCTTGTATTCTCCAGACAGGTGTAACCATGATATAGCACAAGTCCCCTTTGAGTACATTTACTTTTGTTACAATGCATCCACCATTCCCAGAAGGGAACCACAGTGAATTAATGCATTCCAAGGGGAGCTTCAGCTGGACAAACGTGGAATTCAGAAGGAGAAGATTAAATCAAATAACAATCCCTCATTTCTCGATTAATCCTTTTGATTTGTCTATAGTATGGAGCTATTTTAACCAGTGTAAGAATGCATTATTTTTAATACAGACTATTGAAATTAATTATAATGTAGATGAGGTAGTTGTGTAAATGTAGTGGGAGCTGTCAGGGTGTATTTTGTTGTATTAGGCTAGTCAAGTTTTTTGCTGTCTGATTGCAGTGCTCTGTATGCAACCTTATGCCTCAATTGTTTTGAGCTGCTTTTGCACAACACAATGCTCTGCCCTGTCTTAATGGGTGATCAGTGCAAGCCAGGCACTTTCACAGAATTTACTTAGGGGAAAAAAAGGCTTCAGAAATAACACATGAACGTATGCTAAAGGAAAAAGAAAAGCACCAATTTAAATGCTTTGATTCGAAAATATGTATTATGCTTTGGCACCTGTTATTCATCAACATAAAATAAAATAATGATTACTTACAGTCATTACTCTCTTACTGTATGCAAACCCAGGAGCTAACTTCTCTAGGCATTGTATGGATTTCTCGTTTGAGTTTGTGAGTTTCCCCCAAACTTTGTTTTTATTTAGAAATGTTTCTATTTCCCCATTTTTCTTTTATTTGTCTTCTTCACCCTCTACACCCTAGTTCTAGCTTCAGTTTTACCCAAAGTTGATTTGAATTACACCAGATTGCAGCAAGCAGAGAAGGCTCAAATGGAGGCTGAGGCTGAGGATGAGAAACTTAAACAGGAATATGTGAATAAATCTGAAAGCCTGCAGAACGAATTCTCCCAGAAGGAGAAACAGCTGTGAGTATTTCTTTCCTGTTTGGAAAAATGCTCGGCAGTAAACATTCTACGCTGCAATATGTCCTCTGTCCTAATACAGGCTGCTTGTTGTTAAATGGTTTTGAACAGAATGTAAATGCTAAAGATCTTCATGTCAGGTACTGGCAAGGCAGAAGAAAATATGTCATTCCAAGGAAGCCAAGCTGGCTTTGGGTGCCTCTAAAATGACATACAGCTTGAAAGGAAGGGGTAAAACCAGCATTATTTCTTGGCTAAAAGTGCCAGCTTAATTCAGGAGGAAATTATGCCATGTGGGGGAAAATACGTAGTGGAGTAATGGTAAAACACACTTCTAACAAAGCCCACAAGTATGGAGCAGTGTAAATTTACACAGAAATGGCACAAGAACAGCTTGATTGATCCAGCTTAAGGATGAGGTAGAAGTGGTTTAACTACCACTGCACAGGAAATAAAAAAGTGAAAATCCAGTGGAGTCATGGAAGTTAAAAGCTAATGTGAAAACCATCCCTCTGGTCTTTCTTCTGTTACATCCTTCAGTACTAATTTAAATCAGTATGTAATGTTAGAAGCTCCCTGTCAGGACAGCTGTTTTCTCTCTTTGGGAAGATAAAACATCGGTTATTTAAGTAAATCTTTGGCACAAAGATTTGGGCTTTAAAATCAGCGATTTCCAATCCAGTTGTTAGCCCTCCCCTGCCTCTCAGAACTCTGAATGTCAATCCACTTGTTCAACTGTCATGACAAATGTTCACTTTACTACCACAGTCACCTCTGCAGATTTGGGCAAAAGAACAGTTCAGACCCAAGCCTTAG
Organism: Certhia americana; assembly: GCA_018697195.1. Lineage (NCBI taxonomy): Eukaryota > Metazoa > Chordata > Aves > Passeriformes > Certhiidae > Certhia > Certhia americana. The sequence continues at coordinate 34,215,244 of CM031862.1, forward strand.
AATTCTGCAATTCTGAAACCTCCAGGTCATGTTCACTTCTTTTCCAGCCAGATGCTGAGGTAGTGTCCCAAAATGTAAGTTTTTCCTTTAAAAGTGGGTTTGTTTTAAAACAGGAAAATTAATGTGGATATAGGTTTCCCATCAAAGGACCTTGCATGAATACTCTCAGATTTTTTTCCCTCTTTTCCTGTGTTGGCACAGTTTAGATCTAGGAGGTTGGACAGTGTGCTTCCCCCCTTTGGTTTCCCCATAGCATTCTAAACTCCAACTCTTCCATGAAACCAGTAGTAAAATTCCAGCTAGTGTGGGTCTTCTATCTTGTAGTAGTAGCTCTATTTCCTTTAACTGAAGTTCAGTTAAGCCAGTAGAATCTGTATCCCTCTTTATGCTGAACCTAAGCTGTGTAGAAAGCTCAATAAAAATAGTAATTTAAAGTCCTTCCTCCTTTATTTTCAGTTCTGTTCAAAATGCCATAAACCTTAGTCTTAAAATAGAGGATTCACATCTAAAGGTGTAAAATTAAATAACTTTTATGGTATCAGAGATAGCTGAAATGATTGTCTGCATCACCAATGACACTGTGGCTGGTTGGTTTGGTTTATTTTAGAAACAAGCTGTATAAAGTTAAGAGGCTTTGCCTTATGCATGTTTTAAAAATACTTCAGGATTTTGTGGTTAGTGTTCTCTTACTCATTTACTTCAAAGATCAGGTCTTCAAAACTCTGCCATATTCCTGATCCTTTAAACAAACTTACTTTGAAAAGCATTTTCTAAGTGACAATGCTTTGTTTTTTACACTTGATACCTAAAATATTGACACATTATTTCTGATTTAGAAAACATGTAAATTAATAGTTTATTATGATAGTAGTCTGTTGCACCCAGAAATCAACTCAGGTTTGTTTTTAAAAGTGGTACTGTTGTGCACAGTGATTTTTGTTCTGTTTTCCCTGTCCTAGGCTTCAGCTGGAAACGGATTTGAAGATAGAAAAAGAGTGGCGGCAAACCCTAGAGGAGGATCTTCAGAAGGAAAAGGAAACTGTGTCTCATCTGAGAACAGAGACCCGAGAAATAGTTAACCTTAAGAAAGTAAATTCTGCAGCAAATTTTGATTAGTAATATAGAAATTGACTGCAAAGTTAGTTATGGACTTAGACATTGTATTTTAAAGAATTTCCACGAATGCATAAGGAAGATTACATGAATGTATTCTCACAAATAGAATGAGTTAAAAAATGGGCTTTTTACTCCCCATTTAGTCCTCAGATCAGAAATCAGTACTTTGGATAAGGAAGAATGAAATCCTTGTTTTCCCTTCTCAGAGGCTCTGTCTCCTTGCTGTAGGCCAGACCATGGCTCCCTGCTGCTCTTGGGCTCTCCAGTCAATCAGGTTTATTTTCTCCCTGGAAAGGGCTACAGAAGCAAAAATATTTGTTTATCTCTTGGGTTCTAAGAGAGTTTAATCCTGAGCAGTTGCTGTTCAGGTTGGATTTGGAGGGAGTGTGAGGGATCACTCATTCACTTGGCTTTCTCAGCAAGATCAGCTTCACTAGGAGCAGCTTTCTAGGCAGCAGGGCAAGCACAATCTGAAAATAATTTCGTTTTATTTTGTTTTGTTTTAAGGAGTTCCTTAAACTTCAGGAGAAGAACAAGAAACTGAAAAGCATATGTGAGGACCAAGAAGCTGCTCTCCAAGAACTGGCATCCAAGCTGAGCGAGTAATTTCAGTATTCACAATGAGTTATACGTGGGTTTTTTTGCCATATACACTTACTTTAAGAAAAATAGTGGGACAGTGGTAATGCATATTAGGCAGTATATGACAGTACTGTTATTATTTGGATAACTAACCAGTTATCAGAAGTCAATGTGTCTAGTTAGGTCAGGCCTAACTTTTGTTAATTTTTATTTAATGTGGGATGGCTGTGAGCTCCTGTGTAATGACAGTGCTGTGAACAGAAAATCCTGGTTTGAAGGGCATTGGGCTTTGTTCTGCAGTGAGAGCAGTTGCCTGCTTTGCCAATTGTGGCATTCCCAGAGGAGCCTCAAGGAGAAGGTAACAGCTCTGGCTCCAGCAGGGCAGTGCTGCTTTTCTTGAGCCCCAGCCAGACACCAGGCCTCACACAGCTGCTCATTCCCTTCCCCACCACTGGGATCAGGGATAGAATTGGAAAGGTAGAAGCTGGAAAACCCATTAAGTGTTGAGATAGAGACAATTTACTAGAGGAAAGAAAAGCCACACATGCAAGCAAAGCAAACCAAAGAATTAATTCACTGCTGCCCATGGTTGGGTAGGTGTTCAACCACCTCCAGGAGAGCAGGACCCCATCACATGGAATGGGGCCTTGGGAAGGCAAAACTCCATCACTCCAAATGTCCCCCTTCCTTCTTTCCCCCACTTTATGTACTGAGCATGATGCCATTGTTCTGGAATGTCCTTTTGGTCCCCTGCCTGGCTGTGTCCCCTCACTTCCCATCACCCCAGCTCCTGTGGGGAGCAGGGAAGGCCTTGGCTCTGTGTGAGCCCTGCTCAGCAGCAACAGCAGCATCTCTGTGTTCTCACTCTGTGCTCAGCACAAATCCAGAACACAGCCCCAGGCAGAAACAGCACAATCTGCAGAGGATGGGAGGAGTTCACCTGGCCAGCAGCACCTTCCTTACTGTCCTGTGGTGTTGAAGTGTTCATTTAATAATCTCTGTCTTCTCAGTGGGTTTGCTGTGATTTATGTGGCCTTTGATGCCCTGTAGAAGAACTTTGTGTGTGTCTCCTATGACTCAGTTCTCAGTGGGTTGGCACTGGATAGCTGTGGGGAGGCTGCTTGCTCCAAAATGACATAATGTGGTCTTGTACTCCTGTTCAGAGGACATGACTTAAATTTTTTTTAAGTACCTAAACCAGCTTTTTAAGTTGTTAGAGCATAACTGGCTATATAAAAGTTTGAAGCAGCATTATCTTATTCTTCAGATCAAAGCTGAAAATAGAAGACATAAAAGAAGCGAACAAGGCATTGCAGGTCAGTAGCATTTTGAGAAAAGAAACTCTTTTTTTTTTTTTAACTGTTCTTTTTGAAATCTTTCATAAGCATGAGAAGACTTCTCTCCAACAGCAACTGCTCCGGAGGGACTCACTGTATGATTTCCTCCAGTGGGAAAGAACCACAAACTCCCTGTAACCCCCTGAAAAAAATCCATTTGCTTTTGATTTTCCTTGATTGATGCACAGCTGTGCGTTTTGGCCCTTTTCTTGCAATGGTACACACCCTTCTATAATTTCAGAGTGTATCTGGGACAGAATGTGAGGTCAACTGAGCTTTAAACTGCATAGTACTTCTCAGTGATTAATAAATATTTGATATCCCAGGAAATAAGTAAACTCGTAGCACCAAAGCTGATAAAACACGATGTGTAATGTCAGCAGGTTTGGTTTGTCTTTTCTTAAAGACAGCAGGGAGCACTCGAGAGCAGGGATTTTTTTGTCTGCACATGTCTGATCATCTGGTGTGTCACCTGGCACGTTACTGCAGTCCAGGTGAAAGTGTCTGAAATGGTTGAGCAGAGTTCTGGGTTTACTACAGAAGGAAATTGACAGTTCTTGACACTGTCCTGGTTTGGGTTTTTTTGCTTTCCTGCATCTTGAGGACTGTTCCCATGTGATGAGCAGGGACTCTGAGGCTTGGATGCCTTTCTGCTCTTCCAGCTGAGCCACTGCCCAGCTTTACCACCTTGAGCATGTTCTCTCTGCACCCGTGCTCTGTCTTGTCCCCTAAGGTTTTGCAGTGTTTTGGAGCAGTTCTGTGCTGCTTCGGAGTGTCTTTGTGACATTACACTGAGGGCACTGAGCATTCAGGCAGTGAATGTTCTGCTCTTGATTTGTCTTGTCCCCTGGAGCCCAAAGTTTTACTTCATCAGATACATATAATTATGATAATTTCTTCTCCAGGGCCAGGTTTGGTTGAAGGACAAAGAGGCCACTCATTGCAAACTATGTGAAAAGGAATTTTCACTTTCCAAAAGGAAGGTAAAACTTTAACAAGATTTCTCCCAACTTGTTTATAAGTATTATGTAATTATTATTACAAGTATGATGTAATTATTAATTATCTTTGAGGTGTGACATGAAATGCCAATGATCAGGTGAATGCAGAGTTATTTTTGAGATACTTTGCTAGTTTTTTGATGCATACAATGCAGCTGGGCCCTAATTTCAAAAGAAACAGCATCATGGTGAAGTGCCACAAAGCAACTTAGTTAAAAATGACTTGACTACATGTCCAATTGTTATCTCAAGCTCTTATCTGCTCTGGCACTGTTAGAATTTGACATGTGTAGAAGTCTTTCTATGGCATTTATTTATATACTAGAGTAAAAAAATAGGAGTTTATTGTAATTTTAAAGTAAAATGTGACATTAATTTCCATGCTTTATTGATGTGTGCAGGAAGTTTTCTTTCCCTTTTTATATAAGTCTCAACTAGCTACCTGCCAGAAGCATCCACTGTTCTGGATATCATTGCTCATGCTGTATTTTTCTATAGCAGAATACATTCTTAATCCAGGGTTTGAATGAAACCTTCAAAGCATCTCCATATATATCTATGTATCTGTGGTGCAATCCTAGACAAACATCATTTGTGTAGGATTGCATCATAGTTTGGGATGTAGATGAATTATCTTTTGCAAACTGACTCCCTGCTCAGACCCAAGGAGGAAAAGGAATTCTGTTTTGGATTGCTCTGTGTGTATTTGTTGGTATCCAATTACCAAGTATGTTTCCACTGTAATTTAAATTTTTAATCTTCTGCCCGTGGTTTTACAGCATCACTGTAGGAACTGTGGGGAGATCTTCTGCAATGCCTGTTCTGACAATGAACTGCCTCTGCCCTCTTCACCAAAGCCTGTCCGGGTCTGTGATTCCTGCCATGCAATACTTATACAGAGGTGCTCTTCTAACGTGCCATAAGATGTTTGTTAATTCTGGTGTTTAGCTCATCCTGTAAAAACCACAACACCAACTAAAGATTGTACAGCAGTATTTCCAGACTTTCAGGTAAGCAGCGTAGAGTTGCAGTTTCAAGGTACTGTGGACGAGTTACTGCCCTGCTTCCACTTGAAACAAATGGAGACAATGGGACCCAAATGTAGAAAATGAACATCTGAAAAGAAAACAAACCCAGATGTGTTTGGTCTACCAAATGGCTCAGCAATTTTGGGAGGAAGCAGGGCAGTTTACACAGGATGCTCATTGGTAATGTGTATTGGATGGGTATTGTAGTTGTTAAGAGGATCTGGAGAATGGTGATACTCTTCCATGTGCCACAAGTCCAACCTAATTCTGCCACAGAGTGTGCCTGTGATGGGCTGTTGTGAAGCAAAACCATGTGGTAGCTGGTTTTAAATTGTGCTGGAAAAAAGTATGGCAATTAATGCAGTGGACTGAGAAGTTCTTGCCAAATACCGTGCGTGCATTTACTTCCTCTTCATTAGCAGCATTTGATACATCCCAGAATATTGCACTGGCACCTGTTCTGTGCAGTCCCAGGTGTAAGGGGAGCTTTGGCCACCCAGGGAACAAACAGTGCCTTGGGGCACTCGCTGAAGGAAGGTGTGTTTTGCTGAATGATTTTTTCACATGAACTATTAATTTGATGTATCTGTGTTTCCACTGACAGAGAGCTGTTCACCACAGAGCTCTTGTCTGGCGTTGTCTGTGACCTTGAACAAGTCTGTGCATTATTTTCATGCAAGTCGTGCTCTCAAGCTTGTATATGTAATCACTGCATAGCTCTAGAAACCACCTGGAAAGACTGGGATTAAATACTGGGGATCACAGCCTTTCTGTGTTGGACAGGGAAGTTCTTCTTTGTTTTGTCACCATCTTTCTCAAACTTTCAGAGTTGGTTCCTAAACTTCATTTTTTTGCAGAGCACTTTTGAGCCCCTCTGAGTCTAACCACTCTTGTCACCGATGGTAACTTTTGCTGGAACATAAAATCCTTGTTCTTTCCATAGGCAAATAGAAATAATATCCTTTGATAAATTGTCCTCACTGCACTGCACCCTCTTCCCTTTAGCCACTGCTGGCATGGGCTCTAGCCCTGGACCCTCCACGCTCCAGAATTACCAGCCCTGTAGTTTCTTCAGCCCTGGAGTAGCATTGCTGACAGCAAAAGGGAGGCTGCAAACAGGTTTTTAGTGTCCTTGCACTTTGTTTAGCTTGGCTTTGTCTCGGAGGATAGGGATTTAGTGAATATCCTAAAAGTTAACACAGCTATTCTTTTTAACACCTCAGTGTAGTTGCTTATGTAGCTTTTGTAAAGAAAGATGTTTTTAAAATGACCTGGTGTAACTTTTTGTAAAATACCACACAAATACTTGTAAATCTGTAAATAACTTTTGGAAGAAAATAAATTTAAGTTATCTGAGAATAACGTCACTTAATTTAAATTTGTAATTCAGAGTATTTTATTTTATTATGACTTGTTTGAGTTGCTTATAAAGCCTTTGCCTGTGTTGGGGAGTGGGGTACCCTGCTAAAGACACAATCAGGTGCTGCTCATGTGCTTCCAGGTGGGCTTTACCTGGGGCAGGGTTTGATGCAGGGTAGAGGGGGTAGGATAAAGTTAACCTGTACTGCTTTAATAAGTAACTTGTCAAAAGGGATGCAACTAAACAGAAATCATTTAAAATAGGCCATCTTTTAAAATAAGAATATAGTGCATTTCCATAACGTGCAATAAATTATTACTTAACTGCCATGTTTTCCTCCCCTCCGTGCTGTCCTATTTGCATAGGAAAAGGGTAGCATTATTCAGATTGCTATTACTGACTGCAGGTAAGACTTCTGCCTTGAATAAAATGAATGCTGCATGTTCCATATGCTTTCATTTCCTTTGGCATCAAACCACATACCTGGCCTGCTTTGAAGATTTTTGGACGCCACTGTGACTACTGCTGTATCTTTGTCTGCCTATGAAACCCTGCTCTTGAGTCTAAATCCTTCTCACAGAGCACGGCAAGAGCTGTGGGGTACCCACGAGAACCTGGAGCTGTTCAGACAGCATCAGAGGAGCATTTTATTCCTCTTGGGAACAGAAGCGACTTCTGCCTTCGCGCTCTGGGGGCGTTGGCGAGTGCCCGGCCGCACTGTGATGTCCCCAATGCTCCTCCCCGTGCAGGGCTCGGGCTGAGCCCCCGCTCCAGAGCAGGGCTCGCTGCCCGTGCCTGCTCGGCCGGCCCTCGCTGGCACAGGGCCGTGGGACTGCAGGCAGCGGGCACAGCTCTGGGCACAGCTCTGCTCACGGCTCGCGGCAGCGATTCCTCTGCCCGCCCACACCTGCCTCGGGGAGCTGAAGGGACAGGACGGGCAGAAGCGTCTCAGTGCCTTGCACACAGTGCAGTTGTGCTGGCTGGGCTCCAGTGCGGCGGACTCTGCAGACTGCCAGGTTGTACAAAAGAGCTCAAAGCACAGCCCCAAAGGTGAGTCCTAGGCAGTGTCAGGGCTCCTTCTCCCCCGAGGGAAGCGCAGGTGTTCCCGAGTGAGGAAGCGCTGCAGAGCTGCAGGGTTCTGCTCTCCGCCGGGCCCGGGTAACAACGGGCTGTTTGCAAGTGCGCCTTTCCTCCACCTTACTCTAAGGTACTTTCCCTGCAATCGAATTAACTCTGGTGCTACCACTGCCTCTTCTTGGGAAACACCTCAGCTTTTCAAGAACCCCCTATTTCTGCAGAGCAACAGTGGTTCACATGGTTAAGGACACATTTCCCTCCCCTTCCTAGTCAGTGCTGCTCCAGCGTTTGGAAAGCTTCCTGTGCCAGTTACCTTTTCCAGTTCCTCCAGTCCCTTTGACACCCAAACACATTCTCTAGTGAAATAAACTCCATTCTCCTCTCTCCCACAAGAAGACATTTATTACAGATATAACACAGTACTAGCAAAACAGGTGACAGACTTGCAATACCCAAGATCACATTTGACATTTTAAGGGAGGCATTGAGGACAAAGCAGTTAATTTGGGAGATCACACTGGCTCAGAAGAATAAATACCTTTTTCAATTACACATCAGGTATGTTAAGTGTCTTCAAACAATAAGTTTCTTACATATCTTACATGTCACAAATGCACAAAAGGTTTTATCAACGTGTTTGGGTTGTGTGTTACTGAAAAAGTATCGGGCCTATCAATATTTTAGAGATCTTGGCTTCTAATGAGCTCTTACATAGAATGGCTTGGCAAACTTTGAACAAATACAGACAAATAAGCTCTGTGCAGTGAAAAAAAAAAAGCTGAACCATGTTCAAATACAATAAATTCAAGAAAAATTCAAGAAAGAAAAGAAGTAACTTGCTTCCAAATTCCCCGCTCTTCCTAAAAGTATGTTTGTGGAAAAAATAGTAAAAAGCATCAAATGAACTAGCATTTGACCTATGTGGTGTTAGCTAAAGCTGTGCTAGTGTTTCAGCTGGACTTGCAGTTGCATGTGTGAAATGCAGGCTCTAGGACACTACGGCAAAGCCTGGAACTAAACCTTGGTGCTTGGTGTTGTGGAGGCAGAATCAGGGGTGCTGCTCCTTCACACAGGTGTGCATTTGCTGGGGGTGCTGGCAGCAGGAGGAAAAGCCAGAACAACGACTGAGCCTCCACAGCTTTATGCTGTGGTACACTTATCACATACAACTTATCAAAAGGGTTTAGGAAAGTCATTACCAAATAAACTAACCTATTCATCTACCCCTCTCCCCTTAAACAAGTGAATGTTTAAATTTGTTCACTAGACCAAGATTACATAGAACTGAATCAGTGTTCATAGGAGTTACAGTACAACCACCTTTTATGGAACCATAGTACAACATTTTAAACTGACTGTAGTCTTGAATATGTAATACATCCTTAGGAGTAACTAGTATAAAAAGTATCAACATCAGTGGTTTGAATATAAAAATTTATTTAAAGTCAGAGTATGCAACAAATAAAACCTACAGAAAACAGATTTTCCCATCACAATCTGTTGCTTACCAAATAATATTGTGAAAACACATTCCTTCAGTCATTATAAAGTTCTTAAAATACAAAAGAAATTAAATTTTGTAAGAAAGTCTAGTAGACCAGAGACTGTTTCTTCCAAGGTGTTTTGCAGAAGCAAGGCTATCCTTCAATACATCCCACGCCATCCTCCTCCACCCAAACTGCCTTGCCCATAGTATCCTCCACTATTTCCACTGCCACGACCTGCAAACAATTGACACAAGGTCATGCATATATGCATACATACCTTAGAAAAAGAAAGCATGGGATGGGTAATACACAACAATTGGCTGAAGATGACGACTTACACTAACAATGCTCCAGCACTCTTGGAGCTCTTATGCTTAACCAGCATTTGCTGCAGTAGCACGATGTGTAAAGCCCCCGAAGATTTAATTTCAGAAAATCACTGCCCCTCCTTGCCTTCCCCCAGCCCAAAGCCCACCAAGCCTTGCCCCCTCTCTGTCAGAGGGCAGACATTCACACGTTCCCCCCAAAGAGAACCCTGCACTTACTGTATCCGCCCAAGCCGTCAGGAGTTCCGTATCCCCCGCTGTAATTGCTACCCATTCCCATTCTCCCAACAGAGCCGTAACCTTGATCTGCAAAGCCAAAAGTGCAACGTTACACGCTTGGAACTCAGCAGGCTTGGCAAAACATCGGCTAAACGTGCAACGGATGCATACCCATTCCATCTCTGCCATAGCCTCCCATTCCAGAGCCACCTCCAGCAGTGGAATTCAGGAATAGTTCAATATATCGATGCTCTGTAAGAAGCAGAAGAAGCCTCAGTTTGCAATTTGTTTCCCAGACCAGAAGCAGAGATACAAAGCAACCTCCCCACCCCGTTTTACAGGTAGCAGACAGAAGGCCACGAACAAGCCAGTTTGCAACGTGGTCAACTGGGAAAGCCTTAGGCTGGATCTGCTGCCAACAGCCCTGCTAGAACCTTGCCAAGGTCAAGGAACATGACATGTCAGGGAACACGACACTCACGCATGTGATTCTTATCCTTGGACATGGCAGCTACTGCATCCTCATGTGTTACAAATTCCACATCTGCCTCTCCTGTAGCTCTTCCATCTGCTCCAATATCAATGTGAACTCTTATAGGGTTCAATGGTGAGAAAAACTAGGGAAAAAACAAATTAAAAACCAAAGCACGTTAATGCAGAATTCAAGCCGGGTACTTTTTTTCCATTCCCATGGCTAGTGGTGCAGTGCTTTAATTCAGTGTCATCCTAGCACATCAATTTAACTACACATTTCTCAAGCAGTACCTAGTGGTAGTGGGACATTCAACATCAGGTCAACCTATGTTTACAACCCATTGTTACTACACAGCTTGGAGAGCTGCAGCTCCAGAGCCTGAGGAGCGTTCTTTGAAAGCAAAGATACGAACAACTCCTGCCCACACACAGCTTTGAGCAACACAGTCAAGTGTCACGGTATCCTGGACAAGAAAATAATCTGTTGGTTTTCATTTGGCTCTGCTTCTTCAGATTTCTCAAAGCAAGGATGCAGTCATGGAATTCAAGAAAAGCTGCCTGTCAATCATGCTGCTCTTCTTTGCTGCTCCAGATCTAAGCCTGACTTTTGGCCCTTGTTGTCACAGAGTCTTTACACCCTAAATGAAGCAATCAAACTGGCACTAGAAAATACATAAGTAAACCAACCAACCCACCCACAAAAGCAAAGAAACACAAGCTTAAGAACGGAACTCTGCATATGTAATACATAGGTGCAACTGGCAAGACAGCCTCTCTCCAAGGATGGAGAGAGTTTAAACCAGGCCTCATATCCCGAGAAAGCGTTTTCCCCAACAACAACACATCTGCACTGACACAAGAACGCATTCCCAAAATCCTGTGGATGTGCTTTTATCTGCTACCCTGATCCCTTACGAGAGGGATACAGTCCTCTCCAAGCCAACACAGCTCTCTACAGCCTGCTCACCATGCCCCTCCTGAAGTAAGTCTCAGGTCAACAAACAAATATGCAAACTAAGCAGTTCAAGTTTCACATTACTTCGTAATTTTCCCAAAATCAGATAAGCTTAAGCAAATCCTGAAGGCCTTAAAAAGAGGATACTGATTGCAATAACTGTTGTCTCTGCAATACCCCTTTTATGGAAACGAAAGAGCAGAGAGTGCAAGGATTAATGTTAAATATAGCCTTGCTGACTTCTCCAGTAATCCCACCTCAGACAGCAGCTTTCTAAAAGCTCGTTAACTTTGTGCAGATGGAGCAGTGACTTGTTTGAGAAGGCTCCCTGAGTTTGGACTGGGACAGATAGGGACATGCACACTGCTGGCATGAGGAAGCCCTTTCCCCCGTGGTACTTACGTTAGCAATATCGTTTTCCGTGGCTCGGAAAGGCAGCCCTCTCATGTGAACAAAATGACCGCCACCATGGAACCCCGACCCTGCATCTCCAGCTCCATAGCCATGTCCTCCCATGCCTATTGGAAAACCCAAACCAAAAAAACCCACACACCTCTAAGATCATGAAAAGCCAAAAGTCATCGCTACTCTTTTTCTGAGAGCACTGAATTATACCAGCGAATGCACGGTGTTTACACCTCCCATGTATCAACCCAAACCTTAACCAGAAGCCCTCCTAAGCAATCTATTTACCTTTTCTTAGATTCCCCAGTCCCCTCCCCTTTTTAAACAGCCTTCTTTAACAAAGAGCAGAATGAAGCTATTATCTCTGTCTTGGAAATATTGCATCTTGCAACTCAAGTAACAGGAAAACCATTTTAAACAAACTATTAACTTCTTTTACCTCTCCCATCCCTCATTCTGTCATCATAGCCGTCGTTTCCATAGCCATAGTTATTATAGCCACCATAATCATCAAAGCCACCATATCCTGTGCAACGGAGAGAAGGAGAGGAGAGATTACATTCCTGCTCAGAATCCACAGAGCAATGCACACACAGCACTCAATTCTGCAGTCTCTGGGCACCCAGCACTTTGCAAACAGCCTCTGCAGACTGTCACACCTGGGTGGCTGAACACGGTGCAAAAGCACGTTTCTTTTTATAGAACACAGACTGAAACATGCAAATGGAAAGAACTAATGAGCGTAGCTCCCTTATTACAATGTTCATCTTAAATACTAAGCCACACGTTCGGATAGATCACGAGTTCTTTTCAGATAAATCCATCCAACCTGAAGGGCATTACAGCTACTGCCATTTCTTATTTCTTGACAAGTATGTCAGAAACATGAAACTGCCAAGAGAACCTGTGTTCATTAGATGAACATACCACCGTCATATCCACCACCTCCTCGACGCATTCTGTCATACATACTTCCACGCCCAGCTCCATAATAACCCCCTCTTCCTCCTAATGGTCTATCATATGGTCCAGGTCGCTGTTGTCCCATCATTCTTCTCGGCATGTCAGAGAATCCTCTGATTTCGCTCTTACTACTTTTGAAGATTTCAATGTATCTAATAAAAGAGGGTTTTCAAGGTACCAGTAAGAACACAGGCAGAAGCAGTTTGAATTTTACAAAAGGCCATTCTACATTTCTAGAGCTAAACGTACAAGCCAATAGCCGTGACTAGAAATACCATACAACTTAAGTTTCTCCTCAAAACCGTAAGAATCTTAAGTGTATTAAAAAAACCCCACTTTTAGAGTGGCAAAAATTACTACGTGGAAATTCTAGCTGTACAAATTAAGCTTAAAACATGTCTTTCCAGTATGAGAAACATACTGTTGAAAAAAACAATGTCTGGCTATAGCAGCATTTATCACAAATTGCCCTACACGAGCATGATCGAAACAATTTTCTGAGTTTAGCAAACACTACCCAGTGCAATTCTGTCTCCCCCACCCCCCACATCTACCGATTTCCCAAGTTAACTTAGGATCAGTTACAAAAATTCTTAAAAACAGCCAACTCCCCAAAGGTCCCCAACCCCCCAAAAGCATTACTGACCCACAACCCCCAAAAAAATAAAGATTTAACACCATCCCAAACTCTCCATCCCCACCTGTGCCCTATTCTTTCCTTGTGTTTCCCCAGAGCATTTTCTGCTATCTCCTTTGAAGCAAACTGCACGAAGGCCTCCCCTGTGCTTCTCCCCTGGTAGTCCAGCGTCAATGTTATCCCATTTGGCACGATTTCCAACCCTTTAACCCAAGGACAAATAACCCCGTCAAGGGGAACAGTGTTAAAGGCTGAAACATTCCCATCTGTAGCAAATACTTAAAGCATATCTAAACAACAACAACGAAAAAGAAAACCACCTTGTTTCCCCCATCACCCAACAATTCAAGCCCCACGATCTTTCATTTAACATTTATGGATTTAGCCATATTTCTTTTCTGTTTAGACTATGCAAAAATGCAACCGCCTAAGTTACATGAAGAAAACATAGCTACCAATCAAGCAATTTAACCGATCCAAATGCTAGCATTCAGATTACCCCAATTTGCACAGTATGTTTCCCACCTCGACAAAACCAGATACATTTTGTGTTCTACTACGTCTGTGGTTATCTGTGCTTCATTTACAGGGCATAGATCTTACTTAACGCAAACTAATTCAACACAATCCCTCCCCATCCACCCCATTAACAGCTATTAAACACGTACAAAACATTGCGCAAAAGATACAGAACACCTCTAAAAAAACCCACTACGCTTCGACTATACTGGAGGTACCTTGGAAAAACTGCACAATCTCTTCTTTGCTGCAGCCAAACGGCAGGCCTCGGAGTCGTACCACTGTTCCATCATTGGTTGTATCATTGGGCCCATTGTGTTTTCCAGTCCAGTCCATCTTTTATTTAATTTAAATCCTAAAAAAAAAAAAAAACCCAACAAAACAGAAATAAAACCCCTCTGAGTTTCCGTCCACACCTAAGCCCCTCCCTTAAAAAGAAATCCGTTAGGTTTCATTTATTTAGATAACTAGCACGACGAATCACGAGCTTTATTTCTAGTTCGGATTTAAGACTCTGCATCTAAAGCGGCCCCGAGGGGATCGATCCGCCCGGGCCCAGGCAGGGGATTTAACCCCAGGGCTGCCGGGGAGCACGGCCTGGACGGCGGGCAGCACGTGGGCAGGCACGGCGCAGAAAGCTCGGCATTTACTCGCTGCACAGTTCACAGCCGCTCCGCACAAGCTTGCGGCTTTTGGTTTTTTTTCGGTTGTTTCTTTCCCTCGAAGCGTGACAGTTGAGGAAGGGGCCGGAACCGCCAGGCCTTCCTTTGTCTGCCCTCAGCCGGGGGAGGTGTGCGTGTGACGGGGGCGTGTGGGGGGAGCAGCGCCGCCGTCCCGTAAAGGGAGCCGCCATCCCCGCCTCGTCAGGCGCGGAGCCACGGCGATCCGCCTGCCGCCGTCCGGGAGACAGCGCGGCCCTGACCCCCGCCTGCTGCCCGCCGCCATTTACCGCGCCTATCCCGGCCAGCCCGCCCGCCGCTCTCCCGCCGCCGAGTCCCTCCGCCGACGACCGCTGACCCCCGCTGCAACGGGGAGGAGCATGGATTTTTTTTTTTTGTATCCGCTGCGGCGCCGGCGCACGCGCGCCCCCTCAGCGCCCCAGGGCACCTGACACCCGGGCTGCACAGCCTTTCTAGATTATGTGCGCTGCTTCTGGACAGTTCCGCAGCCCTGGGTCCCCCCCCAGTCACTTTCGTGCTTCAGCGTCCTAGATATCATTTCCCTATTCTGCTCGGCCGCGTAGCACGGCCCGATCGATTTGGTCTCTTACCTTTTTCGTCTTATACGCATCTTTTTCCCCTCCCCCGCCCGCCGGCCGCCGCCCGGGGCCGACCCGACGCCGAGCAGGGCCCCGAGCCCCCGCCAGCCCGCCCCGCCTTTGGCCCGCGAGCCGCCCCCCGTGCCCCGGGCGGGCCCCGCTCGCCCTCTCCGCTCACCCGCTCGCCCTGGCGCACCGCCGGCCGTGCCGCTGCCGCTCGCGCCGTGCGGGGACGCGCCTGCTGCCTTGCCGCCCGCGGGCCGCCACCTTGCGCACCACCCGCGGGCAGCCGAGCTCCGGCCGCGCGGACTATTCGCGATACCCGCACCCGCGCGCCGCCTCACACCAGCCGGGGCGGCCTCCCGCGCACGCGCGACTCGCGGCGGCGGGCGGGATGCGGGCGGGGGGGGACACTGGTGGAAGGGAGCCACGGCGCAATGCGGGGTCAAGGGGGCGGGGTGTTCCCGCCTGTCCCTGTCACCGCCTCCTTGCCCTGGGCCGCCCGGGCGCCTGCGCCTCCGCCATGGCACGCGGCCGCCGCCGCTCGCGTGGGCGCCAAACGGGGGAGCGCGCTGCGCGGGCGGGGGCGGGGCGTGCGCGTTGCCCGGCTCGCCCCAGTCCCGCCATCGCCTCC
The DNA here is from genome assembly GCA_018697195.1 of Certhia americana. NCBI lineage: Eukaryota > Metazoa > Chordata > Aves > Passeriformes > Certhiidae > Certhia > Certhia americana. Next base: position 34,230,622 of record CM031862.1, read on the forward strand.
GGCCGCCATGCCGCACGGCCCGCCATCGCCTCAGGGCCGCCTCGCCTCAGGGCCGCCATTCGCCTCCGTCCCGCCATCGCCGCAGTCCCGCCATCGCCCTCAGTCCCGCCACGCCGCAGTAGCCCGCCCATGCCTCAGGGCCCGCCATCGCTCCGGGCCGCCATCGCCTAGGCCCGCCATCGCCTCAGGGCCCGCCTCGCCTCCAGGCCCCAATCGCCTAGGGCCGGCCATCGCCTCAGTCCCCCCATCGCCTCACGGCCGCCATCGCCTAAGGCCCGGCCATCGCCTCAGCCCGCCATCGCTCAGGCCGCATCGCCTCAGTGCCGCCATCGCCTCAGGCCCGCCACGCCTCCGGGCCGGCCAGCGCCTCAGGCCCGCCATCGACTCACGGCCCGCCAATCGCCTCACGGACCGCACATCGCCTCACCGGCCGCCATCGCCTCACGGCCCGCCATCGCCTCAGGGCCGCCATCGCTCAGGGCAGCCACGCTCAGGGCGCATCGCCTCAGGCCGCACCCCCCACTTCCGCCTCAGGGCCGCCATCGCCTCAGTCGCAGCCATCGCCTCAGCCCAGCCATCGCCTCAGTCCCTGCCATCGAATCAGGCCCGCAATCGCTCAGGCCGCCATCGACTCAGCGCCCGACATAGCCTCAGGCCGCATCGCTCACGGGCCGCCATCGCCTCAGGGCCGCCATCGCCTCGGCCCGCCATGCCTCAGCCCGCAACTCGCTCAGGGCCGCCATCGCCGGGCCGCCATGACTCAGGCCGACCATAGGCATCAGGGGCCGCCATCGACTCAGGGCGCCATTCGCCTCAGTCCCGCCATCGCCTCAGCCCGCCATCGCCCTCAGGGCCGCCAGCGCTTCAGGCCCGCCATCGCCTCCAGGCCGCCATCGCCTAGCGGCCGCCATCGCCTCACGGCCGCCATCGCCTCACGGCCCGCCAGTCGTGCTGTGCAGTTTGTGTCCCGCCCGGTGTCCTCTTGCTCGGCGCAGCTGGGAGGGAGCCAGGATGTGAAGGCTGCCGGCTGTGGGCGCACGGCATATGATGCCCGCCCTCTCCCAGGGCAGCCTGCCGCGCCGGGCGGATCCCGTTCTCCCCCATGAGGGGCGACCGCGCTGGTGGGCTGTGGTGGAGAGCCCTTGAGGCGTTCAGGGCTGTGGTGAGGAGGCCAAAACGTCTGTTTTAATAAAAAAAAAAACAACAACCCACCCCCCCCCCCCCCCCCAAAACCCAGGGCCGCGCGCCAGGGGCGTTACGAAGAGTCTCAAATCGGTTCGGCCTAGAAGTGCCGGGACAGGGGGCGCGGGCTCCGCCCGATGTCAGTAACTCAATTAAATTGAAGTGTGCCGTTCGATTTGGGGTATAAACCAGGTTAGAGAGTCACTTGCAGAGCTCAGCCTGTGGGCCAGTGTAAACGAATGCAGATCCAATTTTACGGTCGATGCCTTTACCCAAACGCCATTTTCTGGAAATTCCTGGCGGCAGTTTTGTTGCGTGAAAATGGTAAGTTAAAAAAAACCCCCGGCTGCTTTTTTTTTTTTTTTTTTTTGAGGTGTGCTGCAGTGACATTGCCATTCCCTGACTGTGGCCTGAGCGCTCAGGCTTGCTTTCTTTAATCGAGAACTTGTTCCAGAATTGTGTGCTGTGGCGCCCAGACGTTACAGTACAGAGAAATTAGCACAGGCGTGCTGCTTTTTTTTTTTTTTTGGTCAAAACATGTGACCTTTACAAGAGAAATTTTGTGATTTTGTTTTGTGGGCTGTTAAAAATATGTTATTAAGGAATTGGCTGGATTTATTTGAGTAAGAAAAACGGCTAATTTCTTCAGAATGATTCAGAATAAAGGACTCTGAGGGATAAGAGGATTCAGATGAAATCTGCAAAGTGATACGTAAAACAGAATCTGGCTCAGAGAGTAGAGTTGATCTGTGGTGGCTTAGGTTTGGCATGGTTTGGTTTTTTGATTTTTAATTTCCTCTATGTCTGGAAAGAAAAAAGAGCAGGTATAGACCGCGGTATGAGTCTTCTCTCATTAGTGCGTTGGGTTGCGTAGGTCGTTTGGTGCAGTGACAGTCCTATCCTCACTCATCAGGGTGTTGTGAACACTTGGACTAATTGGTACTATTTCTAGCAAAAAATAAGATTAAGATGGATTAGGCATTCACAGGCCTCGTAATTTTGTTGTCGTACCTCTGATAAAGATTGTAAAACTATGAAAATATGTGTAGAGTAGCCAATGGGAAAACAACGGTTTTGGGTTTAGTGACAATATGAATCCATTCTAGATGTTCCTAATTTCTGAATCTCATATTAAAATGCCTGCCTTACCAGGTCAAGCAAAAGTATGGACTGGAACATGTCTATTCAGGAGAGATTCTTTTGGGCCCATAAAAATCTAAAAACCTCAAAATTCTGTTTTTGAAGTCGTGAGTTCTAATTGCCTTTTTTAATATTAACTTTACATTTTATTCATAGTAGTGTAGGCCACCCTACTTGCATGCTGATCTGGAATGCATATGTTTTAAAAAGTTTTTTCTACAGTTTCTGGACGTAAAGGCTTTAGTGTGAAAGTAAAAGCTTTCGCTTAAAGCTGAGCCTTAAATTCAGAATTTATTTCTAAGATTGGAAGAAAGTGTGAGGCAGCCATGCAAACAATATCAGCAGATGTGTCTACAGGAAAAAAATCAGGAGAAATGCCAGAATGGCAACGCAACTATCGTGTCAGAGGTACACAGGATGGCAGTATTTCAAAAAAAGTCCATGCCTTTTAATTACACAAACAAAAAAAAAAAGTTTTATTTAGTAACATTCTTACTGGTCTTTGTTCTGGCTAGGATCTTTAGAGTAATGACATGAACTCTTCCTGGGAACAGAGGGAATGTAACTGTACTGTAAAATGTTAGAAGGTATTTACCTGGACAGAATTCAGGCTGCAAGTGCAGCTGCTAGTGAAACTACTCATATGGTTTGTGCTGTAGGTGGATTGTTGGCCCCGAAAGGAATTGTTATTCAAGGAAGTATTGAAGTTAAAGGGAACATTTCTGTCTCTCAGAGGCGAACCTGACCAGTCCTTATTGTACTGTTCACTCGACTTTCAATATTTTAAAGTCAGCTCTGGCCAGCAGCAAACTGTGAGGAAAGAGCAAGGCACAGGGGCCAAGGAGAGTGTTATACATCCTTGGGGCCTTGGGGATCTTGGGATCCATGTCCACAGACTTAAATTAGTGAGCTACAGCAAGTTTGATTTATTTTTTCCCCAGTTTGTCTCTTCTGAGCTCCCTACCGAGGCAAGTGTATTGTCCCATTAAAGTTTTGTTTGTTTTTTTACTCTCAGAGGAGTATTTTGCAATTAAACTGAATCATGTTTTATCTTATAGTAGAAAATGAAATGACGTATTTGTAATTGCAGAAAGTTGGATTCCTGCGGTTTTTTTGGCCTGCTCTTGATCGGTTTATTTTATCCTTAGGACTTGGATGAAGATTGCCGCAAAAAATGGCAACAGAAATTAACCTTTCAGAAACAGCTTTCATCAGACAAACCTGAAACCCGGAGAGATTTTACAAAAATTAGTGGTTATGATTTATAATGAAAAAACATCAGACAAGTGCAGAATTCATTCCCAGTCACTCTGGGATTAGTTTTTAGCTGAATCAGTTGCTGAATCTGCTCACTTGGCATGAGACAAGGGTGTGGGACTTCCATAGTCTCACTTGATCCAGTAAGGAGTCACATTATAATCTTTATTGTTTGATGGATTGTTCATGGGTAGGACTTTTGTACAGTCTCTCTGTAGTAAAATGTTAAGGATGTATAACTAAATGCTTGCTGCTGTTTTGATAAATTGGATTTCTTTTAGGGTTTCGACAATGGTTGGAGCAGAGTGGCCCTCAGGCCCACACAGCGCACAGTTCTTCAACGGAATTTGGTCACTCAGCTACACCTGGAGTGTGTTGAGGGGTTGGTGGGAGGGACCAGGCACATCAGAATGTCATTTATCATCGTTAATGGTTTTTGTAGTGAGGGTCCTGGGGAACGCGTGTGCTTCGCGGCCTTCCTGGCAGTACTGTTAAATTTCATTTGAATTAAAGAGAAACCCAAACC
>CM031862.1:34235962-34308312 GCA_018697195.1 Certhia americana
CCAAACCGGACCAAGCCCGCCTAAGCAAGCTAGTGAACCGGGGCTGAGAATTCCCAGCCCCCGCCCCGGGGAAACAGCCGTGCGTTAACAAAGAGCGAATGGAAGCCTATGTTCTCTGTCGTGAAATATGCATCTTGCAACTCAATAACAGGAAAAAACCATTTAAAAACAAACTTTAACTTCAGTTTACCTCTCCTCCTCCGCCATCCCTCATGTCTGTCATCATACCGGCTGGTCCCATAACCATGAGTTATTAAGCCACCATAAGTCATCAAAGCCACCATATCCTGTGCAACGGAGAGAAGGAGGATAGATTACTTCCTGCTCAAATCCACAACAATGGCACACACCCCAGCACTCAATGCTGCAGTCTCTGAGCACCCAGCACTTTGCAAAAACCAAGACCTCTGCAGTACTGTCATCACCTGGGTTGGCTGAACACGGTTCACAAGCAGCGTTTCTTTTGTATAGAACACAACTGAAACAGCAAATGGAAAGAACTAATGAGCGTAGCTCCCTTATTACATGTTCATCTTTATTTTTTAAAAAACTAAGGCCACAACGGTCGATAGATCACTAGTTCTTTTCAGATAATTCCATCCCAACCTGAGGGCCATTACAGCTACTGCCATTTTTCTTATTTCCTTGACAAGTATGCGTCATAAACATGAACTGCCAGGAAACCTGTGGTCATTATATGAACATACCACCGTCAGTATCCACCACCTCACTCGACGCATTCTTCAACATCTTCCACCCCAGCATCCAGACATAACCCCTCTCCTCCTAATGGTGTCCTACATAGTGGTCCAGGTCTCTGTTGTCGCCTCATTCTGCTCGGCATGTGCAGAAGAATCCTCGGAGTTTCGCTCTTACCTACGTTTGAAATTTCAATGTAATCTAATAACAAGGGTTTTCAAGGTCCCATTAAAACAACGCAGAAGCGAGTTTGAATTTTTTACAAAAGGCCATTCTCTTTCTCGAAGCTAAAGGCTTCACAAGCCATAGCCGTGACTAGAAATACCATACAACTTAAGTTTTCTCCTTACAAAAACGTAAGAATCTTAAGTGATAAAAACCCCACGTTTAGGAGTGGAAAAATGGACTACGTGGAAATTCTAGCTTTACAAATGTAAGCTTAAACATGTCTTGTCCAGTGAAAACATACTGTTAAAAACAACACTGTCTGCTATCAGCATTTATCAAAATTGCCCTACACGATCATGATCGAAAGCAATTTTCTGAGTTTAGCAAACTACCCAGTGCAAGTCTGTCTCCCCCCCGGCCCCACATCTAGCCGATTTACCAATTAACTTAGATCAGTTACAAAAATTCTTAAAACAGCCAACTCCCCAATCCCCAACCCCCCAAAAGCAGTTACTGACCCACAACCCCCGAAAAAAATAAAGGGATTTTTACACCATCCCAACTCTTCCATCCCCACCTGTTCCCTATCTTTCCTTGTGTTTTTGTGCCCAGAGCATGTTCTGCGTGCTACTCCTTGAAGCAAACTGCAACGAGGCCTCCCCTGTGCTGCTTGCTCCCCTGGTAGTCCAGCGTCAATTTTCAACCATTTTGCACGATTTTCCAACCCTTAAACCCAAGGACAAATAACCCCCGTCAAGGGGAATCAGTGTTAACAGGCTGAAACATCCATCTGTAGCAAACTTAAGCATATCTAAACAACACCAACGAAAGAAGAAACCACCTTGTTTCCTCCCCCCTTTCCCCCATCACCCAACAATTCAAGCCCCCGATCTTTCATTTAACATTTATGGATGTAGCCGATTTTTCTTTCTGTTTAGGACTATCAAAAATGCAACCGCGCCTAAGTTTAATGAAGAAACAATAGCTACCATCAAGCAATTTAACCGATCCAAATGCTAGCATTCAGATTACCCCAGATTCCACAGGTATGTTTTTTCCCGCACCTCGACAAAACCAAGATACATTTTGTTTTCTACTACGTCTGTGTTTATCTGTTCTTCATTTACAGGGCATAGATCTTACTTAACGCATAACTTATTCACACATACCCTCCGCCAATCCACCCCATTACACTATTAACACTTACAAAACATGTGCATAAGATACAGACCCCTCTAAAAAAACCCACTACGCTGTCCTATACTGGAGGTACCTTGGAAAACTGCACAATCTCTTCTTTGCGGACAAAGCCAAACGGCATGCCTCGAGTCGTAGCCACTGTTCCATCCATTGGTTGTATCGATTGGGCCCATTGTGTTTTTTTCCAGTCCGGTCCATCGTTTTGATTTAGATTAATCCTAAAAAAAAAAAAAAAACCCAACAAAACAGAAATAAAACCCCTCTGGTTTCCGTCCCACACGCTAGCCCCTCCCTTAACAAGAAATCCTTTAGGTTTCATTTATTAGATAACTACCCCGAACGAATCACGAGCTTTATTCTAGTTTCGTGATTTAAGACTCTGCACTAAGAGCGTCCCCAATGGGATCGATCCCCCCGGGCCCGCAGGGGAATTAATCCCACCCCCATGGCTGCTCGGGAGCACGGCCTGTCGCGGGCATACGTGGCAGCACGGCGGCCGAACCAACGCTCTGCAATTTACTCGCTGCACATTTTTCACAGCCGCTCCGGACAAGCTCTGCCGCTTTTGTGGGTTTTTTTTCGGTTGTTCTTTCCTCGAAGGAGCGTGGCTTTGAGGAAGGGGCCGGAACCGCCCAGGCGCTTCCTTTGTCTTCCCTGCCTCCGGTGAAGGTTTGCGTGGTGACGGGGCCCGTTGTGGGGGAGCACTGCCGCGCGCCTTCCCGTAAAGGGCGCCGCCATCCCGCGCCTCTGTCAGCGCGTAGCCACGGCGAGCCGCCTGCCTCCGTCCGGGAGACAGCGCGGCCCTGACCCCCGCCCTGCTGCCCGCCGCCATTTACGCGCTCTTCCCGCCAGCCCGGCCCGCCGCTCTCACCGGCCTCGTCCCTCTCCCTCGTCCCCTCTGGCGCGCCCCGCTGCCGCCCTTAGTATCTTGCCGCGTTCGCCGTCCCCGTCCCGTGCCCCCTCTTCCTCCCCCAGGCCCCTCACACCTCCTGCTCTCCGGGGGCATGCCGTCCGCCCTGGGCTCGGCCCTCAAAATGTCGGGCCGGCGTATGCGGGAGCGAGGCTTCCGTGTCCACCTGCCTCCCCCCGTTCCCGCCGCCCGCGTGTGCCCGCGCGCCGTGGGTCCCGACCCTCCGCCGAGCGGTGCCCCCGACCCCGCCGGGGCCCCGCCGCCTTTGGCCGCCCGAGCCGTCCCCCCGCTGCCTTCCGTCGGTCCCCGCTCGCCTCTTCCGCTCACAGCTCTCCTCTGCGTCACCGGATGCCGTGCCCGCCTGCCAAGCTCGCGCCGTGCGGGAACGCGCCTGCTGCCTCCGCCCACCCGCCCGCCGAGCCGCACCTGCGACACCACCCGCGGAGCCTACCTCGGCCCGCGCGACATCAGCGATAACCCTGCAACCGCGCGCCGCCTCACACCCGCCGGGGCAGTCTCCCGCGCACGCGCGACTGCTTCGGCGGGCGGGCTTCTGCGGGCTGGGAGAACGTTGGAAGGGAGCGCACGGCGCATGCGGGTTAAGGTGGGCGGGGATGTTCCGCCTTCCCTTGTCAGATACCGCAGCCCTCCTCTGCCCTGCGAGCCGCCCGGGCGCCTGCGCGCTCCGCCCTTGGTCACGGGCCGCCGCCGCTCTCCGTTTGGTCGCCAAACGGATCGGGCGCGCGCGGTCGGGCGTTGCGTGCCCGTGGCATCGCCCTCAGTCCCGCCATCGCCTCATGTCCCTCCATCGCCTCATGCCGGCGCCCATCGCCCTCAGCCCCCATCCCTCAGTCCGCCATCGCCATCATTCCCCTCCATCACTGCCCTCAGGCCCCCGGATTCCGCCTCAGGCCCCGGCCATCGGTCCTCACTGGCCGTCCATCGCCTCATCCCGCCATCCTGCCTCATCCCGCCCACGCCTTCACGGCCAGCCGATTCCGCCTCGAGGCCCCGCCATCCGCGCTCACTCCCGCCATCGCCTCGTCCCGCCATCGCCTCGGCCCAGGCCATCGCCTCAGTCCCGCCATCGCCTCAGGGCCGCCATCGCCTCAGGCCCGCCATCGCCTCACGGCCGCCATCGCCTCAGGCCCGCCATCGCCTCAGGGCCGCCATCGCCTCACGGCCGCCATCGCCTCAGGCCCGCCATCGCCTCACTCCCGCCGTGGCGGTGGCGGTGGCGGTGGCGGCCGCGGCTGCCGGTCGTCGGTCGTGCTGTGCAGTTTGTGTCCCGCCCAGCGTGTGCCTCTGCCTCGGCGCAGCTTTGGGAGGGAGCGAGGATGAGGAAGGCTGCCGGCTGTGGGCGCACGCAATGGCTGCCCGCCTCTCTCCCAGGCAGCCTGCCGAGCCGGGCAGGATCCCGTCTCCCCCATGAGGGGCGGACCGCGCTGGTGGGCTGTGGTGGTGGAGAGCCTTGAGGCGTTCAGGGACTGATGGTGAGGGAGGCCAAAACGTCTGTTTTAATTAAAAAAAAAAAAAAAAAAAAAAAAAACAACAAAACCCCCCCCCCAAAACCCAGTGCCGAGCGCCAGGGGCGTACGAAGAAGTCTCAATCCGTTTCGGCCTAGGAAGTGCCGGGACGGGGCCGCTGGCTCCGCCCGCTGTCAGTAACTCATTAACTTGAAGTTGTGCCGTCGATTTGGGGTAAAACAGGTTAGAGAGTCCCTTGCAGAGCTCAGCCTGTGTGCTCAGTGTACACGACAATGCAGATCCCAATTTTTACGGTCGATGCCTTTACAAACCGGCCATTTTCTGGAAATCCTGCGGCAGTTTGTCTGCTTGAAAATGTAAGTTTAAAAAAAACCCCGACTGCTTTTTTTTTTTTGAGGTGCTGCAGTGACATTTGCCATTCTGTACTTGGCCTGAGCGCTCAGGCTTTGCTTTCTTTACTCGAGACTTGTTTTCCAGAATTGTTTGCTGTGGCGCCAGAATACAGAGAAATTAGCACAGGCGTGCTTGCTTTTTTTTTTTTTTTTTGGTCAAAACCATGTCCTTACAAGAGAACTTTTGATTTTTTTGTGGGCTGTTAAAAATATTTTATTAAGGAATTGGCTGGATTTATTTTGAGTTAAGAAAAACGGCTTAATTTCTTCAAGAATGATTCAGAATAAAGACTCTGAGGGATTAAGAAGGATTCAGAGTGAAATCTGCAAAGTGATACTGTAAAACAGAATCTGTGCTCAGTAGATAGATTGAGCTGTGGGGCTTTGTTTTGGCATGGTTTGGTTTTTTTTTTTTAATTTTTCCTCTCTGTCTGGAAAGAAAAAGAGCAGGTATAGACCTGGGTATGAGTCTTCTATCATTAGTGCGTTGGGTTGCGTGGTAGTTTTGGTGCAGTTGACAGTCCTTATCCTCCTCATCAGGGTGTTGTGAACACTTGGTACTAATTGGTACTGATTTCTAGCAAAAAATAATTATTAAGATGGATTAGGCATTCACAGGCCTCGTATTTTTTGTGTCGTAACTCCTGATAAAGATTGTAAATATGAAAATATGTGTAGAGTAGCCAATGGGAAAAGGTTGTAGTGACAATATGAATCCTTTCTAGATGTTCCTAATTCTGAATCTCATATAACATTGCCTGCTTACCAGGTCAGCAAAAGGTATCACTGGGAACATCTCTCTTCAGAGAGATTTTTTGGCCCCATAAAAATCTAAAAACTCTCAAAATTCTCTGTTTTGAAGTCGTGAGCTTCTAATTGCTTTTTTTAATATTAACTTTACATTATTACATTAAGATATTGTGAGGCCACCCTACTTGCATGCTGAATTTGGAATGCATATGTTTTAAAAAGTTTTTTTCTACAGTTTCTGGAAGTAAAGGCTTTAGTGTGTAAAGTAAAAGCTTTTAGCTAAAGCTGAGCTCCTAATTCAGCATTTTATTCTAAGATTGGAGAAAGTGTGATGCAGCCATGCAAAACAACTCTCAGCAGATGCTGTACAGGAAAAAAATCAGGAGAAATGCCAGAATGGCAAAGCACTATCTGTGTTTCAGAGGTACCACAGGATGGCAGTATTTCAATAAAATTCCATGCTATTTAATTAAAAAAAAAAAAAAAAAAGTTATTTTTAGTAACATTCTTACTGGTCTTTGTTCTGGTCTAGGATCTTTAGAGTAACTGACAGAACTCTTCCTGGGACAGAGGGAATGTAACTGTACTGTAAAATGTTAGAATGTATTTTACCTGGACAGAATTCAGGCTGCAAGTGCAGCTCTAGTGAACTAATCACTTACTGGTTTGTAGCTGTAGTGTGGGATTGTTGGCCGAAAGGAATTAGTTATTAAAGGAAGTAATTAAAGTTAAAAGGGCACATTTCTGTCTCTCAGAGGCTGAACCTGACCAGGTCCCTTATGTACTTTGTTTCACTCGACTTTCAATATTTTAAAGCTCAGCCTGGCCAGTCAGCATAACTGTGAGGAAAGAGCAATGGCACATGGGCCAAGGAGAGTGTTATACAATCCTTGGGGCTTGGGGATCTTGGGATCAATGTCCACAGACTTAAATTAGTGAGCTCCAGCAGTTTGATTTATTTTTTTCCCCAGTTTGTCTCTTCTGAGCTCCTACCGAGGCAGTGTATTGTCCCACTTAAAGTTTTTTTGTTTGTTTTTTTACTCTCAGAGAGTATTTTGAATTAAAACTGAATCTATGTTTTATTATAGTAGAAAATGAAATGACTGTATTTGTATTTGCAGAAAGTTTGGATTCTGCGTTTTTTTGGCCTGCTCTTGATCGGTTTTATTTTATCCCTAGGACTTGGATGAAGATTTGCAGCAAAAAATTGCAACAGAAATTAACCTTTCAGAAACAGCTTTCATCAGAAAACTGAAACCCGGAGATGATTTTACCAAAAGTTAGTGGTTCTGTTTATAAGAAAACATCAGACAAGTGCAGAATTCATTCACAGTCACTCTGTGGATTAGTTTTTAGCTGAATCAGTTGGCTGAATCTGCTCACTTGGCATGAGCCAAGGGGCTGGGACTCCACTAGTCTGCACTTAGATTCCAGGTTAAGGAGTCACATTTATAATCTTTATTGTTTGATGGATTGTTCATGGGGTAGGACTTTTGTACAGTCTCTCTGTAGTTAAAAATGTTAAGGATAGTATAACTATAATTGCTTGCTGCTGTTGTTGATAAATTGGAATTTATTTTAGGGTTAGACTAATCGCTTGGAGCAAGGAGTGGCCTCAGGCCCACACAGCTGCACAGTTCTTTCAAAGGAATTTGGTCACTCAGCTACACCTGAGAGTGTGTTGAGGGGTGGTGGGAGGGAACCAGGAACATCAGAATGTCATTTATCATCGTTAATTGGTGTAGTGAGGGCTCCTGGACACAGCGTGTGCTTCTGCAGGCCTTCCTGATCAGTACGTTCAATTTCATTTGAATTAAAGAGAAAACCCAAGCCAATCAACTCCGTTATTTTTGGGACATGTGAATTTGAGTCCTCAATGTCCCCTCAGCCTGACTCCAGCTGTATGTCTGGAGTGTCCAGGCAGCTGCTCTGGGTCACAGAGATGTTGGTCTCCACTCAGGCACGTGCATGAATCCTTCATGTCCTCCTGCTTCCCCTTGGAGCAGTGCATGGAGCCAGCTCACAGCACCTCACTGCTGGGGCCCTTAGGTTCCACCACAAGGTTTTCTTGGGGTTCTGTTTGTTTTCAGTAGAGGGGACTGACTTTAATGCACTCATTTTCCATAGTAGCAATGACAAGACTTGTTGGGATTAAAAAGAAAAATTGTTTCTTTTCCACTTTTAGTTGTGTTTGTATGGTAATTATTCACTTGAAATGCGTGTGCAAAAGTTACTGGGAACGTGTGTTCCAAATTTTTTAAACAGCAAATAGAAATATGATTTCTAGTGAAATGAAGGGTTAGTAGACATTAGAGACTTTCACCAGACCTGACTGGTGGTGTAAGCAAAATAATCCATCGCTGAGCTAGTACAGGTTCTGTTATACCAACAAAACCATCTATGACCTCTAAATGGTAACCTGGCCTGCAGGTGTATACAGATCATGACCATGCCTTTGCAGGATTTTATAATACACAAGGGTATGGAGAATTTATCTTCTAAATAAGACCTGTTTAGGACAAGGAAAAATCTGTGCAGCATGCAAAGGTGGTTGGCCTAATTCAAAAGGGATAGCTACTCTGAAAAATCAGTGCAAAATGGGTACCTAAAAGTGTGTTTAGGACCAAAACTGATTATAGCGTGCGTTTTGATTTACTGAAACATCATCACTCTATGTATGTTGAGATAAAACGAAGAAAGAAAATTCTTCCACTTAATAGCACTAAATAAACTTTCTTTTTTCAAGGTTCCTGCTTTGGGCTCAGATGGTTCACCCCAGTCAAAGAAATTCCTCTCTGTGGTCATGCTACTCTTGCATCAGCTGCTGTGTTATTTCATGTACAAAGTAGGTTTCCAACCTATGTGTTACTATAACTTTATAGAACATTTGCTTCTAATTAATTCCTCTGGTTTTTAAGACAAAGGCAATTAAACGTTCAGAACATCTATAGAACACAAATGGAGATACCCTGGCTATTGCCTTTTACTGCTGCTCTAGTTGCAAGGCTGTGGTCTGATGCCTGCCCTCTGACTCCTGTGCTATATTCCTCTTGTTTTAGAAAAGTGCTAGATATGCAAATGTAAACTGGGAGAGGTACAGTAGGATTTGATGAATAGGGAATATTGCTCTTTCTGTTCAAAGGGCATTCCCACTCTTTCCAGTTTTCCTGACAATTGCTGTGTTTATTAGCCTCAGCAGATTTATTGAGTTAGTTGGGAATTTTGCCCAGAATACAGAGTTACTCTAGATATATTTGAGCTGCATAACTAACTTTATCTGAATATACTGAGCTACTCCCAGGGCTCTAATAATTTAGATTGAAATTCTTGTGTTTCATAATGCTGCAATGTTCTCTTTTTAGAAAATACAAATTCAGTTCTCACATTCGTGACACTGAGTGGGGAATTAAAGGCCAGACAAGTGAAAGACCATATTGTCCTGGACTTGCCACTTTTAACAGCCTACCCTCAGGTTCGTCAAAATTTTATTCATGATAGGCTTTCAAGGAAAGTATGTGTTTGTATGTGTATGTCAGTGTATGTGTCTGTCTATAGTTGCATAGATCCATACCTATATAGTGCATATTTTTACAGTATGTGTGTTTTTTTTTCCTTCAGGAACTTAAGGAAGTAGAAGAATTAATAAAGGTAAAAGAAGAACCCATCAGTTGTCTTAGAAAAACATTTATAATAGCTTTGCTTGTTTTTATGTATTAAAATGGCTAAAAAATGGTGTCAAGGCACTGCTTGATGTATTCCTGAATTTGAAACACCAAACTTCAAAGCTCTCAGTAATGAGTCAGAAGATCAGGGAATGTAACTCTCCAAAGTGCTGCAGCTGAGCCTCTGTCTCCCATTACCATTGACCAAAGCATTGACATTTATTTCAATGGCATTTTCAGCCCTTTGTGTACATAAGAGGGCAGTCTGTGTCCTAGCCCTCCTCTAGGCCCTGAATTTCTTCCCAAATTGAAATAAGTGGGGCTTGCAACTCACCCATATCCATTCCTGCACTTGGTGTGTTTGCATTTCTTAGTTGCATGTACTTCAGTGTTGCAAGGAAGACCTTGCATAAGCCCTCTTCTAGCAGGGAACGTGCTCTACAGAAATGCTAAGGAAATAATATTTTCTATTCAAGTGATGAGGGGTTTTTTTCTGTCTCCTTTACATTTTCCACCAGGCGGCTGTTGGTGACATGATTGTTCAAGATGTCCGTTATTCTCCTGACACAAATAACCTCTTAGTCTGCCTCAGTGACACTTACGAAAGGTATCTTACACTCTTTTAATTTTTTTAATCAAGAGTGCAGAAAATGAGTTGGCCTGTTTAATCTCTATTCCTTATATACTAGTCTCTTTTTACCTGGTTTTAAATCAGGTGGAGATTAAAACCCTCTGATTTAAATTTCTGTGAAATGTGATTATTTTATCTTTTAATATGAGCTTATTGAAGCTGCAAAGCTGAGTAAGATCATTCTGAACTCTGTCTTGAAGAAGTGTAGGAAACAGTTTTAATGGAGGTGTGTTTTTCCCATCCATCTGAGTCCAAAGATGACCCAATACCTGGCAGGAAGTTGGGAGTCCTGCTTCAGTTCAGGGCACATTTGGCAGGATGCCAGGGATCCTTACTTCCTTTGGATCATAATCTGCTTACACATGCTTAACAGCACCATAAGTAGCTTTAGAGAGGAAATTCCAATTCAAATTATTCCAAAGCATTTGCTAATCTCATCTGAACTTCATTGTTAATTTAAATATGATTTAGGTATACGCTGCCAAAACATAACTTCTTTAATCAGGCCAAATTACTATTATTACAAACTTGAAGTTTGGCCTAACTAATGGTTTAAGTCTGGGGTAATGGAGAAAAAGAAATATTCTCAGCTGAGTACTTATTATTTCACTCTTTCAGACTGTTTTGTGGGGAGGTATCAGCCAGTTGTAGACTGGTTTAGAGTGCCATGAAGACCTGAAGGATGTTAGTTACTTTTCTGCTCTGAAAGGAGGTGGAGCACTTGGTACATCCTGTAGTGAGGCAGTAATTTTTTCAATTATTAAGATGTTGAAACATAGTGTGATTATTTTATTTTATTTTATTTGTGACTAATATTTCAGGATGCTCTGTTTTCAGAAATAAATAGAAAATGCCTGGCTTAAGGTTTTTTCTCTGCTCATTCAGAGGGTATTAGGTACAGAGTGATTTTCTGCCAAATACCATTGGGAAGACAATGTTAGGAATCTTGTCTCCTCTAAATATTTTAGGGCTGGTTTTGAACTGTAGAGAAGATGATTCTAAAGCTTTTTTTTTTTTTTCCTAATAGTTAAATTCATGTATAATAAAGAATATGGGCTATTAAAATTTCATAATTATGTTCAAGGTCTGTGTTGGAAGACTTGAAAGTGAGTGCACAACACTTTTTGTCAGTTGAAAAGACAGGAAAAGTGAAAGGACTCATACTCACTGTTAAGGGAAATTCCAGTGGAAAAGGCCATGATTTTTACTCCAGATATTTTGCACCTTGGTATGGAGTTCTGGAAGACCCTGTTACAGGTATGTGTTTGTCTGATAAGCAACTCATACTTCCGTTTCAGTTCAGTTAAAAGGATCTTATTAAAATTTGTTAATCTGTTTTTGTATTTTGGAGTCTCTTAAAAAATACTGGTTTATATGGATAGCAGGAGTGCTCATTAAACTAAAAACTTTTATGACTGAGGCCAACTCATTCAGAAAAAAATCAAATCAGCTTCTTGCTGTCTTTGGTCAGATATTCTTGGGTCTTTTTCAGATCTTTTCCCTCAGGTATTAACAATTAGAGAAAAGTGAGAGTCTAGTTCAGTACTCGATGAGTATTGCAGTGGAAATTTATATCCACTTCTGTTGTGGTCTGGTTTTTTTTGTGATGCTCTGGATTTTTGTTTGGATTTTTTTCCAGTTTATTTCAGCTGAGACTTTCCCTAGTTTCCTGACACTTTCTGCTGCTGTTCTCAGCTGTGAGAGCTCAGCTAGCTGCATGTTTAGGGCAGCAGGACATGTTCCTGCCTCTTCTGATGTGGCAGTCAGTGTGATGATCATTGCTGCAGGATGGTGTCCTTTGCTTAGGTGTCATTTAATTATTGATTAGCTGAGAGTTGGGACTAGTGAGGATGCCCTCACCTAGCAAGATTTCTATTGAAGTTAGAGAGGATGTGGAAGTAATACTGCTTTACCATGAATTGAAATTATAAGTTCTCTCTGCTGTGCAAACTCTTTTTTTTTTTTGCCCTAAACACACAAGGCACTTGATTTATGATATTTACATTTTAACTATGTTTACTCTGTAAAGTAGTGATTGTAATTTAATTCTGTACTTTGTTGTCCAATTTCTGTTCAGGTTCTGCTCATGCTGTTTTAAGCAGCTACTGGTCAGAGCGGCTGGGGAAGAAAGAAATGCTTGGTAAGATAAACTGTTTTATTGCAAAGCTATCCATTTATGTAAATCTACTCAAGAAAAGAGTATTGTATTACTACTGCAATCCAAACTGTAGCAATAAGTCCCTGTCCATTTTCTCAAGATGAATAGAATATTATGTAATATTTTGTGTACAAGGTAATTATTGAGAAATTGCTTTCTTTCCTATCCTCCACCATGACACATCATGCCCCAGGGAGTTTGAAGTGTTGGTTTCTGGATCATTACTCTCTGCAGTCAGTTTTTGAGCTTGGCTTTTGGATTTTAGTTCTCATGACCTTTCATCATAACTGAAGCTTGGTGAACCTCAGGGGATGTTGTTTCTGTGTTCTGATTCAATCAATGAGATATGCTTATTAGATCACATCTTTGTTATTAAGCAAGAAACTTGAGAACCTGGTGGAAAAAACCCAAGAGAAACTGTTAATATATGAAATGCTATATAAGGAGGTGTTGGGCAGCTCCTTGCTTCTCCTATTTCTGGTGCTTTACCAGAGAACACAAGAGAAGCAATACAAAATACCCTACCTGGTTCCCCAAGAGGGGACAGGGGGCAATTCTGCACACAAACCTTTGGTCACAATTGGTTTAGACCAGAGGTTGGATACTTGATCTAATAAGGTTCTTTATCCATACAAGTAAACACTTTTCCAAACAAACAGCTACCCTGAATATAAGCCTTCTGTATTGGTCAAATGAATCTCAGAATGGATTTTCTTGAGGATGGTAAGTCTTTAAAAGATCCACTATAAACAGGACCTTCTCCATCATGGACTGAAGGGAAGATGTAACATTCTGTCCTAAAGGTTTTGTATTTGCATTTACACCACCCAATATCTGTGATAGCATAAATAATGCTCGGGTGGGGAAAATCTCAACACATTTTCTGAAAATGAAACATCCACTTTAGTAATGAGTCTTAATTATGGATTGGCTGTTTCTCAGAAGATTCCATACATATATGTCCTCAAACTTCTTCTGTGGTAGAAACCATACAAAACTGTTTTAAATAGGACAAGTTAATTTGATGCATTTTTATGAGAAAATAACTTTTCCTTACATGTGTCTGGCTGAGAGGTATCAGGTAGTACTGGGCAAATTCTACTACTAATGAGACTATTTGGAAAAGATAGGCATTCAAGGACATTCCATATCACCAGATATTAATAAGTAAGAGCATCTTTGGACTTTTTAGAAACCTCTGTGGTGGTTTCTGTAATATCCGAGACTTTTTGTTGCAAAAATAAAGGAAGAATTTCTTCCATAAAGTGAAGGATGTGTTAGTTCCCAAACAGATTACATATAAAATAATACAAAAATGAGGAACATGAAATCTATTGTCAGATCTCTGTGGCTATTGAGGTCTCTAGGAGGAGGTCAGCTGCAGCTCTGCTGAAGCTTCAGACTTAATTTCCTGTGTTTGGGTTCTCTTCCTACTTTTTTTAGACTAAATTGTCAAACAACAACCACCCCCACCAACTACAAAGAGAATTTTCCAGTGCTTTTACATGGTGAAATACTTTATGATCATTTCTTGAAGCTGGGTACATGTCCTTGAATTTGAACTCCTGGTTCAATCAGGGGTTTGTATCAGTCCTTGCCTTTCTTTCATTTGAGGGGTTTCTGCAATAAATAAAAATGATAATCTCTCAGATGTACAGACTTCCACAGTTGCTATGAATGCAGTGTATAAGTGTCTGTGTATCCAGCCCTTCATGCTGCTGTCATATTTCTAAGGTAATGTTTATAAACATGCATAAGGAATCCCATACAACCAGACAAATTAGAGAGGACTTCCCAAATTGTTGTGGGGAGAAAGGGCTTATCCAGGACAGTTTTTATCTCAGGTTAGGCTAGGGGAATCTTGATATACCAGTTTACTTGAGTCAGCTGTATTCATTTGTGGGGAAATTTGTTGTTACTGCCTTTAACTTCTCTGATTCCTTCTGGTCAGAATAGGTTTGTAGCATTTAAAGGTTGTTTCTTGGGGGTGGGGGACAGAAACTAAACAAAAATTACCACCAACATTACCAACAAAACACATAAAAAGACAGAAGAATTTGCTTCATTAAGGTACAATAAATCTACCTGTATTTAAGTTTTTGAATTTAATTGAATTCTCATGAAATCAAGAGTTTTCATTGCAGCTTTCATCTTTTCCAAGTAATCTCAACATACAGATTTAAAACATCAGATTAATGCACAAGTGTAACATTTCTTCAAAGGAGAGATGTTTCCCTCCATCAATCACCAGATTTGTCCACCTTCTTTCTTAGGATAAAAAAGTCTTGGAGATCTTCACTTAGGTTAAGGAACAAGTGCTTCCTTCACATTCCTCTGTAAGGTTTAGAAATTAAAAAAGAAAAACCCTAGGATTTCTTAAAATAAATATTATTACAGGGGTGTTGCTGTTTCTGAGTTGATGTCATTCTGATGACATTAGTCCTTAAATTCATTAAGCAGGGGTTATTGAGCTCCATCTAGGCTGGAAAGAAGCTCCAAAAAAAGCAGGATAATGTTTGTACAAGCCACCAGCTGATGTGTGATACTGAGATATCAGCATACTCAACCTCACAGGCCTTCCTAAATTTTCCTTGTGTGTCAGGTCAGCCACAGGGGAGCCCTGAGCACTGTCAATTCAGCTGTCAGATGTTGTTTGTACAGTTGTACAAACTTGTTTTCACAGAAAATATGTGTAAAATCTATGTATAATGTGAGGTATTCCTGGTAAATACAGGCATGGAACAAGCATGCAACAACTTTGTGATCTAAAAGGTGAGTGCACTTCAGAGATGGCTGAATGCCCCCAGAGGCACTGCTGTTAAATGAAATCCTCTAGGTATTGAAATGTTCCATGCAGGCCTGCTTACTCTTGGACATAGCATGAAATATCACTGCTTTTGTGTGAGAGAAGGAACAGATCAAGTATTATTTTCATATAAGCTTAGCTAAAAATTTCTTTGTGGGTTATTTTTTGTTTCTCTTCTACTTTGGAAGTTTCTTTAAAAGTAAAATTAAATGGACCAATATCAAAACAATCTCAGTAATCTTGACATGAAAGAGCTAGAGTTTGAACATCTAAAGAGAAAAAAACCAAACCAAACCAACCTTTGAAGAGTTGAAATAATTTATCTCCTATTTGAATCTGCTGTCAGGTGGGTATGGAAGAGCTTAGGTGTGTCTCTACACCTGGCAATAATAATTGATCAATTTTAGCTGGCCTGGGTCTTTTAAGAGTCTGAAATATTTAGTCAAAGCATTACTCCATTCATAGATGGTGTTATGACAAATATAACCCATGGTTCTGTAAATGGAAAAGAAGAGAAAGCATCAATCTCAATATCTAAATAGCTCCTGTTTCCACACTTTCAGAGTGCTTGCTTTGTCTGAGAATCTATTTTCCTGATCTAAGAAGAGCTTTCTTAGCACCAGTGGCTGAGAAATAGTTTTAAAGCTAGCAGCCATCAGAGAACCTGTGCTCTGTTGGGATCTGAATATAGTCCCTGCCCAATTTCTAAATTGTGGATTTGAGAGGAAAAATGTGCCCTTTGGCTTTGGACAACTTCTGGAGCAGTTGGAAGTTCACTGAGTAGGGAGACTGAACATTATTGCCTCTTCATCCATTTAGAGCCTCTCAAAAAAAGCAACATTGCTTGAAACTCAAACCTTTTCTAAATGCCATCTGAACCAGACCATATTCTGGTCAAGTCATGCAACTAAAATGAGACTGCTGAAACAAGTTAGAAGCTCCACATGCTAAGTGAACATCATCCCACCTGTGTATGGCTCAACAGTTCAGGCAAAAGCTTAGTTCTCTAAGCATTTACAGGCAGAAGGCTGTTTCTACTTCAGGTTTATCCAGTTGTATTAAATTACATCTTTAAATTTCTCTAATGCAGGATCTGTTGCTCCCTGTGGAAGAATTTGGTGTCAGTTTGTGACAGCTGAAGCAGCATCTATGTTTCTCTGTAGACTCTTCCCACTGCCTTTGTGAGCTTATTCACCCTTTAGCCAGGCACATTCTTTGAAGGCAGTATCAACTTTGGGTGTTCAGTGCCAGTCAAATTTATTCTCATGCAGATAAAGCTTCCTTTAGCTTTATCTAAAGAAAAGAACCTAAAGGTGTTCTTCCTTCTTCCCTCCAAAAACTGTATCCCATGAAGGGAGAATTTAAGAATTCGTAGACAAACAGGAGAAACTTAATTTGCTGCAACAAAGCAAACTTCCCTTCAGTGCTTGCATTAAGTAGCAGTTTTACCAGACTCCATAGGCAAGGTCTGGTTGGGAATACATCCTCAACTGACCTTCATCCATAAAGGCAATTCATCCAGGGTGTCCCTGGTTGCACTGTTTGCCCTGGTGCTGCTTGCTTTCTGGAGCCAGAAGCCTCCTTCCCCTGAGTTTTCATGGATTTCTAAATAATTTGTAATACACACTAGTTTTTTAACTCTGGGTTCTTGTTTCTGTTTAGCTTTTCAATGTTCCCGCCGCGGAGGAGAGTTGAAGATTTCTGTGCGCAATGACGGAAGAGTTGACATTGCGGGGCAGACTGCTGTTGTGTTAAAAGGAAACCTGACTTTCTGAAAGAACTGGCACTAATCTCCCTCTCCTCTCACTAATCACTAATCTTTATCTTGCTCTGATTATGTTGATTTTATCTCAGCTCTAGGCAATGAATCACTACTGTTCTCAAAAATCTTGGATTACTCATTGGCCATTTAAAATAAAAATTGCTTGAAAGTGCTCACTTCTGATCTTCAAGATCCTTAATATTCTTCACTTCCATCTTGCCACTTCCTATGTACACTGACCTATGAAAATGTTTGGGTACAGCTATCTTGTTTTTCTGCTTTTAAATGATTCTTCTCTTTATTTCCAAATTCCATGTTAAATGCCCTTACTTCTTCCTGGATTAAACTTTAAGCATCTGTTTGATAATCAAACTTTTCCCATATAGGTAATTCTTCATGAAATCTAAATTCATTTTTAAAAAAACACAGTATTTTATCAGCTATATATTGAAATCACAGCTATGTTCATTAACTTATTTGAATTAAAATATGAAAAAATATAAATGGTTTAGACATGTGCCTTGTGGTTCTCTTTTATGAACAGTATTTTTCAAAGTTAAGTGATATTGCCTTTGATCATAGCACTGCTGCTTAGTCAATACTTTTAATTAAAGGTTTAGAAGAAAGATTTAATAGATTGATCTTGTGATGCACATAGAGCTGATTAAAATCTGAAAGGAAACTATATTGGTTACAGCAATGTCAATTATTTTTCAAAACCTGAAGATTTCTCATAAACTACAAGTTTTTTCTATAATCTTCTTGAAGTGTACTGCTTCAGATTTTGTTACTATGATGTGGTCTTTCTCTGGATTTATGAGGAATATGGAACTTCCAGTTACTCTGGCTAAAACTGTTTCCCCTTTTAAGTCCCCTCTGTCCTAATCTTTGCTTTAGTTCTTTGCAGTATTTCAGGCTGAAGTGTTTTGAATTCAAAGGCAGACTCATACTCATATATAACACTTTGATGTCACCCTATTATAAATCCTGAGGAACTTAGTTGTGCCAAGTTCCCTTTTTTCCATCTATTTTGAATTTTATCAGAACTTGTTATTTACATCTTACTGAAATCCACGTAGCTGGACAAGTGTGAGAATCTTAATTTCAATAGAAAGTTCTATCTCCTGCAGCCACAAAACATACCAAAAATGTGATTTAAATGCACTACTCAACTCAGGGGCTAGGTGGCAAGCAAAAGAAGTCTCCAAATGGAAATGCAGGTTCTTCTGCTGTATTCAGGCTTGCTGAAGTTGGCGGAGCTGCAGTATGATTTGTAAACATGGGCTTGTGGTCAGGTGCAAATCCCAGCTGTGGAGGGAGCTCGGCTGCTGTGGCAACTTCAACCCTGGCCTCCTCTGGCCACAGCTCTGAGCATTCCCTGTCTGGCAGGGCACGTGGACCTTGTGGTGCTGCATTTAATTCTTCCTGCTGGCTTAGGCAAAGGCTGAATCTGGCCCATAATCAGAGATGCTTGTGGAAAAAAAACCTTCCTTAGGAGTAAAAATGAACTAAAGAAGCAGTTATTGTTCACCCATCCACATTTAACAAATAGACAGTACAATTATTCCTTTTACTCAAGAGGACTAATAATGAATAAGGCCCATGCATTTTAAAGAGACTTGTTATCTAAATTTCCTGACCAAACTAATATCTTTGCTGCTTAAAGCATATATTTTTTTTTTTTTTTAGTTCACTACTACTTTGTCTCTATTTCTTTTCAGGATAGAAAAATCACCAGAGCTCAGATGGGAGGCTGTGCAGTAATGTGTTTGTAATCAACGTATTAGTTGATCAGCCATGATTTATTAATGATGAATTAATTATACCTGATTGTGCAGTTCTGCTGCCTAAATGGAGCTTTAAAGGAGTTATTTTATTAATCATCATTGTCTAATTGCAGACACTTTCAGAAAGATTGCTAATTAAACATGCAACCATATGCAAAACATGTAAGGCTGCTGAGAGTGGCAAGAAAAAGAGCACTTATTTTCTGAGGAGCAACTTTATTCTCATGAAATACTGTGTAGCTGACCTGGTGATCCTGATTATTCATGAGGAATTATTTTAATGTATTGCACATTTTCAGTTAACAGTAAAGGAAATCAGTTGTTGTGACAAATTCTGTCTTCCAATACAACAAATAGGTTGTGCAAACCTAAAGTAAGATTATTTAGGACTTGTGTGGCCTTGTTTCACATCTTTTTGCAACGGATTCATTTAGTGTTTCTGGTGCTAGAGGATTTGCAGAACTGTTTTGTGCTGCTCTCTTAATTAAGACTGGTGGCAGAGAGATGTGTTGAACCAAATTAGGTGAAGGGAAATACAATTCCAAAAATTCCTGTGCACTTGAGTGTTATTTATTGTTTGAGTGTCCAACAGAAGCTTTATGCCACTGTAAGGTTGGAGTAAATCCATGACTAGGTCCAGCAGCCCAGACATGAACATTTAAATGGCCATTTGCTTATTTTGCTTCTTTGGCATGTGGCTCTGCAGAGGCACAGCTCGTGTAGGGCCAGGAGGAAAGCACAGAGCCATGAGGAAGGAAGCAAAACAAGAAACATTAGTGAGCAACAGAAACCATCAGGTTTTTTAATTCAGTAAGCCATTTAACAGGGTTGCTTAAAGGAGTCTTGAAAATACTTTGCATTTCTTTTGCATTATTTAGATGAGCCCAGACAGAAAACATACATTAAAAGTTGCTATTAAATTTGGAAAGTTTTGGACAAAGAGGAAATTAAAGACTTCATGAATGTGCACACAGCAAGAGGTCATAAAAAGGAGCCATGTGTTCCATAAGGGATGGGAAGGGAAAGTAGCAACAGATGAGGCAGTTATTTCTGGGAAAGGAAAGATTTCTTTGTCTCAGTATTCATCAGAGTGACAGGGAAACATGCCAGGAACAGAGGGAACCTTCCCAGAAGTAAAAAAAACCCTAAATTAAAATAAAGGGCAATGCTTGGTCAGATAAAAATTAAATTAGTTCAATTAAAAACTGAAAAATCTTCCAATTAAGCATATTTTATTCTCACATCTATTTTTTTCCCCCCCAAGGAATAAATCTGTCTTGAAATTAATCAAGAGACTTAAACAAAAACACAGAACAAGGGATTTTTCTCAGTTGCTGAGTCACTGTCCTTTTATTTCCTGAAGATTATTGCAAACCATAAATAAAAATTTCCAAAGAATAGGAAAGTTAAAGAACAAAACCCAGGACATGACCAGATAGTCAATAGCATGTATGGGGTTTATTTCCTAGGAAGTCAGTTTTAGACTAAGATGTTTAGATTTAATGTCAAAAGCAGAATATGAAAAAATAAACATTTCTGACTATTGGTCTCTTCAGTGAGAGGTGCACTTTGATTTGAATTTTGCCTCATTGATTGGCAAAGAAGGATATTCCTTGGGTTTTAATGCTGTGTTTAATTCCTATAAGCCCAAGTTTTATTCACATTGCAATGTTTTGTGACTTTTTTGGTGATACACCCAAACCAGGAAACTACCTCTCTTGATGTCATTTTTGTCCTAGTAAGAGTTACAGGCAGGTAAACTACATTAGGCAAAGCCAAGGAAAATTCTCCAGACCATTTGTAGAATTGTGAAGAGGCAGAGGTTTTAAGGAGCTGAAGGAGGTGTGTGAGGAGCAGGAGGTGGAGTGCCTGTGTGCAGACTGTGCAGTGTGAAGATTTTGTCTTTGCAAAGACATTTGGGATGATGTGGGAGTCAGGTTGAAGGATGCTAGGCCAGAGAGAAGATAATGTAGATTAGAGTAGAGCTGGAGCAAAGCCAGAAACCTAAGTTTGAATTTAAATATGTTCTTTACTGACCTTTTGCTGTGCTTTGGAGCCAAACCAAAGGGGACTGACCAGAGTGCCCACCCCACCAGGCTCAACTGAGGTGGGAAATTCCAGCTGGAATTGTTGAATTTTTGTTTCTGTTTCAGAAAGCTTCCTTTCTTCATAATTAATTATGGCTGTAAACAAAAATAAATTAGACTAATTTCGGTCACCCTTATTTGGGAAGAAATGGTTCATTCCTGAACAGTATAATTCTGTTTTAAGAACAGATTTTGGGCTTTATTATGCTTCTGTGTAGCAGCTTTCTGAAGATGTGTCTGGTTGACTTCCATATTTAACATCACAGCCTCTTTTCTTAACTGATATTTTCTTAACAGATATTTTCTTAATGAAGGATTATGGGCATTAAAACTTTCAGAAGTCTTTCGGCAGTCAGTTAATAGCAAAAATGAACAAAGTACCCTCTTAATAACAAACTGCAGGCACTTTTCAATAAAGTTACAATTTCAGCAGAAAAAAAAATGTAGATTAAAAGGAAACACCTGCTCCTGTAAATTACTATGCTGCAGGTACCAACCCAGGAGACTCTGCAGATGGTTCTGTATTTGCAAGCCTGACCTCAGCACCCCTTCATCAATCTCTCACCGATTGATTCTCTCCAGAGCAGAGCACACCATATCCCAAGGTACCAGAAGACACCTTTGAATTAAATTAGTTGCAGACAGAATACCAGTTAATTGGTATTTCTGTTTCATTTTGGAAGCTCTTAACAAAGGATTTGATTGTCTTATCAAGCACTAGCACTGCCTGAAGATTAGTACAGCCAGTTCCAGGAAGAGCTCCAAAGGGAGCTGTATTTAGGAGGTGTTGTCTTTGCTACATTCCTGGCTGATTGGGAGTGTGAATTAAGTTGTGCCTTGCCCTAGGATTTTGGGATGGACAAAAAGAGAGTGGGATCTTGATCCTTAGAACAGTGCAATATGAATTCATTGCTTCTGTTAGCTTTTCCTGCCAGCCAAGGAAAAGGAGGAGATATCATAAGTTCTGTGTGTTTGTTTCCTCTTCTCAACTGTTTCCAGGCATCTTTAGTGAGGCCTGACACTGATTATGCCAGTCTTTTCTTAACTAGGAGAAATTTTCTTACATGCTTCTTCCAACTGGGCCTGTGCAAAGGCCTTGTGCAATCTATTGAGATCTTTTTGCTTCCGAGGAGAAAACATCAACACCCTGGCTGGAAAGCAGCCTTGCTGAAAACAGCAGAGACAAGCTCGTGTCCCCTGTCCATGTTCCTGTTTTGTCACCCATACTCCTCAAAAGTTTTCCTAGTGTTTGACTTTAAAAGCATCCCTAACTCTTCAAACCGACAGCACTTTTATCGGAGACACGTTTTTCAGTGAGACTGAATTACACAAGTGTAATTATTACTGTGCTCAGAATTTTTTCCCTAAATTGTAAGGGGAAAAAAAGTAAAACATATCCTTTTACTTCTCAATTATTTGTGAATAAGGCCAGCTGCGACAGAAAGAGAGCTGCCTTCCCCTATATTTTGCAGGAATTAAAGTCCATGAGTAGCTGATGACATAAACCATGATGTATGCAATTAAATAAGAATGATTGTGTAATTTATTTTGTATGGAAAGAAGGAAACTTGTATAACAGCAGTGGCTGAAAATATTCCTGTAAAAAATCAGTAGAAATCTTCATTTGAAATTTCCACTGTGATAATGATTAAGTTCCACTAAGATAATTAACTTTCCAATCCTCGAGTTTGTAGAATTCAGAAGGAAGCTCAACTGAAATCTGATAGAATGCTGACTGTCAAGACTCTTGAAATCCTGAAATGATAAGGAATTAAAAGAAACAGCTTCCTGGGAGGAAAAAAACAAACACAAGGCTTTTTGATATCAAATGTTCAGTCTTTTAGCTGTGTACATGGAGTGCAGTGAGATTTTTGTTCTCCTAGCCATGGCTGATCACTTTATTCTATTGTACCTGATGGGAAACGTTGTCCTTTGTGCATTCTGAGCCAGCATTATCTATTAGCAGGCACGACATTAAGTGTTTCTTTCTTCACAACTGCCTTTCCTGGTAGCTTTTAGAATACACCTGTCACATCCAATCCGTTAGAGCTCGCAAACGCAACACTCGGGAGAGCTGGAAATCCGAAACATCAAATGCTACCATGTGCCTAACTAGAACGTCTTAATCTTTTAGAATTGCCTTTCTTTTGATGGGGAAACCTCTGTGGCGTCCTGCTGTCCATCCAGACAAAAGAGCAGATGTGGAGTATGAGTGTGTGCCTGGGTGCTCAGCTGTCTGGGCAGGGTGCAGACCAAGAGAGCTGCAAGAGTTCTTCCTTAATTTGGAAAGCAGTAATTGCAACATCAGCCCTTAGCAGAAATTTTTACTTTAACTGACTGAGGATTACTTAATTTGCAGAACAGTTAAATGATAAAGTAAAGATCTAGTGGTACAGTACAATAAAAATGAAATGAGATCTATATATATATTCTATATATTCTATGTGTGTGCATGTATGTACATATATATATATACACACACACCCCCCAATTAATTTACACTTTCCTTTTCTTTTCCTCATATATTTGATCCTTGATGTTTTGGAGGAAGTTTCAGATTTCAGCAGATAAAGATAACCTTACTGTAAGAGGTTTTTTCAAAAAAGCAAGTAAAACTGGACTTATGGAAAATATAAA
This sequence comes from Certhia americana, assembly GCA_018697195.1. NCBI lineage: Eukaryota > Metazoa > Chordata > Aves > Passeriformes > Certhiidae > Certhia > Certhia americana. The sequence continues at coordinate 34,259,100 of CM031862.1, forward strand.
GATTGAACGCATGCCCTTCCAGATGAGGTGAATGCTCTGCTTTCATTAAAAAGTCACTTTCTGGTTCGCAGCATTATGCACTGGCGTCCTGGACAACCAAACCTTACAGCCATTTTTGCCTTTGGATACTGGATTAGTCCCATTAGCTGCAGAAGAATTACAGAAACATGTGAAATTAAGTATGAATGGGAAATTAGTACAAGTTAGAATTTTCATTTTCTTTCATAACGAGATTTTTGTGAACTTTTCCTCACTTCACCTCCTAAAACATTGTCATGGAATATTTATCTGATTATTCTTACGTATTTCTAAAAGAAAAGAAACTGAGTCTGCAGCAGTGTTTTTTAAAATACAGTATACCCTTTTGGACATACAATATTTAAAATGCCATGAGAGTGGATTTTTGATTTACACAACTGAATACATGAAATCTGAATTATATATATCAAAAGCATTTGATCCATTATTTAAATAATTTAACTGATTAAATATATATTATTCTGCATTTAAATAATTTAACTGATTATATATATTCTATACGTATTATATATATATTTAAATAGAAGTGCCTAGAAGAAGGCACTTAGCTGAGAAAATTGAATTGAAAAAAATTTGCTAGATCTATTATTAACTGAGAGGATTCTTCTCTTTCATTTTTATGAAGCAACACTTGACAGTTCAGGTCCTTGAAAATGGTACTGAAAATGCTGTCACTTCTTATTTGTACCTCTTTCCTTGGTGTTTCTATGTACTTTCTGTGTTTCTTCAGTGCAAAAGTGAAAGTTAAGAAAGCTTCCAAATAGATATCTGGACTGCATGGCTCTTACCCAGAAATGCTTGTGTGAAGTGCTCTGAAAACTGATAGGAAGTACATTTATGTAACAGTTTTGCAAATATATAAAGTGAAAGATAATCGACAAAAGTCTCATTTGTGTAACAGCTTTGCCCCATTAGGGGCTTTTAAATCATGCATCACTGGCTCCAGGGTTGCTGTTGTCAAGCTACTTACAGATCCTAGTTAAATCAGGCATTTCGTATTTTTGCCCTCATTCGCTTTTGTTTACCAGCAGGAGACAAAATATTTAATTAGTTTTGGGGCATTTATAATCTCCTCTGGGCCAGCTCCAGCCACAAAGCTGGACGCCACTCTTGAGTTAATTCCAGCCAGGCTGGCCCCTCCACTACAACATATGGGTAACCTCTGAGCCTTTAGCAAAAGTTGCAACTGAACTATTAGAGGGGTGGGACCTCCCTGCTGGGAAAATACTGTGCCACAAAGCAGAAAGGGGCCAGCGTCACCAGTGGAGGTCAAGGCAACACTTAGACCAAACAGCATCTGGCAAACTGTGCCACGTAGAAATCAATGAGAAACAGGGCACTGGGTAGTAATTTTATGCCTGTTTACACAAGAAAATAACTCCTTCTGAGGTGAGAAATGATTTTATAAAAAGCTTGCAGCATCCTTTGGCACCATTCTCTCCATTGTTCCTTCTTGTACTTTGATTAGTCAATAAAATATGGCACAATCTATCCACTGTTTTGAGCAAGCAACGTTAACTGTAATTAATTATGTTTTGGGGAGATGAGGAGTTTTGAGAGTCTTCTTCCCAATTGGCTAGGAACCAGCTGCACAACTGTAATTCATTTCCAAGGTGCATTACACTCCCTTCTCCTTGTTACAACAATTAGTCAGAGGACTTGAGAAGAAATAAAACAAGGACAGTTCCTAATCTTAGGGACTGTGTGTTCCTGCCACTGTAAACTGTTGCAGTTCAGCCCACTTGAAGCCTTCCTATGTTTTATTATTGCCACTTTCTATTCCTGCCTGTATCTCTGCTTATATCTCATCATGTGGCCCTTGTTTTTACCCATTGCCATTCATCACTTTTCTCTTTTCCCTGAAATTCCAGGTGCTGGAATTGCAGCAGATTGCAGATTCAATTCAGTGGGATTTCTTAGGGCTGATTATTAATATACTCAGCTCTTTAGAGGTTCATGGCATGAGATTCTAAATTTTATCCCTCACAGAGCTTCTTCCTTGTGTACAGTTCTGCTTCTCAAAAAGGGGACCATTCTCTATTGGCTTTTTTTTTTGTCTACTTGTCAAGAAGTATTTGTGTTTCCAACAATTTCAATGCTCATTTTCTTTCTTCAATTACCTTGTATTGTTCTGCACATTCATTATTTCTGTACTTGGAGTGAAGCAGGCTGCAGGTTGCAAAGTCTTTACAGTATAAAAACTGCACAAATCATAGTGTCCCATGAGTGGATCACAGCACTCATTTCCACATCTCCTTGGGTTTTGTGGCAACAGGTGTAGGAAGATGTCAGCTTCAGCCTGAGGTCCTTATGCCTCTTGGCAGAGAATAGACAGTGACTTTTCACTGTCGGAAAGAACTGAGAAGAACAATGTTCTTGGTGGAAGGAATGAAAAGCTGAATACTCAGAGTGGCTGTCGTTGGTCCTGTCCCATGGACAGTTGGCATGTGAGGGAAAAATCCTCACTAGAAGTGAGATGGACTTGCTGTTCTTGTCTGGGGAGAGAAATGGTGCTTTTACTCAGGGAGTGCATTTTTTTTCACGGTTACGAATTATGCAGAAAAGTTTTAATTAAGTAAGATGTAATTCAATAATAAAAAGCTGCAATTTTTTTCCTACTTTTGAAGAATGCCAAACTCCTCGTTTGACCAAAATCTGCATGTGCAAGCAGTTTTTTTGTTTGCTTGATTGTAAATAAGATTTTTTTCTGGTGAGGTATTTGGGAAACTCAGTGGGAGCACATTCTTACACTCCTCTCCTGTGATACCATGACACACCTTTTATATCTCCCTTTCTCTGCTCTTCTTTGTCCCCTCAAAAGTAAACAGAAAGCTCCACTCCTGTAACAGCTCTCTCCTCAATAGGCTGTGATTAAGTCATTTCATTGCCAATATTACAGTCTATAGACACTGTATCAACAGGTTTAGTTCTCCTGTGTATCAGGAACACAATCCCCAGATCTTAAGAGAAAAATGTTTATTAGAAAATTAAAAGGAGTCGTGTTTTCACACCTTGATGTTTGATAATCTTCAACAGCTGGGGAGAGTCTTCTGGGGAAGTAATTTTCTTCCATGATGAATTTCCATACTGTCTCTCAGCATAGTTACCCATTCAGTTTCTAATTTTAGGACTTTTTGTCTACTCAATTCTACTTTCTACTCAATTCCAAAGAAAGAAAGTTTTAAAGGCTAACTTGTGAATGGTCTTGGTAACTTTTTTGACTACAGAGCAAATGAAATTGAGGGGTTTTTTTTGCAGATTGCAGGGATGTTAATTTGTTTCTTGTGCATCTGATGTCATAGCAAATAGGTAATTTAAGAGTAACTTACTACAGGGTAAGAAAGATTGATTGTTCACGAGGTTGGCATGGGGAACTGACTCAATCTGCTTTGTTGCCCCCTGTGCTGGTGTTTGGGAGAAAGCAGCTCCTAGGGACAGGGAAGCCATAACACCACCTGATCCAGCAAAAGGCTGACCTGTCAGCAGGTAAAATGTAATAATAAATCATACCCTCTGCTTGAGGCTGTCTGAGCATGTCTGTTGAATAAGGAAGAGCACAGCTGATTTTGTATTAAAAGATTTTGGTCATCCATTCTTTGCAGCAAGCTTGGGACTTTTGGTTTTGTTTCATTTTAGCAGTGGTGTTGCTTCAGTGTCAAGGATGTAATTAAATTAGCTACATTTATAAAGTCCTAAAAACGATTACACACATCCTAGTTTGCACAGGCAGGTTTGTAAATAGCTGGGCTTTGGCTGTTGCCATCTCTGCAGAATCCGTTTGGAGCAAACATCTCTGGTTTGAGGCTAAAAGGACCAACCAGTTGTATTTGGAGGGCAGAGGGCACAGGGGGTAAACATGAGAATTCCTGTCCCCTGTAACCTCAAGGATAGCCTTGTATTTTACAGAGGAGACTGATGCACAGGTGTGAGGAATGGGCAAGGTGATAATTGGATGAGAGACACCTGAAAAAGTTAGAAAAAGGAGAGGGGCCACAAGAGAGAAGAACTGAGAGAAGATCTTCAGGACTGAGAGATAAATGACCTCTGGAGAATTGCTCTCTCCAGAATCTGGTACTGAACGCAAGAGTCCTGATTTTATAATTCCTTCTGCTGGGAGGAAATGTGGTCAAATCAGCTGATGAAGTGCGTCAACTTTCTAATCCTGAGGTACCTGATCTCTGAAAAGATAATAATTTGTCACTTGTGCTGCTAATTATCCTGTTAGAGGTTTTATAGAACAGGTTAGGAAAACATCTGTCAGAGATCATAAAAACTGATTCTTGCTTGGAATCAGGAGGATAAAGTAGCTCCCTTCCCTCATCTGGTTCATGGTGCAGAGCATGTATAGTGCTTTTTATTAAGTCTCAAGCTATATAGTAATGGAAGGTCTTCTCTGGAAGACTAGTCTCATTGAAACTGAGTTTATATGAAAATAAAAGGTGCTTATAGAAACTGAATTACATCTTAAATAAATGGATTCTGCTCTTGCATGTGTCAGAATGCCTATGTAATGCTTAACAAATATTTTTAACTTCTTAAAAATTTGTATTGCCTGGGGGTACTGGAGATAGTGCTGATCAAGTTAATTCCCAGCTGAAAGATGAACAGAGCCAGTATTTCACCCAGACTGGTTGGTTCAGGTGTGGAACAGAGCTCCCACAGCTGTAGTGCTGCAGCAGCCAAGCTTCCTTGCACAGTTCTGCTGGAGCAGTGACCAGTGAACATTGTGCTGTGTGTTGCCCTGGTGTGTAATGTCTGTAGGTTCCCTTGTGAAAAGCATCAGGACAGCTTCTGCAAATTGCTGAGCAGGTGCAGTTGACCTTGATAGATAACTGTATTTTTAAGCTTTTTTTTTTTTTTTTTTTAAATATGAGATGTATGTGATACTTGGAAAATTCACTAGCTTTGTAATGCATCAGAGCTTTTTTACTTCTCTAATGGTGCAGTGGGTTGCAATATAATTTCAGGTGGAAATTTCTTTCATGCTCTGTGGTGTGTGTATAAAAAGGTACATAATGTAACTATACAATATATAACATAGGAGAGAAACAGTTAAATGTTCAAGACACGTTCAGCAGTTAAAGGACTCTTTCTCCTTTTTGTTTTTTTAAGAGGTTTCTGAGCTCCTGTTGTAAAAGCATGCTTTCAAACAAAGTTATGTTGAAAGGGCGTTCTGTGCAGGCTCACTGGGGAAAGCTCTGCTTTTTGAGCCTCACCTGAGGGAGGTGAGAAAGATAATGTGGAACAAAAGAGAAATGGCTGAATTGAGAAGTGGTAACTGGAGGGCAGTATGGCAGGTAGAACCTTTAGTGCAGCTGGACAGTTACTTGTGCTGCTAGAAAGAAGAGCTCAGCCTAGAGAAACTGAAGAGGAAAGTGAACTGTTCAGGCACTTTATAGGAAAGGGTGTCCAGTACCAGGATGGGAAAGCCCCAGGTGCAATGATTGCAAACTCCTCCTGCAGCTGTAGATTGTTATTCCCTTTCCTGTATTGGTTACTAAGTGTCCCTTCAGGATACAACATTCTCTAGTGAATTGTTGGTTTTGGATAGTCCGATAGTTGTGACAGGGAAAACAATGCCAATAACTAAGGCAGGAAAAGAAGTGATTCTGCACACCATGGATTTCTAGCCTGTCTTGTGAGCTGAGTCAAATGTTGCAAGAAATTGGGCCCTTAAGGATGGTCATATTTTGGTAGTTACCCACCTGCTCTTAATTAGGCAGCATACAGCATGCCAGTCTTTCTGCTTTGCTCATGGTAAACGGCAGTGGTGAGGAGTCTTGGGGCTTTTAGAAAGGATCTACCTGAGAGGAAATAGTTCTGGCTAGAAGGGAGAGGTAAGATTCTTGTTTTGATACATTGCTTGCATATGTTTTTATGAATGCAGGTAGAGAAAATAGGGAGGAATTAGACTTTAACGAAGTATTGCTTTCATTTCATTTTAAATTTAGTGTCTGGCCCCCTGTCAATCCCCAATAAAAGTAATTAGATTGTGTTTTCCATAGTAGTACAGGTGAAAGACATTCATCTCTTAGTGGGTGCTGCACTAATTGCATCTGAATTTTTTACTTGGATACCTAGCAGACAATTTTGAATGGGTGTATGTATGTAGTCATAAATCCTGAAACTAGCTAATTTCTTTAATGGATTTAAACTCTCCTTTATTTTCCTAATATTGGTGGTGACTTGAGGTTGCTAAAATAATCTGGTTTATGACTGAAATAGCATTCTTACCTTTTTTTTTTTTTTTCTCTGAGGGAAACATAGTATTTTGGTTAATGATACTGTTTTTGAATTAAAATAGGACTCAGGAATAATGTTGCAAGGATCATGGAGTAGCACTGAATTGGTACCTGCATAGTTAGAGAATCAAAGATTGAAATTTGAGCCCCTGTGTAGACACAGAACTTCTTTCTGGTGATTCTAGTGTTTTTCTGGCTTTCTGTTTTCTGAGATTATTTTATGAGGAAAAAAAGGAAAAAAAAAGAGCAAAAGGAAAATTTTTGAGAAATGGTTGATGTACAAAACCTATGAAACTAATGTAAGTTAGGATTTCAGAAAAGGTTTTAGCACCAGAGCAGTTTATCACATCAGAATATAGTAATAGCTTTTAAAAAATATAATAAAAATATTGATAATAATTTTTAAGAGTATTTCAAATGATAATATATATGAGAGAAATTGTTAAAAGTAAAGGGAGAAAGGGAATAAGGTTATGTAAGCACTAATTGAGACAAGCTGAAATATAGAGGAAATCAAACTGAGTGGGGGAAACCTATGAAAATTCCAGCTGATACCCCTTCTCTTATTCAATAAAGCAATCAAGCAGATTGGTTTTTAGTTTGAGATAATCTTCCATAAAGCTATGCAAGGGAGCTGTGCAAATGAACTAGATTGGTGTGGATGAGACCTTGATATGTTTTGTATTTCGCTTTCATAAGGCAGGAACTCTACAAAATTTCAAGTGGTGAAAACCAGGTGCTTTGATCTGCCAGCATTTTTTAGCTTTGCCTATGAGCTATAAAATGCTGTTGTTAGTTTGTTATTAGTCTGAATGGATCTGGGCTCTGTCCTGTGATTTGATAGTAAATCATTTAAGCTGAAGTTACAGTGTGTTCAGTAAGAGAGATAAATCACAGCTTCTCTCTTGAGATTACAGGGGTATGTTAGTCAAAGCATGATAATGGTGGCGAATCAATTAGGAAGGGAAAATTAACAGCACTGCTGTGTACTGTGTTACTGTGCATTAGTGAAGTAAAATACAAAGTTTCTGGAGCACTGTGGTTTTCAATGTATTTGAAGTCTTCATTGTAATTTATACTGACGGGACATATTAAGTTAAAAGAAGAAAACTGCTGCCAAGTGAAAAAAATACAGTGCTCTGTTTTAAAGGGGAGCTTTTCATATTTATGGCATGGTGTTAGCAGCACTTTTAAGATGAAGAGTGATTAATTACCTGAATTGAGTAACAGCTATTTGGTGTTCCTTTACTGAAAAGTCATTTGGCATTCATTATAAGAGACAGGGGGTTTAACTAACAAACTTGTTTGGGATAGAAGGCTGCAGTAGCACTAAAATATGCTTTAGCAATGGCATGAAGATCAGATGTGGATTTTCTTCTCTACCGCACATGTGGTACTTCCCGTGGAGCATCTTCAGAAACAGAAATCTCACAAGTTCTAATTGCTGATCCTTTTGGGAAAGACATATGTTTCTGTGGGTTTTTGAAGGGGGCTGTTCTCACACAGATAATCAGAAATTGTCTGTCAGAAAGTGGCGTTTTAGCGTGTGGTAGTGGCTCTTTATGTTTGGGAGAATAGGTCAGCGCACACAGATAGCCAAGTCGAACACTTCTAATGAAACGTGATGGAGTTGCACTTCTTTAAAAATTGAAGAAGTGGCATACATTTTGGTAATGGAATAATGGAGACTCCCTACCCCAACTATCATCTCTGTTCATGATCATTAGGATGCGGAATATTAAGAGCAGAGCAACTGGGCGTAACAGCCGACATCCAACATCTGTCATGCTGGAGTCCATTAGTGGTCAATTGCATCCTATTGTTTTTGGATTATTCAACCTCATTGCATTGTCATTGCTTTTGCTAGGGATTAATCAGCTGTTTACAACTACACCAAGTTTTGGAGTCATAATGAAAACAATTGAGCTATAGTTCTAAATAAATATACAGTATTCAGTCTCTAATGAAAAAAGTTACTAATTTATGAATGCTGGTAACAATTTAATTAAGTTTGAAATCAATACAGATAATAAATCATTGCGTGGCGGGGGTTTTTATTTCCCCTTTTACGTACACCATAAAAAGATCATATGATATTTCCTTGTAAGTTTATGTAGTTATGATTTTAGTTGTGCAAGTACAGTAAAAGAAAGATGTTTTAATTAGGAGGCACAATGTGTGTATATTGTGGCTTCTCTGTCTTTACAGTTGGTAGCAGAATTGATCTCTTGCTGCCAGCAAGCAAATTTGTTCTTCGCATCCTCTTTTATTCTTGTCACTTATTTAGATATATTACTAAAAAACCACCTTTAATTCACGTCAAATACACATATGTACTTTAATAGGGGGTATTAAAAAGGGAGGTTTTCAGGTGATTTGTATACTTACATGTTTTTGTGTCTGTCATAACCCATCTAAATATTTTTGAAGTTATTAGATATATCTATAGCTACATTTTAACTGTTTAAATATATTTAAATTATTTTAATGAAGGTGAGCTTGCTGACAGGCAAGTATATAATCCCCTTTTTTTCTCAAGATACTACTCTGATTGCAATATTGTGTACTTTATACAGTATTAAAATTGTGAATGCTGGAGGGTTTCTAATAATTTGAGTTTATTATTTTGGTACCATATGTGCAAAACAGTGGTATTCTTGGCCATGTATCTTTTAGCTCTTTCTCCTGTTTCATTAATGCAGCTATCTCTTCTATCCTCAATACTTAGCCAGAATTTTCACGTGTGTTAATGTACAAATACTACAATGCACAGAGATTTTTTTTTTTCCCCCCGAGTTGCAACAGATTATCCATTGAAAGGATCTTTTGCTTAACTGCCCAGAGTCTTGTGGGGCCAGCCAGACACTACTCCAGATGGCAAGTTGTTAGGGCTGGACAGAATGGCTTTGGAAGACTTCTCACCAGATGAAGGCTGTAATGTTGGGATTTTACTGTTTGGCTTTTTTTCCCCCTGTAGTTCCCAGGGTGGGAAGGTGCTGGGATGGCAGCAGCGTGCCGCCCGCCCACCTGCTACCACCTGTTTAGCTTTTGCAGTTTCTATAAAGCCTCGTCTTGTCCACTCAACACAGTCGTTGCTGGAGCCAAGGAAAGAGAGATCTCTCTTAGGAAGTCGCGTCTTCAGGTCGCAAAACACTCTCCTAGCCTGAACCAGAACTCCTCTTATTTGAAACAGCCACTTGGAGTTGTTGTGCCTTTAATCCAGTGAGATCCTTCTTGGATTAAACGGACCGTTTTCTTCAGTTACGTACATTTTGAGGATGGAGATTTCTTTGTTTTCTCTCTCTCTCCGAGATGAAAGAAATTAAAAGAATGAAAGCATAAGACATAAAAAATGCTTCATTCTTTCTTTCAGCAATAGGAAACGATTTTCAGACATTTCCAGAAGAACTTTTATTTCATTGTATTTATTTTTTTTAGAAGCCAAGAAGAGTTCTCCATAATTGATATTGGGAAGCAGGTTCAAGAGGTACGAAGGCTACTCCGTGAGCGCTTTCCTTCCCACTTTTTAGATACCGAACTTTTGCTAGGTCATCTTTGTGTGTGTGAAAGTGAAGCTGCATCGACTATGAAAACCTGTAAATCCAGTCACCTGGGCTCAGGTGTGGAGGCAGACCCGCAGTGCAGGAGTGGAGCAGGCTGTGTTGTGAAGTGCAGTTCGGAAAGGCTGGAGAACGCTGCCAAGAGGAGACTGGCTGCCAACGCCCGCGAGAGGAGACGCATGCAGGGACTGAACACGGCCTTCGACCGCCTGAGAAAGGTGGTGCCGCAGTGGGGACAGGACAAGAAACTGTCCAAGTACGAGACCCTGCAGATGGCTCTGAGCTACATCATGGCTCTGACCAGGATCCTGGCCGAAGCAGAAAGGTACAGTAGCGAGCGAGAGTGGATTAGCCTGCACTGTGAGCACTTCCATGGCGACAGCTACCACCACTACCCGGCACAGAAACCCGCGGCGGCCGGCGATCCGTACGCACAGAGGGTGTTCAGCTACCACCCCGAGCACTTCCAAACAGCTAATTAGAACTTGGGGCCAGCTGAGAGTATGCAGCAGGCCAGATGTGTAATTTAATAATTAGCAAGAGTTAATCTGCTTGACTGAGGTAATATTGGCGTTATGACAGCTCACTCTTGTTTGCATCTAATAGTAATTTGACTAAATAAATTTGTTCTGAGAAGGTAAAATCAAAAGGCATTTAAGAATATTGAATTTATTTAATGCTGGTGGAAATTATACTTTTGATTTGAAATATTTCTGACAATTGTTTCCTGGTTTATCTAGTGTATTTGATGCTTTAATTAAATAAGTTTTTGGTGTGTTTTTCTTTTTGCTGTGATGAATCATGACAGTATTTCTAAAGATCATGGGGCAAGTTGACCCATGGTATAATTGAATGGAAATGAACTTGGTTCCATGTTTTTATTTTTATGTCAGCTTTAAAGTTGTTCTTTAGTTTCTGTTTGCATAAATGGTTCACATGGAAAAAGTTTTATAATGTATTGGAGTTCTAGTCCTCAGAGAACTAACTTTCTTAAACTTTGTAAGTTTGACATATGGGTTCCAAAGTTGTGTAGGTTTGCTTTAATCCAATTTATGGTGTCTCTTGTATGCTCGAAAAAGAGCTGGTTTCAAGTCATGGAAGAAATGTTTTATTTTCAGTGGTATTAAAAGCACGTGTGATTATATACCATAAATGAGAATGCTTGAGTGAAAATAATCTAAGCTTCTAGATTTTTGTAGGCTTTAAATGATGGGATTTTATTTTTTAATCTTATGTTATCTGGAAACAATAACAGATTTTGTAAATCGTAAATAAAGTGTTTTCTATGCTATGTCCTCACCAAATATCTGGAATTCCTACCCTAGGAATTACTTACTAATTAGTGGATTTTCTACACCAAATGTTACACTACTTCTATCACAATCCTGGCAGTTTAAAGTGCTGAAGAATCAACCAGCAAATGGTATTTTCTTCCCAGTTACAGTAAGGAGTGTATTTTATGTACGAATTTGGGAAAAAATTATGGAGCATTCTTGCAGAGCAGTTGAGTTCATTTCAACCCTGGTGATGTACTGAATGGCCTTTTGTTTACTTGCTGCTTTCAATTATGGGGGATGGAGGGGACTGAGGAGAAAAGGCAGAAGAGGAAAGGAGGTTGGCACGATGAAAAAACGAGGAGAGGCTGGCTGGGGCAGCAGGTGTGTTTGTAGCCGGGTGCAGAGTCTGCAGAGGCTCGGCTAGCGGTGCCTGGTGGGGTGGCAGCACACTGTGGAGCTGAAGGGTGCTTCTGCTGGTGCTGCTGAGGGAGATTGCAGAGAAAAGCCCTCCCCGTGTGAGCCCAGAGCAGGAAGGAGAAAGGGAGCTGCTGTCCCCCAGCAGCTGCTGGGGATTTCCAGCAGGGAAGGCTTGCGGGCTCCCTGCTGCCTGCTGCCACGTCTTGTGTTTTAGGATTCTTTCAAATGACAAGTGAATCGCTTCGATAGGAGCTCTTGTCGACAATTAAGCAGCTTTCAGAGAAGAACAAAGGCATTAATAGGAACTAAGGGGGGAGAGGGTCTGTGCTGCAGGGGCTGTTACATACAGAGACCTGTCCTTGCTGTGTGTCTGTCCCTGGATGGGTCCTGGCATAGAGGCTGGGTTTCAAGCTGGCTTAAGCACACTGTATATTCTGAGCAACCCTCTCCTTTAAACACTGTTATTCAGGAATGAGTTTTTTAATGAATATTTAGCCTCTTTAAAGGTAATGAAGAGTGTTAATAATTAAAATGTGGGCCTTTGCTTCGTGTGAATGACGTTAGATCTTTAGCAGCAAGCAGAAAGTGGATTCAACCTCAGAGATATGAAGTCATGTTATTCAGACAGTAGAATTAATTGTTGTCCATCATATAGTCAAGTTAATACTGTGTGAATATTATTTACCATTAAGTGGCAAGTTTATTTATGTAGTAACAATGAATACAATTCTTAATTAAATGGTGTGCTATCTTACCCTAATGTATTAACTGTAAACTTCAGGCAGACATTCTCTCACCTGCACTGCTAAGACAGCAGTGGGTTTTCCATACTGATACAGAATAGGATGCAAATAAATCATGTGATTATATGACATGGCAAGGTGGGATTAATGAAAGATTGCCTAAAGCTGACGTATGAAGGGGAATACAGTACAAAAGGATAAATGCCAGAGTAGTGTGCAAGAACACTACTGATGCTTCTGCACTACTGGCACATGATTTGTTTTTGTGGGCCATGATGTTGCAGTAATTCAGGTAAAAGTACTTGACAGCCAGTTCTCTTCCAATTTTGTTTCTTCCATGCAGCATTGCTCTTTATTTTCTACTGTGTATAATGATATAGTTTAACAAAATGGATTAGTATGAAGGGAATGATTAAATCCTCATAAAGAGGAACAAAGCAACACTAACTATACAATATATCACGTCACCAAAAGTTATTAAGAATTGAAACTGAAGCCCTGCAAAATACTTCAGTGCAGTATGTAGGTAGCGAGCACTTACAGATCAGCTCATGCTATCAATCTCTGCTGCTGAACAATATGGTTATATTATAATCCCCTGTAATCCCCCTTCTCTTAGATTTTGTTGTGCTAATGGCACATGAATGTTTATTGGTACCTTTATTTATAATTAATGATATTGCTGCTGGGAAAACTGATTTTATCTAACGCTGTTCTGGTTTTTTTCCTGGGAGGGTGCAGTGTTAAAGTTGGGGGTTTCAGTTTACAGTAGTAGTGAAGGCAGCAGAGTAAATTCTGTGTAGTGCACAGACAGCTGTCTGTCTATTGATTATCTGTCAAAGCCTTTTGGGGTGTCAGTTGAGGTGCTGAGAAAGTTTGATCATTAAAAATTCTTTCTGAGTGCAGTTTGAAAAGCAGAAAATATCCATGCTGCTTGGGACGTCTCAAACACCGCAACTATCAGTGAATCTTTGGTTTCTTTTCCTAGCTTTCCTTTACAAGTACTTCAGTGACATTTGTGAAATGTAAACTTGACAGTTTGACTTGGGTTTGATTATTTCTCCCAAATATTTGTTTCCCATTGAGTGTTTGATGCTGGTCAGGTAATGGCTCTGAGCCACCTTCTGTACTGGGCTTTGCTGGTGTGGACATTTCATACTCCCTCCCCTTAAATGGTTATGGCTTCTTTTAGGCCTCCAAATAAGCAAAAGCTTAGATGCTCAGAGCTTGGTGTGTTCTTAGATGCTGAGTTTTGTCTGGTCATAAATCTCTGTCCCACTGAGCAGCAGTGCAAACCTGAAATACTTCTATTTGTAGTATCAGTGCTATATCTGATCCATCTGTCCAGTTATCACTGTAATCCTAGAACCACGTTATTGAGAGAGCATTGGGGATGGCAAATGCTTGCTTCATTAAATATGTCCTGCATACTACACAGATATGTGTTTCACTCTTGAAACTCAGTGTGAAGTTCTAATGAATTATTTCTGGGAAATTAACCACTATTTTTCTAAAAGGACTTTCTTCAGTGTTTTCCATTTGAAGCTACAGATATCCTGCTTCTATGATTCTTTTGATCATATCACCCTGTTTTGACATGCCCAGAGTTATTTTTGAGCTTGGAACTAGAGTGGCAATTTTAACTGCAGATACTTTGCAGTGGTTAAAAGCAGAATTAGGGTAGCACATTCCCAAAGAGTATGTTAGTAATAAATAGTCAGTGCTTCCTTCCTCCTCCTCATCATGTCTTGTAATTTCCATTCATTCCAAATATGTAGGCTTTTGTCTTCTATCTCACTATTTATAAGGTGTTTAGTGCACAGTCCATCTTGTACTGTATGTACTCACGGGGCAAGTCTCAGTTCTTGACTGGAATTCTGCAATGGTTCTACAGTACCCCTTCTTCAAAATGAAAATGTGTCTGACCTCAGCGATACATTTGTGAAGTCAAGGACATTGCAGCTTCTTCCTGTGGGAAAGCATGAGTATCATTAGGGATTTCAATATTTACCTCACTCCCTCTGTCTTGTTAAATAAAGCTTTCCTTGTGAAAACTTTGTGGAAGTCCCTCCTGTGTTGGGATTCACTAGGCACAAATTTTAAAAAAAGTACTATTTCCAGGCCAAAGGCATTGATTTGCCAAAGGAAGCTTTTGCCTTACCATAGGTAGCATTACTCTTGGGATTCCAGCTCTTTGAGCTAGCCAATATGGATGCAGTTCTTTGTAGTTTAGGAGTGAAATTTGTCCAGATTTTAAAAATAATTCACAGAAGAGCTGCTTTTTGCTCTAAATTTGTTCAACTCTTCTATTTCTACAAAACATCCAGGGGAAAAAAAATCCACGTGTACTGAGGATGAAGACATATTTATTTATGGAAGAAGCAGTCCAGTGTTTCCTCTACACAAATACCTTACAATAAACATTGATTTCACCTGGTTCTTGTGGACCTCTTAAAAAATGCTCTATATTTTAAACTTATAATTATATTTCAAACAAACCTGGCTTCAAAACCCCTAACCAACCCCATGTAGAATATTTAAATGTCTCTTCTACTAAAGAGTACATTTTAATATTGTCTATTAATTTTTTTTTCTAATTTGGAGTTCTGTTTTCATTTGTACAGAAATTAGCATGCAAAATATATCTTACAAGATTTGCTTGATGTGTCTGCATATGTAACCTCTAGGAATAAAAAATTCATTTTTGACTGGCTTCCTGCAATCTGGGGTGCATGCTAATACTTTTTTCTAGCATTTCAGAGACACAATGGAGTTCAGCTATACAGACTATAGGTAGGAGTGTTTTTTAAAACCGATGGGAACTGATACCAAGAATTGTTTTAAAAAGCAGCAACTTTATTTCACAGCTACCTGCTAGAAGCATAGCTAGTAAATAACTTGTCAATATTTTTGATTTTCTTCTAAATAATGTGAAGTTTGATTTCGTTAATCAGCTGTCACAGCAGAGTTCTGAGAAAACTTCTGGCATTGTACGTTTTCATAATTATTTGAACACGTGAAGGACACAGTCTTGTATGCAACTCTGAAGCATTTATTTAAGGTCAGGTGAGATGAAGGGAAATACAGAACTGAACAGGCAGGGGTTTGTTTTGTTTTTCTTTCACGTGCACTTAAAATATACTCTAAAATTGACACAAACATTTTTCTTCCCAGTGGGAATGACCTTGGGGAAAAAAACCCCAACTTTTATCAAGAAGAAATATTAGCTAGAATTTTAAGGCTCGATGTGACCATTTCTGTATTGGAAATAATTAGGCAATTATCAATGAATCACTTCTTCAGTATTAACAGTATAAACATTTCATTAGGTTTTGTAAAGACATTTTTCAGAAACTAGTTCTTTTAAACCTGGTAGCATTAAGAACAGTCCTTAAATGAATCTGTATTCATTAGGTTGAAGTACCTACAGTTGCTGTAAACAATTGGGACTGGCAGTTGTTTATATTGAGATGAAAACTGCAGAGTTAGGTTTGGAGTTTTCTTCAGTGTGCGCTCTCATATCCTGTTAGCAGATTTAAGGCATTAAGAAGGGTTGCTCCACCTTCCACGTGGAAGCAAGGAACTCAATCCACTGGTTTTAAGGCAAAAGGTCCAAAGATATCAATGCAGACCCATATGTAATGCTGCTGCAGGCTGGGTTTGCATCTATCTGGACCAAAAGTTTAAAGCAGAAATAATACTTTTTGAAATCTAGAATTGCAACACAAAAGATGTAATTTCTGCTCTAGTTTGCAATATACTGTGCCTCTGATTGGTTGTATACAAAACCAGGACTAGGAGCAAATGGGAAACGAAATAAACCTACAGGACTGTGAATCAGCAAACACTAGAGAGGTTACAAACCTGAGTGTTTCTGCGTTGCACTTATATAGCATTATGCTCCACATGGTGGTGGTTTCATGGACTTTGGGAAGTTAGTAACTAGCAGTGACTTCAGTGGAAGGTCTAAGATTAAGTTTTGTTGCTGCAGTAGCCTGCCCTGAATAAGAGAATGAGAAGCTGTGTTAGTGTGAAGTGGAGCTGGTTGTTCAGTAGAGACCAGCAATGAGCAGCCAGGTTGTTCAGGAGGAAGCAGAGTGGCTCTAGCACATCCTGACACGTGTGGCAGCACAGGACTGTCCTACTGTCCTGCTGTTCCACAGGCTTTTTTCCCTTGGCATTTCCACCACTCAACAACACAAACGTAATTTTGGTGTCATGCTCTTGCAAGTTCTTCCCGGTGATGAGCACATCATCATCAATAGCACTTGTCAAACAGCATTGACATCCATTCACACAAGCTGCCTTTCCAGGCTTGCTTCATGGGCTCAGAGAGGCACACAGAGACATGTCCTGTAGCAGGTGCAAAATGTAACAACTACAGACCGTTTGGGATCAGGGCATGAGTTTGCTTTTATCAGAGCTACTGAAAGGAATTGAAATTGCTGACTTCTGCATTTTTTATGGGAATGTGAAGGGGTTTGATCTTTCTGCTAGGAAATACTGTTCAGGAGAGAATATTACAATTCATTGGTGATCTGCTTTCTGTAGCCTGACTCCCACTGAGAATTCTGGGGCCCCTTCTTGAATGACTAAGGATTAATCCTCCTTACACAGATCTTTGGGGAAAGTCTTTCAGCTTCTTGTCCTCCCACTTCCTAAGACCTGAATGTGCATTATTAGAGACACTGTACCACTTAATTGTCAGCATGTCAGCTCAGGTGGTAATGATGCGAGTTTGGAGACACTCCACTGATATTGCAGAGGAGAGATGAAGAGATATGGTTTGCATGTTTGCACTGCACACTTTTTAAATTTGCATTGAGTTTTTGGGTGTGATGGCTGATGTTGGAAAATGGGAAAACCACTACTGCTGTCAGTAATTCTGATCAGTACGATTCCAGCACTGGTGAACAGGTACTTGCAAGTGGTGAGGATAGCATTCCTTTCTTCTACACTGTGTGAAGAACAAGAACTCTTGTAGCTGGACTTGCCTAATGGGTTAGATTCCAGCAAAAAGGAAAAGTTTGTGCTTGCTTGAATTCTTAGTTTTTACTCAGCTGACAGGTAACTTAATCCAGGTAGCCTATTTAGACAGGCAGTGGAAAATAAAATAATTTAGGAAGCATGGAGTGATTTAGGTCTGAAGAAAGCTCAGGGGATCATCTGGCCCAGCCCCTCACTCTCAGCCAGGCAAAGGGACCACAGGGGAATTCCAAGCAAGCAATCTCTTGACTGAGCTTGTGCTTAGGCATAAAGCCTGATGGCCAATATACAACCTGGAATACTTGAGATTAAAACCTACTCTCTGGTTTGTGAAATAATGGGGAGACCAAGGCTGTAGATGTGAGTTTGATCTTTTGTGTCTTAATTTCCTACCTTTCCATTTCCCAACAGCACTGAATTAAGCAAGCAAAATCCAGTAATTTTTCTTGGATTATTTTTCCAAGAGTGGTAACTGATATGGGAAACATGGCATTTTGGGTGTAGTTTTGGAATCCCTAAGCCATCCTAAAAACGAAGTGAAGGTAACAGGAGCAGTAAATTCTCTCTCCTAGAAGATCAGACCCACAGTATGTCTTAAGTTGTGCATCACATTACTGAAGTCACTTAACTCAATGCATCACTTTTAATAGCCATGAGTTTTATTTTGTTTGCCAGGGACGAGGTACAACATGGGCAACATCTGCCTTCCCATGGAAATACCTGCACCTTGTTTTTAGCTCTTAGGATAAGACTGTGTTTTAGCTTTCTGGTCTGTCCAGTCTGGGTGGAGTTGCTTGAGATTTCTAACAAAAGTATGAGAGTTATAATGATGTCTTATGGTGTTCACTCAGGTGGGAAGTAAAACAACATGAGAAATTCACTTCCTCTAAATCCGGAGGGAATCACCAGTTAGGAACAACAGAAGCTGTATTTGTGGAAAGCTCAGTGAAAGGCATTCTCTTTCTCAGTCTCTGGCTATATCCAATATTTTTACTCTTAACATAACTTCATTGTTATCTTTGTATATGGAATTTTTTAAAGTTAAAATTCTAAATTTGAAGAAACCCCAAACGTAGTCTAAAAATGAAAGTATCTGTTAATTTTTCTTTTTTTTTCATCTCTGTGACTTTGATCATGACTTTGTTGCATTCTGCAGCCATGTTGAAAGCAGTAAGAAGTGCTTGGAACCAATGTCTAGAGGAGAGGGTTAGCAGTAATTTAAAGATGCAGGATAACATCTTACACATTAACAGATTCTAGCAGCTGGGGGTATTAATGTAACTGTATAGATGCCAAATATATTTAAATCAGTCATTAAGTGTTGTCACTTAACACCTTCTGTTGAGCTTTCATTAATTTGCCTGATTTATTACTACTGTTGGGGTTTTTTTAGCGTTTTGCATACAGCTGTTGCTTAACCTCTTAGCTTTTGTATATTAATTTTCTGTCTTCCTATCAGGCACCACACTTGTGATTGTTTCCTAAATGGTGGTGATAATTTACCTTTCCATATAACTATAAAATGAACTAGATGGTAGATGGGCATTAAAAAATAGGATAAAGAGACTGATATTTAAAAGCCATGAAATTACAAGTTTGGTATCATCCATGTTAGAGGATCACCAACATGGTAAAGAAAAAAGTATGAAGCACATCTGGAAAACAGTTTCAGCTATGAGCTCAAGAGAACATGCCTCAGACAAAAGGAATTTCCATTTCCTATGTGCCTTATGCACATGCCCTGTACCTTATTTTATGAACCCTTACACCAAGAGTATACACAGTTCATCGAGTACACACACACACAAATATAAATATTTAGGGTATACAGCTGTACCTACATGAAATGCTATATTTTTCTAGTTTGGAGTTCAAAAATTCTAGAATAGGCTGGCCTAATAATCATATATAAAAATGAGTTACATCTTTTCCATTTAACTTGTGCTTTGTGATTATTTGGCATGTTTTTTAAATTACATTCAAAGTCTTGTTGTTTACCCTCATTCAGGATTGGTGTAACTGTAATGGCAGTGTTTTCACTGGCAGTATTCCAGCTAATCATCATCAATCCCTACCATGGCAGCTACAGTGCAGTAGCTCTAATTCAAGAAGTAAAAGTGGTATTGGCTTTTAGGTGCTGAAAACTATGTTTACTATGTAATTCTTAGCAAACTACACAGTACTGAATTTATTGCACAACACTCCATACCACAATTATCCTGCATTAAAATCATACACAAAAGTCTGGTACGATATATGACTTGCAGCATTTGCAGCAGCAGAACACTGAATTACAAACAAGTTGCTTGTAAACCTTGAGCATCGTGAGTTGTACCTCTTTTGTTTGTTTGTTTTTTATTTAGTTTTTCACAGTTCTAAGTATCTCCGCAGGTGCAACTGGAGCAAATGTTTGTTTTTCAAAGTTCTTCACTCTCCACCAACTTTTGGGTTGGGGATGAAAACAGCATAGGGCTCTCAGGAGCTGGAAAGGCGGAGAAGATGTCGAGTCCTTGGCTGCTGAGGTTCGTGTAGCGGCTGCCACCGGGGCGGAGCTTGAGTGCTTGTGGAATTTGACGGTGCCACTGAGCTGGAGCGACAGAAACAAAAGGGGCTGTATAAACCTCTAGTTCGGATCGCAAAGAAACAATGCAAAGCAATACACACACCTGGAAAGTTGCTTCCAACAGCCTTGAAGAGAGCACATCATTGTTCTTTGTGGCTTAGGGTCTGTTCTTTCAAATATTATCATTGGCATTATTTGTATGCTCAGTAATTCTGTTGAAGTCTACAGATAAAATTTCACCCCGTTCAATTCAATGGCAATGTTTGCGTGGATTTCGATCGAATTTTTGGACCCTTCTCCAGTGTCCTTGCAATCAAAACTGAAAACATACATAGCATGGACAGAGATGAACAAAGGGCTCTGATTCTGTCCTGCTTCTTCCTCTGGATGGCTTTTCTTCAAGGAATTGATTACAATTTTTATTGTCACATAGTGGTTAGAACAACTAATACATTTTCTAGGTTTTTTTTAAATACTGAGAAGAATGTAATCCAAAGACACATGTTCAGTAATTTAAAAGTAGCATTCTGCATGTTCACAAATTAACAAATACTGCTAAAATTTTGTAAAAATACTATATTACATAATATCTAGTAGTTGCTATCCCTAAAATGCTTCAGACAAGAGAAAATTATATTATCTTTGCCAGTGCTTATCTGTATGGGTCTGTGCCCAAATTAGATAGACACATCTGTCAGCAGTTAAAATGAAAAGGTATGAAAATGGAAGTTCAGGCTCCAATGCTCTAAGGTAACTTAGTGTGGGAGACAACAATCTACATGTTAAGAATTGATAGGAAATGTTTTTCCATGCTGAATCTTTCCATGCTGAATTTCGACCCTATCTGGAAATACTTTAAAGAACCTCCTTTTTTCTTGCAGTGCTCATTTGTTTCTACTTCAACTCATTTACTCATTATTTTTCTTTGCATGCAGAACTGCAAATATCAGACCACACCTTCAATCTCTCGTCCCCACCCATTCAACACAGCACAAAGAAAAATTACTTCTGTCACTCACTTTGGGGTGTGAGTGGCATATCTTAGAAAATGTGGTTGGAATTGGGAAGCATTTCTTGATTTCTATGTTTTTCCTGTTTGTGCCGTGAATACTTCATTTGGAAAATTTATGTCTTTCAACATTTAGAAACTTAAGGAATTTTAAATTTTTGTTTCCCTTTCTTAAATTTTAAATCTTTTGTTTCCCCTCTCTCTAGCCCTCTCATGAGCCTTCCATTACTATTGCCCGTATCACCACAAGGTGGCAGGAGGCCGACAGAGATGCACTGGTGGCTTCTGCTAATTAGGTGGAGTTTGAAAAACAAAATAGAAAACAAAATGAGTTTGGAAACATGGGCTCTTTGTTTTTTTTTCTTTTAAGGGTCTGGTTCTAGTCCAACCAGTTTGTGGAATATATATATATATATAAGTATATAAAATCCAGTTCGTGGAACATACTTTCTGTTTTATTATGCTGCTTAATTTACCAAAGTACTCTGCTTTTCTATTCCATCTTGCAGAGATAACAGTTAATGATGTGCTGTAGTTCTTGAAGTGGGCTGTGGCCTTCTGACTCCTAGCCAAATGTATTTGATGTAAAGTAGCCCACATCAGTTAGGCTTGGTTTGCACCCCCAATGCTCTGTGGAAGAAGGTGTCTGCTTTCTTGTGTGCAATTTATTGCTCTGTCAGGTCAGAGCTGTAGCACAGACACGTCAGAGGCAGTAGAGTTAAGGTTCAACTTGAAAATACTAGGGGTTCTGGGAGGTGGAAAATGGGAGATAATATTGTGCAAAACTCCTGCCTTGGCTTTTTGTCCTTACCCTCCTTTACACCGATGCAGCAGAGCTGATTTGGCCATTTAGCTGTGTCATTATATCTCTTCTGGGGCCTTATGAAGCTGTGGCCATGCTGTGACACTGATTTCTAACCTGTGTCAAACCCAGACTAAGAACTAGCTGGGGCCTTTCTTTCTTTCCCAGTACCTACCATATATGTCAAGTCGAGCAGTACAGGAGACAATGCCAGCTTCGTTCTTTGCAGACAAGGTGTACCAGCCAGCATCTGCTTTCTTGGCAGGCTGGATCAGGAGGCAGACATACCCTGTGGTATCTTGATGCATGCTGGAAAACAAGTGTTTGGGAATTACTATTTCTCAAGAGCACACCAGCTTTCAGATTTTTAAATATGTCTATTAAATATGAAACAGATATGTTGTCATCTCTGTTCACAGAGAGGTAGCAGTCTATAGTCTCAATAGATTTGCTTTCAGTATGGCCTCAAACAATGATCAGGAAATCTCAGATCTGTTCTGGCTCCTCTCAGTTGTGCACAGCCATGGTGTGACTGTGGGAGCTGAATTGTTACTCTGATTATGTTAATATTAGCATTATTTATTGAATTTTAATTAGCTAAACCTATGCAAAGCTGCTGCACAATCATACTGTATTTTTTTCCTAGTTCAGAAGCTGGAACAAGAATGTAACAAAATAACAAGAGCCCTTGTACAAAGTTGTGATATTTTTCACACTAGCAACAAGAGCCAGTCAGAAACTGTTGGAGTTTTTCCCTTTTCCTTTTCTATGAGAAAATGACCAAGTGGGAAAATCAGAAAGATTTGTTTAGTCAACCCTCTGAAAGAAACCTGCTTCATTGTTCCCTCCACTTCCTTTGCTCTCCAGTGATCTACGACTTTGTGGCTGCAATTTCCAGGAAAAATTTTCTGTAGGATATGAAAGAATTGAGATGCTTCCAGGCTGAGGCTGGTCCTTTTTATCAACCCAAGTGTTTCTCTCATTATAAAGGAAGAGGTGCAAGATGAGCATTACAGAACACTTGAAGTTCCAGGATGTTCAGAAATTTGAGATTTTGTTTCCATATGGACTGAAATGAAACCACGGACTTGCAGAAGAAGAGGACATTCTGTGCTTCCAGCAGCACTAATGAGAAAGGGAACAGTCACCCTTTGCTCTCTGTACTGCACAATTTGTCCTGTGCTGGGGGGGCAGGGGTATAGGAGCTGGTGTGTGTCCTTGTTGGGTTACAAAAACCTCTCTTGGCTCCAGGAAGGAAGGCAGCAGTGAGGCAACCAGGGACGCTGCTGCCCGTGGCTCTGTGCAGAGCCACTGGAAGCCTTTGGGGTCTCTGGTCTCAACAGCAGAGCTGTCACAACCCCAGAGCTGGCTCCTGGCACTGTGGTGGTGTGGGAGGTTTCCCTCAGCCGTTCCTCTGCTGAGCTGAAGCAAAAATTTTGTTTTCTAACCTTTTGTGAAACAACTGGAAATGTGGCATTTTAGGGCAGTTGTTTGTTTCCCAGTAACTACAGCGTGTGCGTGTGTTTAACCCTATGGAATGGGAGTATCTATGTGGTGTAATCCATGAATTTGCTAATGGCAGACTCCATCCCCTCCTCCAGATTATCTGTAAACATATCAAACCGGACTGGGCCCAAACCATATAGACTACAGGCTGTAGAGGGTCATGGCTAGATGGGGTTTTTTGGAGAGGAACAGCAGTCTCTGGGTGAGGACAGGGTGAGCACTGAAAGAGTTTTCTAAGAATGCTTTCCCTTGAGATTGGTGTCCATCCCTGTCAGGTGCTGCTGCAGAGCCAGCTTTCTGTACTGATAGCCTGCAGGTATGTGTGTGGAGGGTAGAACTTCTTGAAGCTGATTTCAAAAATCCAGTGACTGCATCGAGTTGTTAGTTGGAACCAAGTGAAATAAAATACTAAAAATCAGATATATGCTGAAGTAGAAATCTTTAAAAAAAGAAAGCACCGAATTTATCATTAATTACAGCCAGGCAGATGATTTCAGCTATATCATCAGCTTTTCTTTTGCAAAAATGAAAAAATAGCCATGCATTTGACTGCAAGAGCTGAACCCGAATATTG
Organism: Certhia americana; assembly: GCA_018697195.1. Lineage (NCBI taxonomy): Eukaryota > Metazoa > Chordata > Aves > Passeriformes > Certhiidae > Certhia > Certhia americana. The sequence goes on from CM031862.1 coordinate 34,282,818, forward strand.
TTGTATTTTGTAAACATGGATCAAAGTCCTTGATTTTGTTTGTGACCAGCTTTGTTAAGTTTCTCTATCTGACCTGATAAACTCTCTATTATCCCATGCTCTGGGGCACTGAAACTGTTCTGAGACTGAATTGACACCTAGTCAGAACTAAACTGGGAAACAATAGCTGAGAGGGAATAAGGTGCTGAAACGCATTGAAATACCACATCAGAGTGTTTGATAAGGAGATTTCTGCTCTGTCAGGCCCGTGGCTCTGTCCCCACTCTCTGGGGCAGTGGGGCATCGTGCCTTTGTTCTGAACTGAGGAAAGAGCCACTGTTCACCCCACAGGGAAGCAAGGTTCGTACAGCTCCACGTGGGTGAGAGACACTGTTATAAAGCACCATCCATACTTATCACAGAGGTTTTCACAGAAGCAGTTGGTCCAGCCACAAGAAACTTCAGGCATGGGTGTGCCTGGTACAGTACCTCATCCTCTCTCTGTTTGATGGGATGGTCTCGTTGTCTTTCTTCCAGTAAAATACAGGAGGGGGCATTCCCACAACTCTGCACTCCAACCGGACAGGGTAGCCTTCCGGAACACCACAGTTCTGAAGCTTCTCCAGAAACATGGGGGCTCTTTTGACTTCCTTTGCTGGGAAAACAACAGATATTTTGTTCTTTGTTTCTCTTTGAATAGTAGGGAACAACACGATAAAAATTATTCAATTGTTACGATTTGGTGATACCAAAATAGGTTGTGAATTCTTAGAGGGATGTTGGAAAGGAAGTGAAACGCCATGACATAGCCTCTGTAAGGGAATATATAAAGTAAATAATAGGCAGTTCATAAAAGAGTCTAATAGGTCTAAACCTACTACCGTTGCAGGAAATCAATACCAGATCTATAATTTCAGGATCTCCCATCTTTTAAGGCTTTATTAAAGAGCAGTATTCAGATTCAGTTTTTCTATTTAAAAACATTTGGGCTGAAATCTGGGATACCTCAACATATTTATTATATGTTTTCATATTATATGTTTTCATAAATAAATAAACATATTTATTATATGAATTCAAACCCTAAGCATTTTCTGGGAAGAAAGTTAAGAATGTCCTTTTGCCCAGACAAGAGAGGAAGGTTGATAAGGAGGCAGAATTCTTATTGCCCTCTCCTAGTAACAGGAGTGCACTCATCTGAGCCCCAGGTGCATTTTCCTCCATCAGCTGAGGAGGGAAAATATGCATATAAAAATTACATATCTGTATCTACAGCTGTTGGACTCTCTTACTCTCAGTACATTAACTATTTATCTACACTTGTCTGTAGGGAAACTATGTGAAGTAAATTTGAAGAAATTCATACAGATAGCTTAATCATTGAGATTAGTTTTTCAGTGCTTCTTACCTACTACAGTGAGCTCCAGACTAAATGAATTTTGTCCTGTTTTGTTAGTGGCAAGGCAAGTATAAGTTCCAGCATCGCTTTGGGAGAGGGGATCGATGAGCAGAGAGTGCACTCCAGTCTCTCTGACCAGCATCTTGTGTCTGCCATCTGGGAGCACAGGTTTGCCATTCAGAAGCCACGTCAGGTCTGGAGTTGGTAACCCACTCACCTAAGAGACAGGGAAACAGCTCGAGACAAATATCCAACTCACAGAGAGGGGTTAGGAAATTTAGAGCTAGGCCTTTTTACAAATGCCAGCTGAATCATGACAAAATCTAGACCAGAAAGATTTTTTAAAAAATCTATTTCTCAGTTTTTGTTTCTCTGCTGACTGCTTTCAAAAGGGAGGAAACCAGAAAACAAACAAACAAAAAGATTAAAAAATACATAAAAGGAAGAAACTTAGTTTGAAATATGAAATTAGAATATGAAATTCACAAAAGACTCTTAATAACCTGCTGATTCTCCTTTTTTGGTCCTGAATGTATATCAAATTCCTCGATCTAAAATACTACAGAGTTTGACAGAGATGAAAAGAAGTTCGGTACAAATGGCTTTGTATTTTGTAAAATTTGATGAAGAATAGTATAATACTTCATAGCTGTTGAACTTGCATGCTTTAGAACACTTCAAATTAAGTATTTTTTGAAATATTGGACTTCATTGTAATATTAAAAACCTTTTCAATAGGGAGCAGTACTTACTCATGTCTAAAATACTCCTTTCCAGACAGCATTTTACAAAGCAGAGGAGGGAAGTGGAACTTGCCTGAGTGAGGACTGCTCTGTCCCAGGTCTGTGCAATGCCAGACACACTTTAAGGCTTCACAAGCTCTGCCAGGATAGCAGAGCTAGAAATAACCAAATTCTTTGGCATGCTCCTCGTAAACTTTACATCGTAAATTAAGTGGTAATGAGTCTTGCTCATCTTCAGGGCATTAACTTGTGCCTCGGAGCTTCTGCCCTCTCCAGGTACAGGTCAGTGTCAGCACTGTTATCTTTGCTGCACTGCAGGGACATAGAGGGGCCACCAGAACACCTTGGAGCTATTCTCTTAAAGGTGTTCAGTAAGAGGATGTTCACCCTGTGTACTCTAACCTCTGACAACTCTTTCATGCCAGGGTTTCAATCAGTAAATGGGGATGTTTCTGCCTCTGTGCATGCTGGGGCAGCATGCAATGAACTGAGCTCAGTTCCCTCTTTTCAGGGAGTATTAATCTTCAGTAATTCAGTCCAATACAATGGGAACATTTGTTTGAACACAAAGCAACGTGCTGCATCCTCTCTTTCTCACAGTTTTGTGCTATTCTGGCTTATGTTCAAAAATTTGATAATGGAGCAGAACTTCTGGAGTTCATACTGGTAAAGGACACAGTGAACATATCGAGTAATTTGAGCAACCTTGTAAGTGAGCCTTCTGTTTTGGGGTTGTGTTTTCTGTGTTTATCATCCCATAAAATATTTGTTCAAAAGTAACCCCTGGAATCAGCTCAGAGACAATGGCATTAAGAAATAGTTTTAAAATCGAAGCATTAGAACTTGAATGGAAAGTGTTCATGCATGCAATAAAGCACAGGAAAACACATAGCACTACATATACAGAAGTAGGGAAAGTGAGAATGAACAGAGGAACCAGTTAATACCTTACAATCCAACCTACAGAGTCGCCCTTCATGTGCCACCATGTCACCTGGAGCCTGTAGGAAGTATGGCCTGAAGAAGCGTTCTTGAACTGCCTCTTTGTCTCCTTCTGGCACCCGGGGTCGGGTTCTGCAACACAAAAATCACATGTGTGTGTTTGGAAGTCAATTTTTTTTTTTCCTAATGCTTAAAGGAAAAAGGAAGGAATTGAGTAAAAAGATGGAGAGATAGCTTGACTTACATAATAGGGCAGAAAATAATGGGCTGATTGTAATTTAATTCTTGCATATTTTCCATTTAGAAAGATTATCAAGTTAACTATATTGTGTAGTTTCCTTAGATTCCCAAGCTGGTCTTTTCTTCTTTTTGCTTTATTTGGCTGAATTTCATTTTGCTAATCCATCCCTTGCCTTTAGCTCCACTACAACAAGTAAATGAAATCGTACTCAAACTTCCCTGTATTTGAGGAAGACCTTCAAAAACATAGAAGTGACCTGTTGGGAGGGAACTGCTGCTGTTATTTCCATTTTATGATTGAGAACTGAAGTTCAATGAATGCAGTGTTTATTTTGAGTGCCTTCAGTAAAAAGCATAAAGAAGGTCTGCAGGACTTTTTTCTTTCACCTGTGAGGCTGAGCTGTTGATATTCGTCCCCGAAAAGGGACACTCTGAACCATCAGGTGTCCTGAACAACTGATCCTCCCCTGCAATTCACAATGGAAACAGAATTAATAGTTGGTTAATGGCTTATTTCCTTCTAAAGCATAAATATTGAACACTTACAGTGCATTAGGATTTATTTTTACAAAGTAGCTGAACTGTAATGAGACTACCACTTCCCCAAAACAAATGCTGTTAGCCTGCAAAGTTGAGGCAGGGGTTTCTCAAACCCTCCCAGGCTGTGGCAATGCATTTAGCAGTGATTCCTGTCCCTGCTTGCTTATTCATGCCACAGGTACGGTCTGCTCCTACCTTTGTACTAGTCTACTTTAAAATGCAGCCATATAGAAGCTGAAAAGAAAAATAAATTTAAAAAAAAAAAAATATTTAAACTGGAGAAAGTTGCTTGATGAGTGTACTTCTAAATAAAGAGCTAAGCTAGCACATGGGGTCAAGGAGGATGGTGTAAGGGAGTGAGCCTGTTTGCAGAGCTGCATCTTTGCATCCTGGATAAAGAATATAATTCTGTTTGGTAACAGTTCCAAATTTGATGTAGCTATTTGTTTCTTCCTGCTCTGTTTCTTGTGCCTGAAACATCGTGTCTGTCCTGTCAGCACTTCTCAAAAGGTACCTATCAGCAACTGAGAGTGGGAAGGAGATAGGGCAGAAGTTGCTAACATTAAAAAATGCCCTTAGTGCTTTTGACTGTCTGTGTAACAGGGGAGTTACATCAGTTTCATCAGCCATCTTTACATGGTTGCCTCCTATGCTCTAAAGCACCTGATTTGTGATATAGTCACCATTTGATGTCAAGGTATGTGGCCTAATTTGTGTTCTTGTTGATGTATATTAGAAAAAGATGAAACAAAACGTTTTTGTAAAAGAAAATGAAACACCTTACTTGTGGGTTTGCAGCCATAATTGTATAGTTGCCATCATCATCATTAGTAGCAGCTTCAATATGTAAAGAACATGTTCCGTCTTCTTCTCTGTTCATTTTGAAATGTGTGTTTTTCTTTGAAATCTGCTTGCCATCCTTGAACCAGTAAACCTGTGGTGATCAGACACACCCCCATGACTTAACAGTGACTAGAAAAATAGCATAAGCTGAGCGATAGCTAATAAAGTCTTAGAATATTGTAAACTTTGCAGATCAATTATAATGTGAAACAGAACGATTCCAGGTTGAACTCAGGAAGCATAGCTGGGCCTGTCAGGATCTATTTTCTTGGCTCTAGGCACGTTACTGGTTAGATCATTTCTCATCTTTCTGGGAAGTTCCAGGGGTAGTGCAGTTCTGTGTCTCCTGGAGTCAGGTGGTTGGACCTCAAGGCCTGATGCATGCTCAGGGGCAGATACTGTTATTTTAGAAAGGTGGGGGAAATAATTTATTTGGGAGCTCTCTCCATAGAGCCCTGGGCTTAGGAGAGGTGTACAGAAACTACTGGGGAGTTGGGGTTTGTTCCTTTACCAGTTACAGGGAGAATGACGTACCTTGGGAACAGGTATTCCAACTATTTTGCAGGTGAATGTAATAGGGGATCCTTCCATTACCCGAAAATGCTTGAGTCTCTTATCAAAGATGGGAGCTATGTATTTGCCTGTAGGGATTTCCTCGTGTTGGACTTCATCATCTGATTCGTCCACCGGCGTCCGCTCAAGGCGAAATTCAATTTCATTCATCAGCCTCTGCTCAAAGCTTGAAATCCTGTATTCCTGCAGGGTGAGAGAGGCACAGCAAAACCAGTCATGTCCTGGGCTATTTGCAGCCAGTGGCACTTTTAGCCTAATTCTACAACAAGTGAAAATAGAAAAGCCTAAAACCTTGGACATCATAGAACGGTCTGAATTTGGTTTGCAGGCACAGATACTGCATCGTGAGTCAGCGCAGTGAAATGACACTGAGTTTATTCACAGGCAGCAAAAGAAATCAAACATTTATTTCTTCTAAATACAAAAAAATATACTCTTGCACACTGTCAATCAAAAGAAATAATTAAAACATAACAAAATTTTTGAGGATTTTGTGTTCAAATATTAGTCACCTGCTAATTACAGAAATGAACGCTGTATATTTTAGTTCGTGATTAAATAAGGAAAACTGTACCTACTAAGAGAGAAAATTAGGAAGAAAGGGAAATATTTTCAGAGTAATTAACTTCAGGTTAAACTTGGACAGATTTCTAGCTGGTGTAACTGAGAATGCAAGATATATTACATAGAAATTCTTCGAAGATGAAACAGATTACACAGTAAACCCAGCATATTCCTACAGAAAGGAACATTTCCAGATACTTTAATGTGATTATGAACTTTCTCCTGGACCCCTGAATTCAATTAGAAACATCTCATCACTTAGCTGTTTTGCACGAGGAAATCTTCTGTCTAGACCAGGAGGCATTTGACCAAATGTCTCTTGCTGTGACTTGTGAAGCCTCAGACCAAGAGCCAGCTTTAGTTTGTGCCTCCAAACCAATGTTTGTCCTGGGCATGGTGGAGCTCTACAGCTACACCTGCATGGACTTCTCAGGTAGCACCCTCTGCCCCCTGCCCTGACACACACACCTGCAGGAGCTCCTTGGTCAAGACATTACAAACTACCTTTTTGTGGGGGATATCTTGTATTATCTGTAGAAGACAAATCAGTTTGCTCCGACTTGGATTTGTGCAGGTTTTAAGCCCAGAGCTTGCATTCCTGCTTCTTATTGGAAATGGAATTTTAGAAACCAACAAGTAGTGAATAAGGGTGTAGCCAATCCCTAGATATATTCAATTTGCTGAAAAAACAAGGTTCACAAAATACAACTGGTCTGAAATCTTAGAGAAAATTAATTAAAGAACCATCAGATATCCCCAAACACTGGCAATTACGTCCCTGATCATTTAGCCATTCCGTCTTACTGTTCCATCTTGCTGTTCATGCTTCTGACCAGATAACAGAGAGAAAAGATGGAGAGGCTGCAAAAAGTTTTAGCTGACAAACTCTTCTGCTTTCTTCAGAAGACCAAGGAGACAGAAGTAGCCAAAAGTTTAGACATAACAGTGGAATTTTGAGGAGACAGGGGTGTATGAGACTTGGGGGTGAGAGGAGGAAAATCTCCATCCACCGAGTAGAAAAAGTTGGCAATTGCTATGGTGGAATATACCACCCCTGGTAATATCTGATTTTGGGACTGTAGTGGTGGATGGTGTGTGTTTTCATCTAAAATGAAGGTGTTGGGCAGGTTGCTTGAAGGTTAGCTGTGGTAGGAAAAGGCAGCCAGCTTGGAGTAGGTAGGAGAGGAATTCGGTGAATTTGAGGAATTTGGTGAACGCAGTTGCTCCTCCTTGCCCCGCTCCCTTGCTATGTGATGCTGCAGGGCTGTTCATTCCTCACGGCTTCAGAGCAGGGCCGAGAGCTACGAGTGCCCCCTCCAAGGTCCCTTCCTTACCTCCAACACCTTCCCCCACTCTGGCAGGGCCACTCTGCGCTCTGACACTGTCCTGCTAGCCCAGCACAGCCCAGCAGAGCTCTGAGCCACCTCCTCGGGCTGGGGAGCACCAAACAGCCTGCTAGAATTTCATCCCCTTTAGCATTGCTTCTCTCATGCAGCAGGTCTCAGCAAATTGCTTTATAGATCGAATTCTCGTCTCATTAAACCAGTGTAAAACTGGAGTTTATCTGGTCCCATCAAACGGATCGTTTTCCCATGTAGGTGGCACGAACTGGTTCTGGTGTTCCACGGGGAAGTTAAGCAATCAGTGGTTTAGCCTTGATACTGAGCAAGTCTTTTTAGGAAGGCAGAATCATGTAAGAAACAGGGAGGGGCTGCTGCAGCAGAGGGAGGTAATGGGACTAGAAGGGCACTGCCATTACACTTTCAATCACATTATTGTGGAAGGTGTTGACTGCAGAACAAAATACTGCAGAACAGAGTTAAATTTTGAAATATTGCAAGCTGATGGCACAGTCCAGTATTGTTTATAGACAGCTGAGTTTAGTCAGCAGTTTTTCATATGGATTTTTTTTCCAGAATCATTGCTGTCCAAAAGAAGTCATGGTATGTTATAAGAAATTAATAGCATAGGCTTGCTGTAGCCATGATGGCCTACAGTTGAAATCAAATAATGCTGATAGAGACCGTTAACATCTTTATTTTTCTCCTCTATTGCAAAAGTGCAGATCTGTCTTAGGTGATCTAACCAACTAACATAAACAAAACCTAGAGCAATCATTTTCAAGTTGTACATAACCAAATTAACTTTGTGTCTGCTTTAGATCCTAAAAAGTTTTCTATGAATGCAGGGTATCATTTTTTTTCCTGGCTGATGTGCTGAGGATATTAACTTCCTGCAAACTACATTCATTTAGAAGTATGGGTACTTCTTCCTTTCCAAATGTCTGCTTGCAGAAGAAAATACAAAGGAGGAAGGAATGCGTTTCTCAGGACCCTTTGAAGTTAATCTTGGACAGGTTTTCTCCCATGTTTTTTTGCATGTGACCCTGGATGTGTGTGTATACACAGAGAGAGGTGTAAAAGCAGCACTTCGTGAAAACAAAAGCCTTTTGATGCACCATCAGCACCGGGTTGCCATTGCTGGCAGCTGCTGCCCTGCCCATGGAAGCCCCAAGTCTTTGTAGATACACGAGTCTGGCAGGGAACTGTGCAGGCCGACTGCAGGAGTTTGCTCATTTGAAGGAGTTATATTCAAAACTACATTTTAAATGAGAAAACATTGAAGTCGGGCTTCCCACAGCCCCTGTTTCCTGTGTGTTGCCCTCATACTTCAGTCTCTGCTTTTGTAAACCTGTTCTGTGTACATACATATGCTTGTGTAAATTTACAACCAAATCAACGAGCTAAAGTTAACTTTGCTGTGAAAATTTGAACACCAGCATTCAGTGGCCGAAGGTGTTACAAAAAACTTCTTATAAAGACCAGAAATCTCTGAAATAAGTGAGGATACACTTCTGTATGCAGAGTATAATCTTGCAGGGTTTTGCTTGTTTGGTTTAGCAAGAACAGAAAGAAGTTGTTAATATGGCTTTCTGAGGGACTGTTTTAATCACAGAAGCCGTAAGTCTATTGCTGAATGTGATTACAAAAGTGGTGTAGGGCAAAGTGTTGTTGTGGTTCAGGCAATTATTTCGTAAAGCGTCACACAAAGAACAAGCCCATGTAGCCACGGGGTACAATGTTAAAACTAGGCTGCAGTTCAGCATACTGAGGAGACTGAGAGAAAGAGTACAAAGGTTCAAGCCCTGGTTTGGAGTCAAAAATGTAGCATTGCAGCTCCTTTTTTTGGCAGCTTTCCTAGAACATGAAACTTTTACAGGCAGTAATTCACACACTATCATTGTTCAATACAGTAGCCAGATATTTAAAATTATTCTATCTAGCAGCTAAAAATTCAAGCTCCTGTTCGGTGGTGTAATGCTCTGTACAAAGTAAAATGTGTATAATGCATCTATAATTGTATATATTTATCTGTATAGGCGGAATAGATTGCAGCTTTAGAAACCTGGCTGTTTCTCCTACACCTAATGCACATTGTTTAGTGTGCAAAAGGGGAGTAGGCAGTGGTGCTTGTATTAATATTGTCACAGTGCAGTTTGGAAGCTAAAAGACCTAAAACTGGCCAAGGCAAAGCCAGGAAGTGTGCTGAATATGCATCTGAAGTGGTTTTGTACTATTCTGGTGGAACTGTGTGGAAGATGGAGAAGTGAAATGCAGCTTTCCTTCTGCTTGCCCTTGCTCCACCTCAGCAATATTGTTGTAGGCTGCTGGTGAGTGGCTGTACTTCGTCCTGCACAACAAACAAAACCTTCTCTCAATGCCAGTCTTGCTGAAGGTACAGGTTCACATCATTTTGTCTCTGTGATGGATCTGTTTGGCCCCATCACCATCATTTTTGACAATCTGAGAGCACAGCACCCTTCAAGGCAGGGCTATTTACCTGCATTTTACCTGTGGGAAATTGAGACCTAAAGAAGCTGAGGCACCTGTTAAGGTAACACAAAAAAATCTCTGACACAGCAGAGAGCTGGTCCCATGGTCTCCTAGATATTGTCAAGTTATTTAACTCCTGGGCCTTTCTGTTACCTGTGAACATTTTTGGCCAAAAAGGGAAATAGCATAGAGTATAGTAATTCCCATTAGATTCTAAACACCTTTGTGTATGAATATGAGCTCTAAAATCCTGCATTAGTTGATGTTCAAGTTTATCTCTAGCAGGATTCAGATCTTAGTGAATATATGTACTAACAGTTAGTAGAAGCTTGTAGAATTAAAATAATCTGATGTTAGCATAGTAACTCATGGAAATTACCACAAACAGAAAGTCTAGAGGAGCTCTACTCAAATGTTGATTCTCATAGACTATATAAAAACAATTCTGTTGCCAACTTAATGCCAACGCTAGACAAATTTCCCAATTTAATCCCAGTTTTGTAACTTTTACTAGATTGCCTTTTTTGGCAGAATTATCCTAAATTCATGTAACAGTTTATCTATGAAAGTGGCATATACTGCATCTCAGCATCTGTGTCCAAGCTGTAACACTCCTTAACTTCACAGTCTGATCAAAACTACTCTCACTGAAATGTCCTGATTAGTCTGGATTCTCTCTCCTCTCCCTGTTCCTCTCTCAGCAGTGGGAATCAAGAAGTAGCAGATCCAAAATCCAGGTTTTTCTGCACTTGTCACGTCCTATGAAGAGGTACCACTGGGGCAATTTATTTCCTGCAGATGAATTCTATGGGGCATCTTACATAGCACGAGGAATGAATCTCATGTTTACCCAAACACAAACCAATGAAGAGCCTAGCAAGTCTTTGTCTAGTTAGACAATATTCAAAATACAGTTCAGAGTGATTAAGCAAGAAGAAAATGGAGGAGAAAGCAGGTGGAGTTGCTATCTCCTATTCCCACAGACTTAGCAGCTGGAGTGAGTGTGTGCAAGCATGAAGAGCCCCAAGATCTGCAAGCCAGGATCCCTGCCATGAAAACCTGTTTCTTCTTTCTTATTGATTAGACCTAGGTCTTGAGAAGACAGCCACAAGTGGTTGTTCCACTGTTCATTGCCATAATTACAGGGAGATTATACATTATTAATATCAATTTTTCTTGGTCAGATTCTTAAATCTGTTTTCATTTCTAGTACAGAAATGTCTAGAGCAGACAAGCTTCCATGGGGAGTCTTTGTGGTCAAATTCCCATCCTTAGTCTAAAATTGCCTACATTTGCTGATGAGAGATTTGCTTTGAGAGATTATGTGAAACTTGATTTTGAGCCAGATTTTTGGAGTGACTGAACGAAGTATGATTTTGTGCCCTGGGAACAGAATTCTGGGTGATTTGTGGGCCTTTCTGAGACTGAGGGCTCAGAATGGGAACTGCAAAGAGATGGTTCTGTGTGATCAGTATTGAGGTGCTGCTGGTGTCAGGGCCTGTTTGATGAGTTGGGATCTGTGTATGGCTTCCTTCAAACATTGTTTTTTTGTTTGGTTTTTAGTGGTCTGAAAGCTTTTGGACAAACCCTGTGTCTCTTCTGCCCTGAAATTTCTTATCAAGTATTCTTTAGGAAAGGTAAAGAATGTTCATGTCAGGGCTGTGCATAATTTTCTAAATAGCTGTAGGTTTTTTCTTTGTCCTAAAAATAAGGCTGCTATCTGAGTCTTACGTAAGACACAACCAGTCAGCTTTGCCACATGATATTCTTCATAGTAAATGGCACAGATATGTGAGCACAGCTTGTAGTTCTTATAACCAAAACATATAGATCAGGCCCCAATATTTCAATCTGCTTTCCTTTATTATTGCATGGATAATTAATTTAGTTTTATTGCTGTACAGGATTTTGAGGTTTAATTACCTCATTTTTCTATTTTATGTTATTTGTATAACAAATGTTGAGGAGATAATATCATTAATTTCTAAGTTTTGCCTGTAAAGCTGAATTTCCTCTGTTAACAGAGGAAATATTTATAGATTTATTTATATTGGTGAAGCCTGTACATGCTTTCAAATACCAGGGGAAAAAAAATTAGTTACCGTTATACATTTATATTTTTCCATTTGCCAAAGTCTCCTTCTTTCCTTTTCTCCCCACACATCTTTTTGTTTCTACATGATGCATTCTAACTGAACCTTACTGAGGCATTTTACTTTTAGGGCAGAAAGGAAAGTCCCAATGGGCTTAGACTGGCAGGTTTTGGGAAGTGGAGGTAATGCTGCCTGGGCTCCCTTTTCATCAAGTGGTGCAGTTATCTGACACTCACTGGGGTTCTGAGACTTGCATGCTTGGTCTCACAGCATTTCAATCTCAGTCTCCAAGAGAAGACTCCAAGCTTTGTGCCAATAAAACATTCTGGGGGTGGAGAGGAGTGGATGGGGATCTTCTTTGTCTTTCTTGTTCTCTTTCACTTTACAGAATCCACTACAGCAAGGACAAGAATGCAGGAGGTTTTTGTCTTCTTTTCTGGGCAATAGAGTGATTCTCTTTTTATTTCTCTGTCTCAGTCTGTCTCTGTTCCTTTTCTCCATCACAACCTGGAAAGAAAAATTCTAACAGCTCCCTCAAAGGGCCTCAGTCATTGAGCTGAAATGCTCTTTGAAATGCCCTGCTAATTGAGGGCCTGTTCTTAGTGCCTGAAAGTCTTAAATTTAATTCTTGCTGCTGGAGAAGTTGATTTTCTACCACCTAGCTAGCTTTCTAGCTTTTCTAGCTCAGGTCACCTGTTACAGAAGCTGTTCTGAAAGGTGGAATTTCCAGATTTTTCTCCTGCTGTTAAAGAATGCTTAATTATTTGAGCAACCTGGGACAGCACCAACAGGACACGTACCCACTGGTAAGGAGTGAAGCCTGTCCTTATGGGAGTTCAGAGTTATGAATTTGATTGTCTTCAAGCCAAGGAAGACTCTGAGTCAAGTCTCCTCTAGCCTGGGATCTGTCCTAACTTCTTCCTGTGATTGCTAAAGCCATCAGTGTGCCTTTTGTTTGAAGGAACTGAGCAAATTTGGCTGAAAATGTTTGGGTGTAACTGAGTCACATTTTTTTTTTTCAGCACTCCTAATAGTGACGAAATTTCACCTGGCACTAGAGCTTGCCACCATCTGCAGAAATGACAGGTATGACTTTTTTTTGTGGAAAAAAATGACAGCTTGTTATTGCATGTACTTGATCAAAGTTGCAGTTAGAATCTTGGCAAAGTCATGTATGTATTTCTGTCAGCATCTCCTGGTCATCATAGCTGTAGAAGCTATGAGATGAGCTAAGAGATTAGCTAAGAGACTAATCTGTTCTGTCTCTTGCAGCATCAGCAAAATTCCCAACTATGTTCTGATCCTGTATTTCTTTATTGTTGGTGATGAATGATGTACTGGATGAAACAGAAGGAGTGCATCTGGATTATCTGATATCATGCTGAGTGCATAATGCTGACACTTAGGAAAATCTCATCTTGTGAGCTAAACATTTTTCCTATGGAAGTCAATTTTAGATAATAAATAGAGCACCAGAATGCAAATCCCTCCTGTTCATTACTGCCCTTTATGTAGTAATACAAGACAATACAAGGGCTTTAAGGCACAGGCTTGTCATCTACAGGGTTTGTTCTGGATGATCCCTGCATCATCTGCAGGTATTGTAAATGAGAATGAACTCTGAAATGTGGAGTCCCAGTACCATGCTCTAAACAAAAATACACCAGAGGACACATTTTCTGAGAAGGAATTTTTAAAATAGCATGTAGGCAATACAAGGAAACCAACATTAGAGGTTCTTACTGGGCGCTGTACTCCATTATGCAGTGGTCTGTCACACAGAGGAGACTTGCATTTGTATGTATGTGAGAGTAAGATTACAATAATTGATTCAATGCAAATATTCTATGTGTGGAATGAAAATGTCTCCTTTTTAATTCTGTGTTATCTGTGAGAGGAAAAAACAGGACAAAATATATGGGTGTGAATCCAGTACTCCAGCATATTATTTTCATGATGTTGATTGTTCTATATAGTGTAAAGCAATAGGAATTTTGGAAAATACTCTTCATCCTGTCATCTGTTGAAATAATTACTGCCTTCATTGAGGAGAAGACTCAGACTTGAATTTGCTGGAGTAGGCTTTTCTGAGATGACAAGAGTAAAATCAGAAAGGAATAAAGTTGAGAATTGAGAGGAAAATGAGGGAACTTTTCTTGATTTTAGTTCACTGCCATTGGCATTCTAATTACTGTAACAATTAGAGAAGTGCCAGCTTTGAGCTTTTTCAGTGTTTGAGGAATTTGAGAATGAAGATTTGGGTTTGGTCTCATACAGAACAGCAAATAAGTGTACAAGTAACTTTTGCTGTCAGCAGATAACTGACACTAGTAGTGAGCATTGTTTCTAAGGGGGTTATCATGCAGTTAACTCCAAAGATTGACTGTCTTTGGTATTTCCCAGTAGCTCTCGAAATAATTTGTCTCACTAGCATAGCGAGTACAAATTGTAACACTTGTGATTCATCTGCAAAACGTTCTGCTTGCCAGTTGTTTTACTCAAAGGGCTTTGGCAGCGTGGTCTGCCAGAAGGAAAGGTCAACAGCAAAATTAAAAACCCCCAGGGATTACACTGCAGTTGTCCACAGAGGGGACTTTGCTCCAGAGCCTCGTTGGAGTTTTGCTTCTCTCTGCATGTTCTCTGCATCAGAAGGGCTGATGGATGTTGGGAAAATTCTTTGGTTGACGACAGATGAGGGCAAACCCTTACTGGCTGTGTTAAGCCTGAGCTGCTGGGACAGCTCTGGGGGGCTCCATGGCCAAGGTGACACAAGAATAATCACCTGCAGGCAGAGCAGCTATCTGACAGTCCTCAGCATGTTCCTATTGTTTTTTTGAGAGTGCTTGAACCTGCTTTACAGTCATTTCAACCTCTAAATACTATTTCATTTTTATTTCTTCTTTAGTTTCATAGATAGTGCCCAGATCCGGTGCGTTTATTGATTCCAGTTAAAAGTGAACTGAGTTTCCTTGAAATCTGTAAAAAGTTATTAATTTTGCTAAATTCCTATAATAAAGTTCTCCAAGAAGTCCCTGCCAATTCATGTAAGTTTGGAAATTTGGAAAAATAGGTTTAATGCTGAAAAATTGAAAGCCCATTTTAGTTCAACCAAAAGAAAAGCAAAAACCTTATCCTAAACTGTTTCATTACTTTAGTCCTTGTTTTAAAGCACAGAGTGTATGAATGTGTGTGTGCAATGAACTGAGCAACTTTTAAAGCAAAAAAAGTAAAAGCCAGTGTCCAGAAGCTTCCATGAAAATAAAGAAGTTTTACATTCATACCAGCCTTTGAGAGGGTCAGAAATGAAAAATGCTGCTCAGTGACAAGGTAGATTTGCTACAGCTGCATCCCTCATGCCTCTGTTTAAAGGTCCAGTTTGGTATTCCAAACCAGTACTGACATGAAAGCTCCTCCTGCAAAGCAGTGTAGCAGCTCACCCACACAAACACCCTTTTCCCACGTCAGCATATGTCTTGTTCATGGGTGAAATTTATTTTAACAACACTCAGTTTTCTTACCTGCTGACCACTTTGTTGACCAGCATCATCTCTGAAATGCAGTTTTCTTTCCAAGTCCTTTACAAGTGCAACTTTATTTTCCCGAATAGAATCTTCTGTTGCTAATGGCAGAGGCTTCAGGTTTTTCTTTGTTAATCCCTGGGTTGGGCTGTTAAAAGAAAATTCTGATACTAACATGCAGCAACAAGTACATATCTATTTTGTCACCTGTACGATATGATATGTTATGGTGGAACCTATTATTTATTTACATAGAAGCCAAAGCACAATACAGCATATGATTTATTTTTGGTGCTACCTTAATGGGACATCCCATTCCAATGCAGTAGAAATTAAAAACAGGCATCTTAAAGAAAATAAGGGTTGTAATGCTACAATAAACATCTAAATTCCATTTATATTTATTTTTATCCTGCAATAATGATGTCACAGTAAATGCTAAAGAAATGAGTGTATGCGTTACCTTAGGTGTACATTGTGTACATTTGACTGCTATCAGGCAATAATTAAAAAGTTAATACAATTTCTCATTGATCTTTATCACACATCCTCACTGATCATTTACTCATTCTATGAATTTCTTTAATTTCTCTCATCCTTTTATGACACCTTACATCAACAGTTACTTTTTGGTTTTATTTTATAGATGTGGTCTGTTTAATTTTTGTAAGGTTTGAAAATGGTTAAATACTTAAATAAGACTGTAAGGAGACTGTGAGAAGGCAGTGCTGGAGCAGAGCAGCAGGACACTGCTAGGTAGTGTGCAATATTCTGGTAGTTTACTAGAACAGGTGTTGGGATCTTGATAACAGGCTCTGGGTAAAGGCATAACTGGTGATTGCTTTGCATTGTCTCATCCTCGTGTTGTTGTGCAGGCACTGAGCTCTCACTCCTTTTGTAGCCAGAATTACTGTCACTGAGAATGCCAAAAAGGGAAGCTCAAACTTCAAGGTATTTCCAGATTATCACAGATACTGTTCAGGGTCCTTCCTGTCCTTTTGTGCCCTGCTAAGGCTCTCCCATGCAGAGGTCAAGATTTGAACCTGAGCAAAAGGAGCACTAGCTGTGTGGGAATTCAGCTCTGGGCTGGGACTCAGGGAAGCTGGAATGAAGAGAACATATTTAACTAGTGGTCTGCCTGGCAGGCATATTTGATGAGTTGTGTGGCCCTGCCTGTGCAGCAGTGAGAAAAAGGAAAGCAAAAAAGGAAAACCTCAGAGGTTAAGTGTCATTAATGCAAGGAGAACAGCACTTGAACACTCTTGCCCCACTCTGAAGGGGAAGCAGGGGACAGGTGACAGCTGCAGCTGATTGTTGCTTGCTCTTGCAGCATTGTGGAAGCACACCAAAGCAAGGCTTGAGCTGGCTCAAGTGAAAACCTTCACTGTGACCTTCTAGCTTTATGCTGTGTGCCTGATCAGGGTTCCAGCACTGGGGAGACCTCCGGACACATGCCATGGGGTGATGGCAATTATGTGGCTGTGCTGGGTAACTGGGAGCTCTGGCTGTACTGGTTTGAAGGCAGGATTCTTGGCACACAGAGTGGAGAATGCCATAGATGCAGGGGCACATTTTTCTGTTGTAATAACAGATTGGTTGACCTAGTATCAGCAGGATAGTCAGGAGACTGTGACTTGCTGATGGCTATCACTACCTTGAACTCTACCATTGATAAAAGGGGAAATTATTCCTTACTTTGTGCAGGATTTGGAGTTCTGTGGGTAAATAGTTGTACCAATGTACAGGTGCTAGCCATGTTAACATAGAGTCCACAAAAGGGAAATTTGCTTCAACTCCACCAGTAAAGAGTTGACTCTGAAGGCCAGCACCTTGCCAGTACACCATCATCCTTATTTGCTTGTATCATGGTACCTGTTTTGTCATGGAAATCATAGTTGTTAATTAAAGTATTTATGTGCAGACCATTAACTCCCCTGAGATTTTCTGGGGGACTTCAAATGTAGAAAGTACTGCAACCAGAAAAATACCTTTACGGAAGTTATTTCTTAGAGTCACCTGGACTTAAAAAAACCCTTGCAGTACAAGGTACTGAAGTACCTTTAAAACTTTACTAGTTGCTTACAATAGGTATGAATGTTTTTATACTTGGTGTAGGCAAAGAGCCTTGAAGTGACTAATCGTGCAAGCTCATGAAATCTCAAATCTCTTTTCTTACACTAGTACAGCCTTAAGACTCTGAGCCCCCACACTCACGTGTATCTGTGTGTTCATATTTCACTATCTTGAATTCTGTCTTATTACAGAAGGTATTATGCCTTCTTTTCTTTACTGGATGTAAATGTTAGATGAAATGACCAGAATATAGGAATAACTCACTTCTCTAGTTTACAGAAGCCTTGCATTTCAGTGACTCCCCAGCTGAACACCCGAACAGAAATCGATCCCAGTTTCCTTTGAGACTCTGTCCCTGTTTCTGTTTGTGCTACTTACGTGGCTGGTGTACTCCTGGGCAGCCCCATGGCATTGGTGGATGGTGCAGCAGGAAGAGAAGGGAGGACAGCACTGAGAAAAGCCACTGGATTCTGGATCCGTCCGGTTGGGGAGAGGGGCGCAGGAGTCACGGTCTGTGGCTGAAACTGTTTTACACTGCTTGTAGAAAGTGTTAAAGGAGGCACCACGACTTCTTTAGGGCTTGGTAGAGACTGTTCACTTTTGCTTGTAAAGCCTCCTGAGGACCTTGTTGGGGCGGGTGAGGGATTCCCGATGAAGTTTTCCATGCTGTTTGTTCTCTGAGCTGCCTGAGGGATGCTGCTGAAGGTGACTGAGGAGCTGGCAGAGGGGCTGGCTGGCGGGGGTGTTTGTGGTGGCAGGAACTGCTTGGGGCGGCTGTAGCCGAAGGTTTGCGGGGCACAGGCTGAGCTTTGCTTGTACAGGGTTGAGGTGGACTGTTGGTAGAGGGAAGTAGCAGAATTCACCAAGGTGGTGCTGAATGACAGCTCTCTTAGAGATGCCTGATGCACCTGCTGCTGTTCGAGCAAGACCTGGTTGTGGAGCTGTTTTAACTGGCTCTGATCACTGCATAGAAAACAAAGATGGACAAAATTGGTTATGAGCCCCAAATCAGCCAGCTGGCTGCATTTCCATATATGAATTCAGAGAGAAAAAATTCCACGTCCTGTGATACAGGAAGAGATGGGAAAGTGCTACATGACATATTCTCTAACATTTTGAGAAAAGCATAATATTAATCTGCTACTAAAATAACCTTTACCTTCATCTCCCCTTCTTTGCCAGAGGCACCAAAGCTTTTTGTCTGCAAATTATTTGACTGAAGATAATTCTTACATTTTGGCATGTGAAATATAAATATAAATTTTACTCAAAGGTATTTCAGGGGTAGCATTTCCAAATTCACCGTAGTACCTCTTTGCTTGTGTAACTAAGAGTGAGATTTGGTGTATAATGATTTAAATGAGTGTTTTTAAGCCAGGTTGCATTATTTACCTCCTGCTGAAGTGGGTTCTGAAACCAGCACTTTGACTGCTAAAGCTTTGTAATAATCCACCATAGGAGATATTACCAACATAGTTTAGGTGGTGTTGACATTCAGTGACAGGCAGGACTGGATAATTCAGAGAGGACTTGCATTCCATGCAGTTGTTATTTTTCTAGATACTATCTACTAGATAGTTTTTCCAGGCTTTTCTACTTTGCAATTAAGGCAAATCATTTTGCCCTGTCAAGTGGTTTATTTAGTAATTATTATGTATATGGAAATATAGCACATGGAAAACAGGAGAGCTTTTTCCCTTCCAAAACCAGAAAAGACATAGAGCCTATGGAAAACAATTGTGTAATAAACTATGGAGTATTAAATATCCA
The DNA here is from genome assembly GCA_018697195.1 of Certhia americana. Lineage (NCBI taxonomy): Eukaryota > Metazoa > Chordata > Aves > Passeriformes > Certhiidae > Certhia > Certhia americana. The sequence continues at coordinate 34,301,928 of CM031862.1, forward strand.
CGGATAAAAAGTGGAAAATGTAGATGTAGAGACCAACTGCTCCTGACAAAGTGAGTACATACTCAACATAATTTGGTTTTAGTTAAAAGACTTCTTTTTGACAATGTACTAAACAAAAATCATATTAAAGATAGCAATTTCAAGCTTTCATAAAATAGAATGTTAGAGAGTTAGTCATTGTGCAGGCCTGGTTTTGTGCCCTTCATATATACATCTGCATAATAAATCAATCCTTTGTAACACGGCTTTTTTGGGAGGGGGAGCTGAGAGAAATTCTGCTTTATGCAAGTATTGTGTACTTTGATACTGCTTCTCCCACCCCTTAAACTCACTGTAGCTCAGGGTTGAATGTGGGCTTCACCAATTAAAACCCTGTGCTCCAAGTCCTTCCTTTGCTACAAGGAATGTATATTTTGCCTTCTCCTCCTAAGGTTTATGCTACAAAATTACATCCTTGCTTAAGAGTACCCATGAATTAGTTTATAAAGTCCTTCCTGAGCCCTCAGGTAAAGCTTCTGCCTGTTTGAGAAATGAAATGAAGTTGTTTGCATGCTTTTTCTACACTATGTGTGGGAGGCTGAAATAATGTTGAAAATACTTTTCTTAATAAACTGCAGTGTGAATTCCATAAATTGCCCTCTAAGAAAACTACGTTACTTCTTCACATTTCCCCTTGAGCTCCCAGTGCACCAGTCATGCAGGTGCTTTTTAGTTCAAGTGGTTTCACATTATCAAGCATTTCCAAGTATTTTATCTGTTTTAGGGGGAGATGACATTTGTGGGACACACAAGTCATGATGCACAGCCTTTGGGATGACAGTTACTTGCTGGTTGCTAGTCTGTACTATGTGTAAGACTGCAAATGTCTGCTTTGGGCAATATTTCATACCCAGAATTAAGTGAGAGATGTTTGAAGAACCAGCTTTTATTTTGCCTGCTTAAGATCAGCGTTCTTCATCTTTTGGTTGCAGCAGAAAATATTGTAGAATTAATAACATTTCAAAGGGAAAACATTTTCCTTTTTAAATTGGAGATCACTTTTCCTGAGAGGGATATACAGTAAAAATAGTCTAACGCTGGAGAATTTGTTTTCTAAGATTATGGTTAGTTAAGCCAACGCCACATAATCTTTTTATTCTACATTTGAGTTTTTGCACTAGTGCAATAGTGTAATGGTAAATAAATACTAAATTATATCAGTGATGCTCCTGAGAATTAGACTTCTGTTTACTTACAGCTTTGGTTTAGCCAGTACTGGGGGAGGTTCCTTGGATGGTGATGTTGGCTCTGGTATTTTCATTGGCTGTCCATTTATCTTCTCTGGGAAATGGTTGGGTCTGATTTGGTTTGTGGCACCAGGTCCGTCCTCTGAGGACGATTCACTTCCCTTTTCATCTTCAGGCAGCTTGAAGTGGACTCGGAGCCCTGCCTTGGAGCTGGACCTGGGTTCATTGTGGTTCACGAGAACACCTTCGAGTTTGGGTTTGGGTGTTTGATTTGCCCCGTGGCTGGAAGGAGTTTGGGGGGGAGGTTGGTGCTCGGTAGCAACAAAGTCGATGGAGCTGCTTGTGTGAAGGGTGGCAGCATTACTGCTGTCTTCAGGTGCTGAAAGAGGAAAGGTCAAACCTTGGGGGCATGAAAATGCCAGAAATCATAGTGAAATCAAATCACAAAAGTTACAATTCAGAAAACTCACTCTGATGTCCTTCTGGCTGTTGCACTGTGTTGTTTGAACTTGTTTGTTTAAGACCAAATTCGCTTGGGAAAGGAATGTTGTAAAGGTAGAGGGAAAAGGGACACTATTCCAGTTTGGAAAATCAACCAGTGGTCTTCAGCCAGTGAATGGTATCACTGCATCTTTGAAATACAAACTTTTTAAAAAATTATTATTTTCCAGAGAATTCTCACGCTTTTTAGTTATGAAGAACATTGCTAGAGCTTGAGCTGCATTGGAGTCAAGCAGCATAAATTCCAGCCTGCTCTGCTTGTATTTCCTAGGGAGCAAAGGACCCAAGCTAACTCTTACCTTTGACAGTCAGACGAGCTATACTGGACACTGTGCCATATTTATTGCTTGCAGTACAGGTGAAACTGCCGGAATCTTCTGAAAATACTTCAGCAATAACGAGAGTACAGATCTCCTCTGCAAAGCGTCAGAGCAGGATTAGTACTTGAAGTGAACAGGCAGTGAACAAAAACCACACAGAACCCTGACTACCTTTGGGGAGATTTCCTTAAGGTCTTCCACCTTGCTCAGTTTGTTTCTAGTTCCATCAGTGTTATCAATTTTGGCAGCCTTTGTGTGCAGCAGCTGTTATCAGCATTGTCTGCAGCAACTGGTACCCTCTGTGCTCCAGCATGCCCAATGAAAGCAAAGAACAGGTGTCAGCAGTGTGTGGAAAACATTAGAAAATGTTTTCCTAACACATGAAGTACAGACTTAAAAGAACTTAAAATTTAATTTGGAAAAAAATATAGTATTTGCCACACTCTCAGCTCACTAAAATGTAGTTGTTTTTTGTCTCAGTAGATTGAAAGATTAATTGAAATTGACTGGGAACAATTCAAGTGGAGTCACTCTGTAAGGGGGAGAAATATAAAACACATACATACAGACTGTTGTTTTCAAAAATACCAGTGCAGATTTGCAGATAGAGGGGATTGTGCTAACTCTGCTTACAGAAAGTTGTCTTTTGACGTTCTTTGTGAAGATGACTAATGGGCACCAAAAATATGCCAGCAAAATTGTACTAGGAAAAATGATATTCCACCTAGAAAAGCCAGTCTGAGTTTCTGGCATTCCTGTCTGACCAGTATCTGACACATCTGGGCAGCAGTGCCAGCTAATAAACATCTATCGTGGTGGGATTTGAAATCTTTTGGTTTGGTTGTGTAGCTGGGAGGAGGAGGGACAACAACATCTAAAGTGAATTGAAATGTGGGCTGATAAAATTTCTACACCTACTCAATGACCATGTTTCTACAATTTTGCAATAGACTTTCCTGAAACCCTACAGGATAAATATTCTATGAGTACTTTTGCAGAAGGCCATAACACAGTTAAACTCGATTGTTCCATGTCGTCACCAAGGAAAACCTGATAGCAACAAAACGATTGTTTGCTATCAACTATAGGAGAATAATAGTTTATTATAGCAGTATGATAACAGAACTAGTTTAAGGCTTTAGAGTATCTAGTTTGTCGTGCTGAGATCTGCCAACCACTGCATGCATGGAAATCCAGATTCCTTCTGAATGAGCAGCAGGTGATGAGGCTGTGACAACTGCGCCCAACTGATTATCCCCTAAAAACTGCTTCACATTACTCAGCAGTGATGCCACTGCACAGTAACAGAACAGTGTCAGTGGCCTCTGGGACAAGCTCCATCTTTTCATTCCTTAATCTCAGACACAGGCAGTTTCTCTCAAGACTCTTTTTGGGGTAAAAACATTTCAAATAGGGCATATATAGGAGAATGCAGAAGTTTATATTCCATAAGAATTAATACCCCTTTGGTTATTTTCCATCTTGAGAGGGGCAGCTTCATATTTTTATTGGCAAAAAGCATGATGAGGAGAGTGAAACTGTCATGGAGAAATAATCAAAGCTATAAGGATCCTCTGCTCCAGCCTTTTGAACTAGTCCACATTCTGCCCTGATCCTTGATATCAGCCACATTCTTAGGATTTGCTGATATCAGGGGTGGAACACCTGATGTGGTACTCTCACATTACACTGGTGGGGAGCACAGGGAATGGCTGACATGGCTAAATATCTGACGCAATGTTCCCTAACTGGTAAACTAGATAAAAATAGCCCAGGTCTACCTCATCTCATATGCTTCAGGACCTCAGATGTACAGGGGAACCTCATAGATTACTTTTTATTAATCTTTAGCTCATTTAGATCCAGAATTAAAAGTGGGTCAAAGCAGAATGGAAACATTTTCTTCAAAAGAGACTGAATTAATTCAAATTACATGTTTGTGGAATGTCTACAGTAAAATGTATGTCAGTAGTAACTATAGAACATGGGAAAAAGAAGAAATTATGTTAGTTAAATAATAGTTTTGGTATTCCATATTCTGTGAGGTTAAGCTATCGCATTTATGTAATGAAAAAATTATGAGCCTTTTGGTGATCCTCACCTGGTTCAGCCATAGATCGTGGTTCTAAAGGGAAGAAGAGCAGAATTATTAGATTGAATATAGTTATTTTTGCCAATATTTCTTTTTCCTTAAGCACTAAATATTAAGTTTGACCTTCTAAATATGATGGAATACTGTTTCCAATCCAATTTTCTGTTTAAGGGGAGGTGAAGACATCCAGGCACTTTACTCAATGGTATGTCAAAGCCAGTGAACAATGTGAACACTTATGAACACTGCTGGGAACTTGGGAATAGGAAATAACTTCTCCAAGTAATTGTTTTGTTTAATTTTTTTTTTCCAGTATTGGCTCAATTTTATTTTGTCTTGAAGACAATTTCTGAAACTCTGACCCACATGAAATCAAGATATGATGAACCATTGTTTCTCTTAGTTTTAGTTTAGTGTGGTATTTAAAGAATTTCTGTTGAATTTTCACAATTTTAGCATTTCAGCAACTTAGAGAAAATTGCAGATGTTCTGACTGCATTTGAAAATTAAAATTACAGTTGTAATAAGAAATTCACAGTGTTGCCGTGTTAGCAATTTTGTTGCTTGCCTATATTTTATTAGACACAATATTTTCACACAAGAAACATACTTTTCTGTAATATCCTAAAATCTGGAGAGTCTTCTATCAGTGTTCCTTCTCTATACCATTCAACCTTTGGGGAAGGAGCTCCTTTCACCCGACATTCAAAAACAACAAGCTGCCCCTCAGAAGCTGAAATATCCTGTAACATCTAATAGAGAAAATGAATAGACAGTCAGTAAATATCTTAATGGTCTGGAGGTAATACTGATTTCAGTATGGTTTAATATAGCCACTTAAACCCTTGAATGGCTTAAGAAAAGCACCTTTTTCTTTTTCTTTTTTTGAATGATTTTTAATTATCTCTCTTTACAGTTATCCAACCTCTACTTTTCAAATCTGTCATAGAAGAAATTACCTTTGTAAATACAGGAGCAGCAATTATAGGTCTTCCATCCAGTCCTTGCAAATAATTAGTGGGGCTTTGAGCCTGTAGATTGCAAAACATCACAAGATGATGTTTAGGTGTACAGACATTATTTTTTCATATACAGGAGAAATGTGCTTTTGGAATGACATAAAAGAGATTTTGGTGAATGAAGTCCAAAGCAAAATACCTAATGCATCGAGCAGAAATTCTGTTGTGGACAACTGCTGGTGATCTTCTGGATGTGATAACAGCAAAAATGCTGTTTATTCCCTTGCACAGTTTATCATGGCAAGAAAAGCTTTAGTACCGTGTATTGTAACATCTTTTCTTCATACTTCAATAAGGGAAATATATGTTGTTTGCTTGGTCATTGTCTTCTTGTAAAAATTCTTACTTACAAAATAGTTATTGATGTTAATAAGGAAATGTTAAGTCAAGATAAATGTTAAGTCAAGTTACATATAATTCTACTCCTTTGCTTAAACCAAACCTTTTACAGAGGTGGGACATCAGCCTCTTAATCCTACTCAGTGAAAACAGAATGGAATTGTTTTCTTCCTGGAAAACTTTGTTATATAGGTTGAATATTTAATATAGGTTTTTATTTTAGTGCAATAGGAGTTGCCCCAGAACAGCAGAATTAATGATTCAATATCTCAGGAAATAGCCAAATTACACAGATGGTGCCTTATAAACCGACAAAATTTAAAAGTAGTGATTTTTGAAGTAACTCTTACCCTTAAGCATCTGCTCTCAAAATGGCAAAGTGTTGCAGAGGCTTAGTTCTATTCTCATTGTAATCAAAAGCAAACATGCATTAGTTCACTTGTTCAGTATTTGTTTATTGGTTACCCCCTGATTCTGGGCTGTAAACTTGGAAAAGGCGCTTGTGAACTTTTCAATTTTGATTGAGTGTGGCTCCTCTTTCCTATCAGGACAGAATTCACAGCTGTGAGTACGTTGTCAGTTTGCACCAAAACCGCCTCCAAATGCATGGTAATGTGAATTAGAAACCCTCTGGTGTGGAAAGTAAGATGTTATGTGGCAAACAAGTTGATCTATGTATAAAGTAAACATGGTAGTGAAACGATTCAACTTAAAATAAGTTTCATTGAAAGGAAAAGATTTCAAGTGAGTGCTCTGTGGAGGGCGAGGAAAACGTGCTAGGCTGGAAAGTGGATGAGGCACTCTGCGAGGAGGGGAGGACGGGGACTCGCACACCTGGGTGCCCTTCCAGCCCCCGGGGTGCTGGAATGCCCCGGGATCCCGTGCAAT
>CM031862.1:34308322-34348502 GCA_018697195.1 Certhia americana
CTGGAATGCACCGGGATCCCGTGCAATCCCCGAGCTGCTGGAATGCCCCGGAATTCCCAGTGCTGGCTGAGCCTCCTGCTGCTGCTGCTGCAGCCGGGGTGCCCTGCCCTTGGCCAGGTGCTCCAGGTACCTCGGAGGCTGGGCCTCTCCTCTGTGGGCTGTATGGCTGCCAGGCTCAAAGCTGAAGTTCAACAGCAAAGCAAATGCTGGAAAATTTGGGGTTCTCAGATACAAACTGTAGAAGGAACACTTTATTAAGAGCTTGCTTTTAGTCCTTGAAATTCCCCATGGTGTCCCCCCTACCTGGTTAAGTGATGTTGGCACAGTCTGGAGTGGTATAGAGACAGGCTGTGCCACAGCTGATGGTGCCTTGGAGGTTTCTTGATGCTTGGTTGCAGTTCTGACAGCAGGAGATGCTGCATTCACAGAGGTGTTGGCTGGCCTTGGTTTGCTGTAAAATATTAACCAAGAACAAGTTCTCTAACTCAAAGGCAGAGCTGTGTATGTGTCCCTAAGTTATGTCTGTCTCAGTTACACATCATCCCCAGCCTCACTTTGGGACTGAGTTCCTCTTGCTCTAAGCTGATGTGTACTCTTAGGTAAAACTGCATTTTATAAGTCAGCCTGCATATCTGGCCATTCTAAGAACTCATATTTGGTTCAGCCATGCCAAATGCAGTAAATGGCCTGGATTAGCCCAATTGTGGCTGTTAGCAGCTCAGAGCAGCATGAGAAGGCAATGCTGGTTTCACAGAGGACACTGCTGATTTCTATTTTGTGAAGAGATGGGCCTCTAAGGTAATGAAAATACCACAGTTTGCTCAGATACAGAATCAGTAATTAATTGCTGAAAAATAAAAAAAGGGATATGCATTCTGACCAACATATCATCAATTTTGCTAGCATACAGATTGACACCTCTTCACTTTGTGGTTGTTTATATATGGAAATACAAGAGCTGACCCTTTTAAATTTTATTTCTAGATGAAATAATGCAGACAGTGAAGAATTGTTCTTTTAATTCAGTTTGAGATCCCCCCAGGAAAGCTAGCCTTCAAAACAGAGGAAGCTTTCCTCGGAGTGAAGGTACAACTGTTGTGATCACTGATTTCTCTTTTGAACTTTTTTTAGCACCTGTTTTCATATTAACTCCCTTTAGTTACAGGTGTTCAGATTCATGCGATGACAATTGGAAGCTAAGCAAAAACAAAGACACTCTTATTACACCCAAACCTGGTCTTTCATAATGTCATCATTTGAAGACATCCTACTATGATGTTAGAGTAGCATTCTGAGGAAGAAATTACCTCACAACTTAATGAGGTAAGTGATTTAGAGGTGCCATCAAGTGATCAGGATCATGGTCAACCACTGACACCTAATGAGATGAATGTGAAAAAAAATACCTGTGACATTTGGACAAGTCTGAACTCCAATGGAAAACTTCACAATTCATCCCAAACCAATTAGCAGTACATCCCAAGTTTGAGGCTTTCTTAACCTTGAATTTTATACAATCCCTAACGTTTATCAAAGTCCATAAACCAATTCCATCTGGAGTACTTTATGATTTTGAAGTTTAAATAGAGTACAACAGGATTTGCTGTCAGCCTGAGGTCTTCAAATACGCTGCAAATGTCTTCTCTTTGCATTTTAAACACTGGCATTTGTAATGAGTATAATTCCCCTTAGTGACTGAAAGAACCAACAGGGTGCATAATTCTATCTGATTAAGGCCTCTTTTATCAAGCACTGGTTGCTTTTGATGTTGAATCTGTGCATACAAAGGAGTTCAAAATAAAAGACTGACTATTTTAGTTGTCAACCAGTCTGACTCCCTTTCTAGTTAATAGAAGGACTCTGATTCTGAAAGAATTTTAACAGCATTGCATCAGGTTCTAAATCATCAGGGGATGGATTTCATTTAGGAAAAATAAATCAATGAATAAAGAAATATTTCCCAGATTTTAGATTACATCTGACATATTTTCTTTTTATAATTAAGTAGTCTCTTATACCATCATTTCTACTCACTCTAGTGCATCTATTAATTTCTTTATCTTAAATCTAAATAATCAGTTTATACCTATATTCTGCCAAAAACCTTGTGTATTTTCATGTGAGAAATTGTGCTACATTTTTCGTCCAAGTCAGACACTTAAATCAGCTTTTAGGCTGGATCTAGTCAAATGGCTTTGGTTTTAGTAAATTAATTTTAGAATTTCAATCTTTATGGTAGCATTCTTCTTCTTATATTAATATTTAATATCGAAATTTAAATTCTTAATCTAAAGTTGAGAAGACAAAAGCAAACAAATATTTGTACTATTTGTGAAGCAAACAAACAAGCACACAAACAAAATTCAACCCAACCTTAAAATTAATCTTAAATCTTAAACAGAATGATGATGTGTTGGAAGCTGCAAACTGAAATGTCTGCACTTGTGGGGCTTTTAACTGTAAGAAATATGGAAGATGTAATTGATTTTGAACTTACTGATCCATTTCGTCTTTGATGATTTCACCTTCAGAGTCAGAAGAAGAGATGCCTATGAAAAAATAAAAAAAAATCATTTAGCAGAGGGGTTTTTGAGTTTCTCTATGAATGATACAATGATACAAAAATTCAGATTTCCAGTAGACCTTTCTATGGATATGTTTTATAAAATGTGCCCAGCAAAAAGATCCCATTGCAGGGGAAGTGATCCAGCATTCATACTGTGCAAGGTGCAGAACTGCTGTTGAGATAAGGCAGATTTGGGAGGAGGTACAACTGAGGTAAGAAGAACAGCATCCAAGAGTGAATGAATACCTGGGTGTTCCTTGGGTTCTCTTTCAAATGCCACTATGATTTAGGCCATATTTGCTGGGAATCAAGTAAGAGCTTTCTTCTCTCAGACACCTGATACTATCAAATTAAAGGAAAAAGAGAGAGACCTGGAATCATGGCTGTTATTCTCCAGCTAGTGCCTTGTACCACGCTATGAAGACACTAGCTCTGTTTGCTAACTGCTGTCAGTTACTGAGACATTTTACACTCCTGATTCTGCCTTCACTGGGCTTGGAATTTGCATTTTCTCTGCAGTTCCTGCCAGTGAACATCTCCATCAGTCATGGCTCCCATCCAGCATCCACTGAGTTGGATAAAAGCAGACCTTGGCCCCCGTCTCAAGAACTTGTAAATCCCTGCCAAACACAAATATCTCTCATTAATGTCAGGGGCAGTGCAGATACTGAAAAAGGATTTGTCCTTTCACTGTCAAATTAGAGACATGGAAGAAGAATAAGAGCAGAATGAAATTCACCTTTAGGGCAGTGCTTTAATTTATGAATGGTCCCAAGTGCTCAGTGATGGTGCTCATAGTATGCTTCTCTGAGAGAAAAAAAAAATCCTATGTGTTTATTTTAGGTTTATAGTTCTGCTAGCACAATAATGGATTCAATCTCAAATCTTATCCAAGAAAGTGAAAAAAAAGTAATATAATAAATAGACCACTCTTAGGCCTACTAGGTATAGTAAAAAGCATAAGGAGAAAGAAAAGACACCTAAATCTGCAAATATCTATTCTCTTTGATTTACAGCATCTACTGGGCAAGTAGAATACCAAATTGATGGCATAATTATTTTGGTTACAAGGTCCCAAGAAAGAGTTAAGAGGAAGCTGTCCTACGCTCATTTTGTAATAATGACTGTAGGGAAAAGGGATTAATAAGAATTAGACACAAAGTTTAGTTTCTTATCCTTCTATAGAGTTCCACAGACAAAAAATACAAGGTGGTTTCAGAATCCGAATATTTTTAGACTTGGATCTTGCAGTGAGATACATGAAATCTCTGGGAAGCAGCTCAATAAAATGTTAGGGCTGCTCCCTAGTCTGCAGAGTGTGTTACAGGCAAATAATAATGTTATTAGTAATGATGGAAAGTGTTGGCTCCTGCTATGTTTTTTTTCTTTAATGAGGAAGCTATCACAACTAGCAAACAAGATACATAATTGTATCTTAATGCAGTGTGCTGTGCAGCTTCAACCATCAATTTCTGCAACACTTGTAGCATTACCTTCTATGTAAATCTCTGCAGAAGTGGAGTCTGTTCCATAGATGTTGGAAGCAAAGCAGGAGTAACGCCCTGTGTCCTCCTCAAAAGCTTCAACAATAATCAGAGAGTGGTGATCTCCTGTCTGGATAATCTGAATGTCTGGGGAGTTTTCAAGCTCCTTCCCTTCACAGTACCACCTGCAAGGCAAAAAAGAAATTGTTTTTCAATGTAAACGAGTTGATAACTAGGATGATGTTTGAAGTCTTTCTGAAGATAAAATTGGTAGGTTTAGCCTGAGGATTCTGACAGAGTACTGCAGGCGAGTATTGAATCAACAGTCATAGGAATAAAATATGAATGATTTTCCTAATATTCAATAAAGAGTAAAAGAGCTCTGAATTTGGAACACTGTCAATTCAGTTCTGAATTTCTCTTGAGGTGTAATCAGATCTGAGTAGTGGCTTAAAAAATTCCCAAATTTGAGTTAACAAATATCCCTCAAACTTGTGTTTCTTAAGTCCATGTTAATTCAGATTGTGAGTCTAATTCAGAATGTCATTGTTGTGTCATATATTGAACACAATCTGCTTTTTATAAAAGATGACAGAAGTGTACCACAAAGTAAGAGAGCTGATCTATTCCAGTACAGAGGTACTTCCATACAGAAACAGCCAGTGGCACAGCTGCACCTGGAATGCTTTTCTGCACCATGTTGCTGTGTTCCTCTTTTAAACACTGCTGCTTGTCCAAGAATCTGTTGGGCCCTCTAGAGCTTTCACACTCTCATCTCAGGCATTCCTAAGTCCCTCAGTGTTCAGAAGGGATGTTTCAGTGGAAAATGCAGGAATCCACACAGAAGGAAGAGCAGCACCTTCACAGAGAGCTCTATAGGATGTTACTGGCAGTAAACATCAGCTCACTCTCAGCTGGTAGGAGGGGAGAGCAGGAGTGATGGGTGTTGGTTACAAGGCAGAACAGAAGCACAAAAAGCAAGTGGGTCTGCAGAAACAGATTCAAGTTAAATCTAGGCTTTATAAAGCAGATGTAGTGCTGTGTATCAAGATCCAGCATTAAATGTTTGAGATAATACTCAGAGACACCTGTCATTATAGACAGCTAGCTAAATTTAAAAAGCTAGTTTTAAAGCTAAAAACTTGCTTTAAAGCTAAATTTTAAAAGTTAAGTGCATTCATCTTCACTGTAACATTCCTCATAAAGATAGATGAATGGATAGATACAAAATGCCACAAAAGTATTTGTATTTTCTTACTGTGATTTCTTAATTACATGCAATTAGTTAATGTCTCTTCTACATGTGAGGGTAGGGGCTGTCATACTGGCAATATTTTTTATTTAATATTTTTTAATTTAAAAAAACTAGTAATCATTTCATCCATCTTTTATGGTAACTTGGTAAAAGAACCTGTCAACATTTGACTGGTACTATAGAAAATAAGGTTTTTGTGGAAAGGATAAGGATAGGTTTTTAAGTAAGAAATTGTAATAATTAATATCTCCTGTCTTACACTGTAAGGTATTTCAATACATTTCCATCTCAGATATTTTAGAAAAACATGAAAAAATAAGTTTGTTTGACCATTCAATTGCAGAACTTTTAAACAAGTTTGTGCTACAAATTAAGCATGAAGAAATCCCTGAATCAATACATTGAAAAAAAAAAATTTAAAAAATCTCTGAACATACATCCATAGCAGCAGAAACCCAGGATATAACAGAAGGATAATACAGAAGTGAGGAAGGAGCCTCAAGGGGAGGGGTCTCTGAGGTCTGAAGGAGTACAGATCTAGCACTTAAATGCTGATGCTGTAGCTAAGCAGAAGACCAGGCCAAATTTGTGCCCCACCAGTCCAAACCATCCAACAGGGCTTTCTCAAAGCAGCCAGGGTATTTTCTGCATCTAATTCTCACCAGAGATGCCCTGAGCTACCTTCTGTCAGTGGAAAGCCTGCCTAGGACTGCACTTTGCTCCAGGTAGCTTTCAGCAGCCACTCATGCTGCTCCTCAAACCTCAGTGGAACTTGTTTAAGATGCAAGGAATGTTCTGGCCACCCCCCAAACCCATTGAGCATGCAGCACCTTTGGAAATGGGACAGCCAGCTGTGCTCACACAAAAGGGAGCAGTACCAGCAGCACAAATCCAAGGATGCCAGGTGAGCTGGCACATGTGGAAGGATGAGGAAGACCCCCCTGGGTGTTCTGGCTCTGATTACAGATCCACCTAAGGCAGCACACTCTCCTGACAGTGGCCAAAAGCAGACACAGGGCAGGGAGTAAGAACAGAGTGAATGTGTACATGTGTGTATATTCACTCATTGCTCTGAGCTGTGTAACCATTTTCCTTAACTTCTTTCTCAAGGTACGAAGCAGCACTTAAAATTAGTTCTAAAAATGTGAAATCACTGGTCTTAAAATTATTATTTTATAAACTTCTCCCTTTCAGGATTTCATAATCACAGTACCGTTACTGTTATTTCCCAGCAGATTAGACTGTATGATCCTTGCTAATCTTTATTTTGAAAATACTAATCTTTATTTATGTTATCTTTATTTTGAAACTATTGGTTTGCATTTGCATTTAAAATACATTTAATTTTAAAATAATTATCTTTCTACCTTCTTCTGATCGACCCTTAGTGGTCATATTCTGTCAGAGTCCTATCAGATCCTCTAAAACAAAACTCTTCAAACAGAAGGAGCAGCTACATCTATTTTAAGCTTTGCTCATGATGGCTTGCTCAAATCTGGAATTTTCACCACTAATACTTGGGTACAAAGGGGGGTTTTTTTGACTGGTTCCCTAGATGTGAGTATCACATTTTCTTTTCTCTTCAGTGCTGTCCTTACACACTTGTGGGTGCAGACTGCATAGCTTGTAGTTGGCAGCCAGAACACAAACTTCCAGTGCCTGGGATAGGTGAACAAGTCTACCAGGAGCAAATAGAGGAAATGTTTAGCAGTCCCAAGGAAGAAGTATGGTAAGGTGCATTACAGGGTCAATTGAAAATGTCCTTTAACAATTACTAGTGCCTTTTCAACTTCCAGACTTGGGAATTATATAGGATTCCTGTGATCCTGAAGGGAGAGTTTTTTAGAATTCAATCTACAATATGGTTTATTCTACAGTTGTTCTTGAGAACTGCAGTTGGTGATCACTGAAAATGGTCACGTTATCAGGAGAGAAGGTTCATGCAGTTGTATGACTACAGGCACAAATTTGGTATACGAATGTATGAGTTGCCTTTTAGGTGTGTAATTCATGTAGGCAACTGTGTACTTTGGGACATGAGTCATGGCACTTAGTCATGTCTTTTTATATACCTACCCCATGCCTCTTCCTTATATTGTAGCCTTGTTTTAGCATGTTAGCTTTAGCAGATATGAATAAGTGTTAAAGAGAATACCCATGTACTAGAATTTGATTTCATTTTCAGCAGTATCTTTTCAGAACATTAAAATAACTTGCATAGTACAGTGTTACCATATTTTTGTATCCACTTAAATGTATTTCCTTGCTGAAGCAGCACATTGAGCAAAACACATTACACAAAATGCTGTGATATAATTGCCATTAAGGTAGAACTCATTGTGTTACTGATCAGCTTTTCCAATTTACCTGTTGTGTTTGTGCAGTTAAGTCTATATCACATGCTTTTGTGAGGCACAATTTAATTTTCCTATAAGCAAATTTAAAAACACTATGTAAGCTAATTTTTGCATTTCTTTTATCAGTATACAAGTATTATATTCCTTTAGTAGACTCAAACCACGAAACAGGATTGAGTTAATTGTTTTCTTTGCAGTTATTTTTTCCTTTGGTTAGTCCCAAATTTGCAGCGTTGGTTGTTTAAAACTTCAGGAATAAACTCAAGTTTCAAACCTGTGTTTAGTTCTCTATGCCGTGTGTTCTGTAGTCACTCTTTTCAGCATTAATGTTCAAGTATGTTGAGATTAGCTTGGAAAAAAGAGCATGTTGTGTGAACGTTGTCTCTTTGTAACATTTATAAATCAAAACCAATGGTCTCCTGTGGAGTTAAGCTTCATGGAAAACTTTGGTATGGCTGTATCTCCTCCTTCCTTGTTCACATTTGATTTTTTACTTACCGTGAAAACGTTGTACGTGGCAGCAATGAAATGTCAGTTCCAGGGGCAGTTCTGACATTGAGATACGTGGCATGGCTGAAGTAGCAATGCTGTGTCGCTGACATTTCATTCCTGCCATGGATTGCAATGATAGCTTCCTCATGCAAGGCAGGTTCACATTAAGCACAGGCAGTGTCCTCCCCTGTGCCAGATTCATCCTAGATCTTAATCCATTGACTTGATTGGAGTTGAATGTAAGAGAAATTTGGCTCTAGACTTTGAGCGCTCAAACAGAGAAATACTATCATTTGGCAGCCAGGAATAAAATCTTAATTAACCTTACAGGGTTTCAGAATTTCTAAAAATCTGTGATTCGTTGCAGGCCTGGTCTCCTCAAACAAAGCAACATGAAATGCAGCTTTTAAGCTTTGTATGCCTATGGTAAAGAATGTTTTCATGGAAACCTTATGACATACAACCTGTTTTTAGAACATTAAATCCTCATGACACTTCCAGGATAGCTGTGTATGCCAAACCATGCAATGTGATTCATCAGTAAAATTAACCTAGGAGTGATGTGCCAAACAGTTTGGAAAAATGTAGACACCTCTGAACTTGAGGGAAAAAGGAGTGCTCTCCTCACAGAGGGGAGTAAATGTCACATCTACCATTACTCACAGAGAAGCAGAGCTGTGGAAGGAAGCGTGAGACAGAGCTCATCAAACACATTTCTCTCAAAGGCTTGTTTCTAGCCCACAGTCCAGAATAAGGCAATCAGCAGTAATTGTAGAAGAGCTCTTGCCAGCTGAGGTTTGAGCTAGCTGGAGGCACACATCCTGTCGTATCAGTCTTTGTCTCTTCTGTGGTGCTGCATTCAGCTGATGATACTGAAAAATAGGTAACTTCTCACACAGATTTCTAGATGGGTTGGCCAAATGAGTTTCCTCTGACTTGTGGGCTTTTTACATTAAGGCTGAGTTACCTTAAAAAACAATTGGGCAGGTCTTTCTGTATTCAGCCAAGAGGACTTAGCTTTCCATATGCTGCTGTTTCAGACCAGTTCCCCATTTCTTCTTTTGCTCCACCATCCAATTTTCTTACCCTCAGTGAGCCCTCTTGATGAATAGTTTCATACCATACCTGTAATGCTTTATCATTGCCATGGCTTGGTAATTCAATAAATAACCAAATGGTATTTTGACCCTGATCCATCACAAATGTAATTTACACCATCTTTTACATCAATTTGGTTTAGTACTATCTAGCTTTCAGATGTGGTATCTGCCCTTCATATTTTTCAGTCATTTCTATCCCTGTGATCATCTTCTTTCTAAATATGCTGTCTCTAATTCCTCTCCTGTAATCCCCATTACATCAGTTTAACCATCAGACTGCTCCTGGTGTTGACTGATTAACTACATTTCAGAGTTTGCTGAATCCTGTTCTTGTTTCACAGCGCTCTGGGTTCCCACAGCATGACTTCCACTTTGTAATTGCATCTAATATATGCATTATAAGTCACTGGGGATCCCTTTCTGTGGTTAGGAAATCCATTTTAAGTCAAAGGTCATTAAGCTTTCTTTCATCAGTTGCTGATTTTATAAATTTCTTTTACCTATCTATTAGGGTCCTTCTGTCCCTGCCCAGCTTCACAGACACTGAGTAGCACTCACCATAAACCTTGGAAAACTCTTAAACTCCAAGCAAGACAGTTCTGAGCACAGTTCTGCTCACAGTTCCACAACCATGGCCAACAAGATGCCTCCTTCACTCTTATGGAAGCTTTGCACAGCAGATCAAAGATAAGCACTGTTTTTAGGGGAAAAAATGCTGCATTCTTCTGGTCCCCATGATTAATGGTGCACAAACCCCAAAGTACATTCTGTTTTCTGTTTTTCTTGTTCTATAGTAGTGACTAACAAGGCCACAATCACTGGAAGCATGTGAATATTTATCACTCAGTCAAGTGACGATTTTTTACACCCTCTCTTAGTGTTACTTCTGCACATTGGTGGAGTAGAAAAAATCTTGGATGAACATGACAAAGTTTTGTTAATAAATAATGATCAGGAAACTGTTCAAGGAGCTAACATTCCCAGCTTTCTCCTTAATATGGCATGTACATACAAACACAAGGGAGAGTTCAGAGTTCCCCCACTTGTGACTTATCTTTTGGTTTTTAGTTTAAATTGTGAAACTGAAGTCTGAGCCTGATCTTTTTCTTGAGCTTTAACTGCTTGGGAATGACTTTCCCTAGGGGACTTCTTTCTCCCTGTCCCTAATTTCCTGTATCTGATGGATGCTTATTCTACAGAAGTGTAGTAGCTCCTGTACTGAATGGCATTCAGATAAATGGCTTATTTAATTAATCAAAATTAACAAAATCAAATGTTGAAATAGAAATTTCAATTAAAAAGCTTCGGTTTTGTTGGGGCAAAAATGGACCCAAGTTACAAAGATATCCATCATCCATTTCTGTGGAATCAAGTGGTTCCTGAATTGGGAGTCCAGGCATTCTGGCCCTCCCTGGACAGGGATGGATCCCTGGATAGCTGTAGGATGAGCCATCCTTTCTGGGTTCTCCAGTCTGCCCTTGTGAGGCTTTGGTGACTTTGTGGTGTCAGCTTCTAATTCTGGTGATTGTTAAACACCTAAACTTGGATGACATGAACACGTTGTCACTTTTACGTGTGTCAACAGCACAAACATCTCTGCTGGTATAAGGACAGTGTCGTGGACTTCTGGAGAAACACCTGAACCGACCATTGTGTGTTGGAGAGCAGTCTGTGAACAAACAATTCAGTGTTCACCTGTTCCAAATACGAAGAGAGCCAGACTGAGTTTGTGGACAGGTCCACACACATAAGAGAAGATGATTTCACTTAAGCTATGAATGATAAAAGGGGGGAAAATAGTTTCTCACTTCCAGGGATCCTACTGACATTTTTATTTTCCAAAGGATTTATTAAGGCAAATGCCTGGAGAAATAAGCAAGAGAAATGTTCAGAGAGTGTTGCTGATATCTAGGGGATGATATTTCCTGATTGCTTTCTGTTAAAAACCCCCTGAATTTCTGGCGCTGTTTTCTCTTTTCATCAGACTCCTCTACCAATTTAAGGGCTGAACACAATACATTTGTAATGGCATAAGCTCCACCAAGGCAATGCCTCAAAACTGTTAGTTAAAGCAGTGAGTTTAGACTGAAGCACAGTAGAAATAATATTCTTCCCAAACAAGGTATTTCCCACCTGTGCACACCTACCATTACAGAAATACAAAATGACGAGTGCAGAATATGTTTACCTGACTTCAGGTGCTGGGATTCCTACCACAATGCAGTCCAATTGCACTTTGGATCCTTCAGGAACTTCCCTGCTCTTCAGTTTTTGAGTAAAGCGTGGTGGTTGTCCAATGGGCTCATCAGAATACACAGATGCTGATTCTGACTCTGTTTTCAGCTCTGCACTTGTCAATTGACTGATAGATTCCAGGTTTGCTGCCTGTTGATCATCTGTTTGTTCAAAAGTTTTCTCTGCTTTGTTTTCCAAGTCTTGAGGTGTTGGAATGGAAAGCCTTTCTCTGTTTTCTGATGCGAGGGACAGGCTAGAGCTACCTTTTTGAGCAGACTTGTTCTTAGAATCAATTTTACTCTTGTAGTTTTTGCATGTTCGGGGTCGTATTCTTTCAGAGTTGTGAGCTTTGAAAAGTGACGAGAGCTCCTCAATGAAATCTGCTGCCTTGTTTAGGAATTCCTTTTTGGATTCTGATTCAGAAGGGAGGTGGTGTTTCTTTAGATCTTGAGAGCTCCCTTTGGACCCCTTTGTATTTCTGACATGTTCCTGACAAAAGTTGGAGTGCAGGCCATTGTCTGATGTTTTCAAAGCTGTAGACTGGGCCATTTGTTTGTGCTTTCCCGTGCTGTTCAGCTGATCTGGGGGGTGCTGTGAATGTGCCTGAAGCTCATCCTGTTTAGTTTCCAGTGGATTCTGATCAATAGCTTGTCTTGCCAGGTTTACACTTTCATCAAGCTCTTCTTGGCTCAAAAAGGCAGAGAGATCTGGGAGGTCATCTTGGGCAGCTACCTCATCTGAATCACCAGAAGCATTGCCATAGTGGAAATTATGAGAAACTGGCTCTGATCTGCTTCTTTCACTCTTCCCTTGATGCTTAGTTTCTGCTAAATAACTCTCTCTCAGAAGCTGAGATATTGAAGTTGAGGTTTCTAAATTGTCGTCTTGCATGCTGCCAACAGAAAGGACAAATAGGACCACGCCTTATCAACAGCAATTTTTTGGATTGAACACAATGACAGGCTTCTGAAAAGCAGAACACAACATTTTCAAACTGCATCTGTGTGCTGAGTACTTGGAAGTACTTGGAATACTTGAAGCATAAGGATGGCCTTGTGTTAAAGGCCTGATCTGCCCATCCTGCCACACACTGTTGCCTTTACGCAGTCAAATTCATCTTTCATCACTTTCTACTGTCAGTAGCCTCACATAAAGTGACTGCAAAGTGTGTTTTTTTCTACTCTGTTCAAGGCAGAACCTCAACTACAGAGCTGTTAACTGAGTTTCAGCGTCAAATCTTCATCATTGCTGATGTGTGTTTCTTAGCTAAGAAACAATCTCATCAGATAGATTAAGTGTTGGATATTTCAGTGGCTGAAAGTTGTTGAGAATAACAGTACTTTAAAGGAAGTAAATTTAGCTTGAAAAGCACTGAAGTAGTAAGAAAATAAATCCTCAAAACCATAAGAGGGATGTGAGGAGAAAGGAGAAAGAACTAAAATATATATAATGACTTTTTTTTTTCTATAATGACAATTTTTCATGCATTATAGGAAGCTATAATGGTGCTACACATTCCATAGCTTCTTAAATCCAGCATTATTTCTAATAAGCTATTTAAGGTAAGTAGAGAACTATGTCACTATTTATTTAAAGTAATTAGAGAACTGTGTCATTATTTGAGATAAACATAATTTGTACTACAGGTCTTTCAGAATCACATACTTAGGTCATCCCTGCAAAAGGGTTGGTTAAGAACAAATGAAGTGGCAATGTCTCATACTGATGCAGTATTTCTTCCTGGAGTGTGAGTCCCAGCCCTTGTTCCTTGTTGTTGTACAAAAAGAAACGTTTCAATTCAAACTGTTTATATTCTTCTTCAATGAATGAACATACAACTATCATAATCTGATGTGCATTTTGAGACCTTAATCCCTCTGCTCGAGGCACAGGTTTTTTATACTGAAATCCTTTTCCTTATGTAAATAGTAGGCATTTTAGATTTATTGATTTTGCTCTATTTTCATAATTTGAAACAAAGAAAATCACTAAGACTATGGAGGCACCCAGTCAAAATATTGATTTTAAGTTCTAAATTTGTACTTGGACAAAGGATGAGAAATAAAATGCCATATAAATTGTAGGCTTTTAAGCACCCCGTCCAGTCCCTGCAGCTGAGCCAGGGTCTGTGATACTAATTGAACACTTGGCATTAAATTATCTGGCACAGTGTTTCAGTGAAGCTGTGGCACATAGAGAACAGTAATCTGGGAAGCCCACACGATATCGTGAGCTGGGCAGAGTTTATAATTTAACCTCTTAAGAGTACAAAGAGGTCTCCATGAGGCTTAAAGTTCCTGCTTAGTGGAAAATGCTCTTGCTTGCTCAGCTGTAACTTCTCGGGCAGCTGTGCCACCTCAGTGAGGCTGAACGTGTTGCAGGGGCTCTCTTAGCTTGTTTATGTGCTGATCGCTGGCTATGTGCTGTAAAGGTCACAGCTAAAGCTACAGTTTCAGCTCCCAAGACTTTAAATACATTCTAACATTGGGAGTTTGCAGCCTGGAAGACAGACCTGTCCCATGAATGAACTTCAGCCCTAGAATCTAGAACCTCTCCACGTGCAGCTCGGGCTGAATTGGAACAGCCAGCTCTTTGTAGCTTTACAGGACACAGTGGAAGGCTGTATTTTACGTGGCTGGAGAAGTATGTCTTTTACAAGGTGGCAAAATATAGCTTGCTGCATTTCTTGGCCACTCTTTCTGCAGCGTTTCAGAATGGCACATCTTCATCTCAGTGTCTGTAAAGGTCATCAGAGCTGAAAACAGATGATGCAGATCTTTAGAGAACACTGAAAGCTCTGAGTAGGGAGGGAATATTGTGTGATCGAAATCTGAAGTCAAATGAACTTGAAGAACTTCTATAATGGTTTTGGCTAAAGAGGATATGAAAATTGTTTGACACTATTCAGGGTTTTATTTTCCCCTGTTGCACAGACATAAGTGCTATGTCTGTTTCAACAGAGGCTGTTAATCACAGTGTAGCTTTTCTACAGGAAACCATAGTAAAGAACCTGTGTGTTCAGTGTGGTTATTTGAGACTTTGTTCTTGCATGTCTTCTATTCATCTTTTCACAAATTGAAAGCTTTGAAACATGAAAAAAATAATTTCTGCTAATTTGCTTAAAGAGTATTACTGCAACTCTCTAAGGAGCTACTCTCAAAGATGTGCTTAGATGTGTTTAGGGAAAACAGTTTTATAATTCTAGCTTGAAAAACCCTAGTGAACCTTGTCTGACAGCAAAGGGAGGAAAACAAACAGCTCCCCAGCAAAGGACCTGGGACAACTTCCTTTCTTCTGGTCATTAAAGCAGAAGAGGTAGAAGGGAGCAGAGTTCTCCTTCTACAGTTTGGAAGCAAGACATTAATGAGAATGAATCTGATGCCAAATTCTTAATATTTAGAGGGCCATCACTTTTCTTTAGAGCTCACCCAGGGTCAGAATTTTATATCAAAGTCTTCTCTATTTTCAGCTTGTGTAGAAGATGACTTTTTATTCTGTTTTTGGTAATGAAGTAGTTGGGTTCTAGTTAAATGTAGCACTTTGAGGTAGTGCTTGTATACTGAAGTTTTAAAATGTTTTTAATTATTTTATATTTTTAATTTAATGGAATATGTTAAGTTTCAGCTAATGTTGCTGTGAGGCTACCAGGCAATCCCATTACAATTATCAATTCTGCCTTGCTTATGCCTTGAGAGATGTCCAGTTTGTTGTGGGTTTGGCTTTTTTTCCAAAGAACTGTGCTAATTGTATTGTGATTGCAGATGTCTCTGCTGAGCAGATAAGTGCAGATAACTGTGTTGAGCAGGCAGCAAGAAGGATGAACTAGTAAAAACATAGTAGGCAGCAATCTGTGGTGGCAATGAAAGCACCAACAGTTTTGCCGACTGGAAGTGTCATAATGAGCCTGTATCAAGGGCAGGAATTGCACTGCTGGTTACAAGTAATGACCTTGGGCACCTGCTATCTTGAAAGGCACCAGAGGATGCCACGGACAAAACTGACTCCATGAATTTGTTCACTCTGCTAATTCAGTTTCCATTAGGCAACTGATTGAACAAGCTTTGAGTTTCCAAGAGCCTATGTTCTCTTATTAGCCAATTGATCTTTAGGATTAAATATTCACAAAGGTAGGATTAGTTTCCACAGTTTATTTTGGCAGTGGCTTGGCCTGAAAATCCTTACGTGGAAGGGAGGAAATGTGTACCATGGGGGTCTTGCATAGTGTGACACCAAACACTTCCATTTCTTCTTGTTTTTCTTAGACTCATTCCTGAGTCACCACTGAAAGAATCTGAGCTTTTCCTACAGAAACAGCACTAGTGAAATCTCAGCAAGCCTAAGGGAATCCAGATATATCTGATATATCTCCATTTTATTTGGTGAGAGCAGCTTCTAATGCTTGATGCCCTAAAGATAAGTTTTCAAATTCTCCTTCTCTGTATCAGAATAAACAGGTTATATGCAATTAGCAGATTTAACGCAAAAGGGATTGGAACATTTTCTTTGGCTTTCAGAAGTTAAAAGGAGAAATTTCAGTTGGTACATATTGTTCCTGTCATAGCTTTTCAAGCTCCCATTACTCCTGTTGGGAGTGCTTTTGTGTGAAACCCCAGCATCAGAGCAGCAAGCAAACTGCTGCTTCTGCTCTGCAGAGAGGCACCTTTGTGGGCTTTACACTACAGCACTCTGCATGCTCAGCACCTCAGTGTGGAAACTGGAAAATCTAGCAAATATCAGAGGCTATATCTACTTCATGGTTAATTTAATTGCACAGAAATTGCGTTTGCCTGTAGAGAGTTCAACATTTATGGGGGTGTTCCAACTGCACGATTGCAGCTGTGAAAAACAAGGTAAGAGTTGACACAAGTGATGTGTCTTGCAGACCTTGGATGATCACAGTCACACTCTCGTGTGCTTGCAGGAATTCTCACTCAGCAGTTGCCATTGTCACTGTTTCTGGTACTGCTTGTTGACAAGCTGTGGCTGCTGCAAGAGACTGCAGACACAGGAAAGGTTAGGCTGGAGTAGAGGCCTAATGTTAGCAGTTCTGTCTGCTTGGGGGCATGCAGATGAGATGTTTTTAAAATAGTGCTTAGAAAACCATGTGGAAGAGGGTGGCTTACTTTTCTGTTCTAGACACTTTAAGTGGCTTTGATTTTCATTCCCTTTTATGAGTCAGATAACTGAGCTCCCAGTTCCAAATAATGTAATTAAATATGGAAAATGGAGAATCTCCAGGCTCAGGAGTGTAACAAGTTCTCATGGAAACAAAATCTCTCAGAAATGGAATGGGATAAATTCTCTCTCCAAGCTATTCTGCAGCAGACACTGCAAGAGCCCTGTGTGCACTTGGAGTGGTGCCCTGGCCCATGACCTCACTGTTACAGTATTAGACACCCTAAGTAGAAGGAAATACTCAACTCTGCTTCAAAGGAAAAAGAACATTAAGAGCTCTCTAACTTTTTCAACATTTCCTTTATACTCTCATATAATGAAAAGTCCTTTTATTTTCGATCACAAAAAGTCTTCCTTATTTCATAATTAATACTGTCCCTTAGTAGTTCTCAAAATGAGAACTGAGACCCTTTATCCCATGCCTCAAGTTCCCTTTTCCTCCTCAGTGAATCTCTTTGAACTGCAAGGCGAACAATATCTTGAAAAAACAACATCTCATTGAAACAAATACATTTTCAGCTGATTTTTAAATTAGAAGTTCAGACAGGAAGGTAGGTGATGGCTGTCTTTGAGGCCTGCCTGGGATGCTTCTCCATCCTCCTCTCCCAATGACCTGTGCAGCCAGGCCTGGGATATCTGGACAAGTTCTAAGTGTATTTCAAGTGCTCACAATGTAGGACAAGTTTTTATTGATTCAAGTAATGCATATAGTCCTCTTTCCTTCAAGCATTTCCCATATGAGAAGAAGTTTATATGAAAGACCAAAGCAGTTGCAGCAGAGATCCCCAATTCAATGCTGAATGTACACATGAAAGTCCTCAATGGAAATATAACCAACAGGCAACAATATTCATTTATCCTGGTTAAAAACAGACACACCACACTGCACACCTTTTTTCACGGCTAAAACTGCAAATCCATTTTCATGGATTGTGAGCCAAGTGATTTGAAGTCAGTCATTTCTGTGAGTCCTGCTGGCAGTATGTGTGAGCAGTGCAGAAATCCACACATCATTGGTTGAGGACTACTGTAATGTTCCAGCTTGGCACTGAAACTACAGCTTAGCTCTCAGTGGTCAGAGCTATTGCACAGGCTCAGTCTAGACGGACAAATTACAGCACTGGAACTGTAATGAGAATGTGCACAGCTTGAAAAAGTGCTGAGCAGAAGCCTCTATTGTGCTCCTGTGTGTGTGTGAGGGCAGCACTGTGAGGGGCTCACACCCGAGTGGTGGTGGCTTGCACAGCCAGACCCCACAACTGCAAAGTGCCCAGAGGAGGGCCCTGAAAAGCAGGGCTGTGCAACCCACGTGGTATTTGTGCATCTCTTTGTCTGGACATTTCAAACCTGTGCGCTGGTTGGTTTTAAAATGAGATTCGGTTTTCCTACAAGTACGGGTTCCCAGTGGAAAAGGGAACCTAAGTGTTAAATTAGACATGAAAGGAATCTGGATTGCATTTTTCTCCTCAGGTTTTTCAGATGTGCCTTTCTTTTTTCACTGCCTCACTATATTTCTTTTTGTCCGCTGTTCTGTCTTTTTTATGTTTTTTCAACAGTCTTCCCTAAGAACACTGTAACAAAAAAGCCTTCATGTTTTAATCGTATTTTCAAACTGCAACGTTTAAATGAGATTTATATTCTACAGGAATAATTTGCCCATTCCTGTACAATATCTTATTAATGAAAACAAGCACTAACCCACTAAAGTTTTAAACAGAAAAGTAAACTGATTTTTTTTTCTTTCCCCCTCCAACCCCATGGCTTAGATTACAAGTGAGGTTGTATTTCCCAATTATCTTTATGGTATTGTGTACACTTTTAACAAATTATCTAAATGTTGTATTTATGTGCAAATATGTGCAGACTACTAATTATTATCAGCTGTTGATAAAAAAAGATTCCTTCAGTACCACAGCAAGACCTGTGAAATCTCTAAAGAATACACAGGAATAAAACCCAGTGCAGAGCACACAGTTTCCCTTTGTGCTTGGTACTCTGCTGTGTACAAGACCTAACGCCTGAATTGACTATATTTTTTTTTTTTATATTTATATATTTTTCTGCTCAGCTACAGGAACTGCCACACTTGTTATTGCTGTTTAATTTTGTTAGCTTAATTTTGTTTCTTTTGAAAGAAAAAAAAAAAAAAATTAAAGACAGACAAAACCAAAGAAATATCCTGACCTTAGTAACCTTCAGGAGGTGTAGGAGAGGAAGAAGAGCAGAGTTGAAGTTTATGAAATTGTTCCATTAACACTTGCTGATTTTGTTTTCACTCTTAAACTCTAGAGCATCTTCACAAATGACTGAAACAAAACTGCTGATAAAGTAATCAGTGTCTCTAGCAAGATTTGTTCAGTGTTCTATTAACATATGCTCAGGAGCTGCTCTGTTCTCTTGTCAATTGTAGATGTATTATTTGGTAAAGCTTAACATAGGCTTCTGATTACTGCTTAATGTTGCAATATATTGGGCCAAACATTTGCTACTGACAGTCAAATACTTTTCTGAGAGAGAGAAAGAGAGCAAAGGAGATAGTGAGAGCTCAAGGGTGAGTGCTATGCCCTTCTAGCTGGACTGTTTCTGCAGCTGTTGTGTACATTAATCCAGAGAGCAGATCTCCCTGCCCTAAATATAGCCACGGGGGTCATTTTACATGACAGAATAAATAATTAAATAAATAGAAAGCATTTAACTATGGGGGTCACATTAAATTAAGTTTGATTTTGCTTAAGAAGGCGTTCTAAATTAACAGCATCTTGGTTTAAGGCTGAATACAAGAATGTAAATATTTCACTCCTCCGTTATTTCGTGAAGGGAAGATGAGCAGGAAGAGGAAAGAGTCCCAGCAAGGAACTTTTCAGGTCATTAGAGTCTTGTTGACTCTTTAGAGGAGTCAGACTGGCTCCAAGGGATTTTGAGAACCCCACCAATGCTGTTCAGGTCCTTTATAATGCCACAGAACACTGTTTCTCTCACTGCAATGCACATACCTCAGTATAATCTATGTCGCTTTAAAAAGTATATCTTCCCTGTATATGCCTTACCATCTAAAATTAGCATTCAAGTACGCATGCTTATCAAACCCTTCTGCTACACGCTGCAAAATCAAAATGCAGACCAATCTGAAATTGAGGGATTACCTTTTTTAATTCCTCCAGATGTTGCTGCCCAACCTGGCAGTGAGTAGCGCTGACAGTTATCCAGAAGCGTGAGATTAAAGTTAAGGAAGCGAGGGGATTCTTCGAGTCCTCAGGAACAGAAACAGCTAGGAGTCCATAGAGTGAGGGAAGTTAACCTTCGCTATTGTGAGGATGGCTGTAAGGAGCTGGACAACCTGTCACCACCGGAGCAATAGCATTTGTCAGTTTGCAGGTCCCAAGTTATTTTGAGCAGCGTAAACCATGTGCCCGCGGAGCATTCCACCTCATTGGCCAGGGAATCCACTGCTCCCACAGCACCTATGGGCACCGAATGCCTTCTCCTCGCTCACGCAATGGCCCCTATAGATGCATATGTGGGTTTTGCTGATTCATCCAAGAGGCTCTGTAGTGGCTTTGTATCGCTCTTGGCAGCTGCTTTACACTTCAGCCTTTCCAAATTACTAGTTACCGCTCTTTCGTGAAGTTTCGGTCAGAACTCGAAGGTTACAGTCACAGGGAAACCCATCAGCTGGTAACAACATAAAAGTTTGCAACTACAAAGGCAAACTCAGCAAACGTGTGATTTAAATAGTAAAATACTCCTGACTTCAGTTTAATAAAGAGTGAAACAGTGTAGAAATCCTTCAGGATGAGCTGAAACTACAGATCCTCAAAAAGCTAGAACCTTTGTTATTGAATGCACAGAAATTAGCTGTTGGAGGAAAAGAAATTAGAAGATGCAATCTAAACTAAGCTGTAAATAAAACTGAGAAATCAACAGATGTGGAATAATTTCTACACACTTGAAGCAGTACACAGAAAAAACCCTGTTACTATATCGAATTTCATTGCTTAAAACCTTGACTGGCTAAAACCTACCAGATCATTTGGTAAACACAGAGACAAGATTTTCATTTCTACTTCTATTTCTTCTACTTTCTACTTCCACTATTTAATTTTGTTCCTACACACCAGCAACAAAAAGTGGTCTATAATTTTAAACTGTTCCTCATGCTGCTCAATTGTTGATATTTTATTAAAAATGCTTGTCACAATTCTGATTTTAAAAGATTACTAAAATATTATGCATTTAGGATGAGAAATTGATATAGCTAATGATCTAAGAGCCAGCTTCTTGACCTTCTCACAAAACATTATCAAGCGAGAACCTGTGCTAGAAAAGGAGTTCATCTGTGGAATGTAGTTCTTCAGAAAGTTATGAGTCGTAACAGTAGGAAAAGTCAGAGGGAAGGGCAATTCTTTCATGTAAAATTTCCTGATGCATTGCAGATTCTTTTCTATTATTTCCCTCTCTTTTTGTAAAATATTGTTGTGATTTAACCCTAGCTGATAACAAAGCCCCACACAGCCACTCACACCCAGCCCCTGGCAGGATGGGGGAGAGAATCAGAAGAGTGAAAGTGAGGAAACTTAGGACTCAGATAAAGTCAGTTTAATAAACGAAACCAAAGTTGTCCACACAAGCAAATAGAAGCAAGGATTTCGCATAGAAACACAGAGTAAGCTGAATTGGAAGGGACCCATAAAGATCATCACGTCCAACTCCTGGTCCTGCACAGGACTGTCCCCAAGAGTCATGTGCCTGAGAGCATTGTCTTGTCCAAACGTTTCTTGAGGTCTGTCAGGCTTGGGGCTCTGACCACTTCCCTGGGAATCCTGTTCCAGTGCCCAGCCACCCTCTGGGTCAAGAACCTATTTCTAAAATCCAACCTAAACGTCCCCTGGCACAACTTCAGGCCATTTGCCCAGGTCCTGTCACTGGTCACCACAGAGGATAGATGGTTGCCCCGTCCCAGGTTCAGAATCCAGGACTATTCCCTGTTGAACTTCATGTGGTGGATGTTTGCCCAGTCCTCTAATCTGTCGAGGTCTCTCTGCAAGGCCACCCTGCCTTCAACGGAGTCAGCAGCTCCTCTCAGCTTTGTATCATCTGTAAACTTGCTCAGTATCCCTTCCAGTCCTGTGTCCAAGTCATTTATGAAGATGTTGAAGAACACAGGGCCAAGGATGGAGCCCTGTGGAACCCCACAAGTGACAGGTCACCAGTCTGATGTCTATCCCATTCACTGTCACCCTTTGCACCTGACCTGTGAGCCGGTTGTTCACCCATCCCATAATGTGTTTGTGGGATGGACATTTTGCTCAGAAGGATCCTGGGAGAGACAGTATCAAAATTTCAGATTTACTGAAATCCAGAAAGATTATGTCAATGGGCTTTCCTGGCTCAACTTGGTGGGTTACCTTGTCATAAAAGGAAATCAGGTTTGATGAGCAGGACTTGTCTCTTGTGGAGCTGTGCTGGCTGTGACCAATCATTGCATTCTTTCAGGTATTTTTCAATGTCTCCCAGAATAATATCCATAACACTGCCAGGAACTGAAGTGACACTGACAGGTTTCGTTTTCAGGGTCATTTTTCTTGCTCTTCTTAAGAACTGGAACAGCATCTGCCAGCTTCCAGTTAGCTGAGATTCCCAACACAGCTCAAAAACCATAGAGAGAGGCTTTGTGATGACATCATCAGTTCTGTGTGGATTCTTGGATGAATCCCATTAGGCCCCATGGATTTGTAGGGATCCAGCTGGAGCAGCAGATCCTGCACAGTTTCAGGGTCAGCTGGGAACTGATCATTCTCTCAGTCATGGTCCTCCAGCTCAAGGCACTGAGACCCCCTTGGTCTGTCATCCATGTTGAAGACAGAGGCAAAGAATGCATTAAACAGCTCTGCCTTGTCCATGTCCCTGTTTGTGGGGTGACCATCCTCATCCTGGAACGGGCTGGTGCTATTTGTACACTGCCTCTTCCCATTATTATATTTGAAAAAACTCCTTTTCATTGTCCCCTACAGTTTTGTCAGCTTCAACTCTAGTTGAGCTTTGGCCTCATGAATTTTATCCCTACAGTGGCAAGCAACATATCTCTGTTCTTCCCACGTCTCCTGGCCTTACTTCCACTGGGCATACACTTTACTTTTTTTCCTTATTTCTGAGAGATGATTTCTGTCCAGCCAAGCTGGCCTTCTGCCTCACCAGCCTGACTTGCAACTTTTGGGAGTTGCTGCTCCTGCGTACTTAGGAGGTGATGTTTAAAAAGTGACCAGCACTGATGGACCCCAGCACCTGCAAAAATATATTCCCAGGGGACCTTGCTTACTAATTCCCTGAACAGCCTGAAGTCTGCTCTCTTTAAGAAGCCTAGGGTTGAAGTTCTGCTGGCACTTTTCCTCCTGTCAACAGAGATTTTAAACTCAATCACTTCATGGTCACTGTGGCCAAGACAGCCCCAATCCCCACTTCACTCACAAGATCCTCTCTGCTGACAAGCAGCAGGTCAATGAGGGGATCTTTCTGAGTTGTCTTCCTTAGGACTTGTTCCATAAAGTTGTCATCCAGGATTTTTAGGAATTTTCTGGCCTGGGTTGTACCAGTTAATTTCTGGCAAGTAGAAATCCCCCATAAGGACACAGGCAGTTGACTTGGAAGCATCCCTTAGATGCTCAAAGAAAGATTTGTCAGTGTCATAGGAGGTCTGTAGTAGACTCCCACGATGACATCTGTGTTACTTGTTCGCCCCCTGATTTTATCCAGAGGCTCTCAACTGTGCCCTTGCCAACTGTGAGCTCTATACACTCTAACCCTTCTATTCCATACAAGCCAACCCTCTGCCTCTTCTGCCCTGCCTCTCCCTCTCCTGAAGGGTGTGTAGCCATCCAACAGGGAATTCCAGGCACAAGACTCACCACACCAGGTTTCACTCATACAATGAGGTCAAACTCTGGGACTGGGCCAAAGCCTGGAGCTGCCCTTGTTTGTTCCTGGTACTTAGTGTGCATTAGTGTAGAAACATTTTAGGTGTGGTACTTTGTAGCCAACACCTTGTGAAGCAGATTGAGGGATCTGTAAGTTTCCTCTAGTTTTGGCACAGCATCCCATCCCTTGGCACTGGTGAGCCTGGTTCCATCCCTTTCCCTCTTCCAAGCTGCTTTGAAGCTCTGTCAATGAGCCCACTAGCTCCTGTGCTAGAGCTCCTTTTCCACTCTGAGACTGGTGCACCCAGTCAGGTGTCAGAGTAGACCACCTGTTGAGTAGATCTTCCCGTGGTCAACAATCCCCAAATTTTTCCACTAAGACCAACCTCAGAGCCATGCATTGGCCTGATGGATCTGCCTTTTCCTATTTCATTCCCCACTTCCCATGGCTGGGCAGGTGTTCATCCATCCCCAGGAGAGCAGGAGCCCATCATGTGTGACAGTGACTTGGGAAGACAGAACTCCAGGACTCTGAATGTCCCTGGAATGTCCTTCTCCTCCTCCCCCAGCTGTGTGTGCTGAGCGTGGCCCCACCTGGTCTGGGATATCCCTTGGGTCCCTTGGGCTCAGCTGTCCTGTCTGTGTCCCCTGCCAGCCCCTCGCTGGTGGGGTCGGGTGAGGGCCAGAGGAGGCCTTGGCTGTGTGCAAGCTGTGCTCAGCACTGCCCAGAACAGCCCTGTGTTACCAGCACTGCTTCCAGCACCAACCCAAAAGACAGCAACTGTGGAAAAATATTAACTCTATCCCAGCAAAAACCAGCACAAATACCAGTGTCAGAATACCTTATGAGCATGAGTTTGTGGTGAAGGTATGAAAAGGTTGTGTAGTGAAATCAGCCCTTCTTTTGGGCACAGGTGAGGCATTTTATGGGTTGGGTGATGTCTGATGTAACTTTATACCTGGAATAGAGATCTAAGATATTCTTTATAGTATCTGTAACAGTAGATGTGAGCCATAGAGTGCTGGCAGGAACTGCCTGTTGATACTGTACCCCGTGCTGCTGTGGTTTGGACAGTGTCTGTAGATGTTTAAGCTACGAAGCCTGCAGCCTGAAAATAAAGTCTGATGTATCTGGTAATAATTGTAAACCTATGGGGAGTTCTGCTGAGATGCATTTATTACCATGGAGTTGCGCTGTTTGTGAATGACAAGCAAAATTATTCAAAATTATAAAAAACCCACAAAAGATGTCCACTGTAAGACAGAGTTTAAGATGCTGGAATTACAAAATCACTGAATAATCTGAGCGACAAATAAGGCAGGGTTATGTGGAAAGTACAGCATTGAGAAACCACAAAAAGTTCTGAGCCTTTACTGTGGCAGACAGACCATTGTAATAGCAGATGGCAGAAGGTCAAAAATTTCAGGAACCACAAAAAGTTGGAGTATACACAGTGAATGTACCAGGTCTTGCAGAGCTGGCATTTTGATAGAGCAACACCATAGAATTTCAGATTCACTAGTTTGTAAGTAACAGTCTAAAGCCCATGAAAATACTGTGGCTCCTCTGCCTGCATTTATAGAAAAAAAAAAAATTGAAATCAGGCTTTTTCTTGCTGAGAACTATAAAAAGCACTTCAAAGTATGATGACCTCCAGCTTTATGTCCTTTTGTCTTTGCTGGCTAATGGAAGTATGAAGCATAGTGTCCTAGAATAAACTACATGAGCACTATTTCTCTCCAGATCTTGACTGTCAAAGCCCAGACTACCTTCACAAGCTCAAACTAGAGTCACAAGAAGTTGAGTTTAAAATGGAACTTTGTACATGGCTGGTTGGCTGTTATTCCTCAGTAGGATTATCTGACTGTATTTGTCAACCTACAGATTTAGCATAAAATTCTTGGAAAATTTTTGATTTTCTAGATATTAGGATGAAATTAATACTATCCTATTAATGGCATGTGCTGAACCATTAAATGAGAAATGAGACATGCCATTTCTTTGTAAGCTTCCTTAAGGCCCTTTGAGTCAAGTTCCAGTGATTCTGTTGATCTCTGCAGAGCCCTGTGGTGCAAAACCTTCCTGCCCACTCCTGGTTTGCATCCCACCAAGCACTGATCCTGCTCTTCCCAAGGCTGCCCCGATTTCTTTCTAATGGGTAATATGAAACAGTGCCTTAGCCAAATTTGTTCTAATGGGCTGAAGGAGTAGCTGCAGAAGAGAGCCTTAGACTGAAACTATTCTGCTGGGCAAGTATGAATGCTGACTTGTGAAGTAACCACTTTGTCTTTTGTTAGATCAGGTTGTTCCAAAGGCAGTGAACTGCTCCCTACCTGTGCAGCTTTGGGCAAGAGCAGTGACGTTTTTCTTGAAACATAAGTGACTGTTGCTGCTTTAATAACTACAATTAAGGGCTGGGTAATTTGAGCAGCAGTGGCAAGCCCTATTTCTCTTTTATAGACTTAAATGAATTATCTTAAGGCCATTATTCCTTTGGCAAGAAAAGTGTTAACGGCAAATTTCTGGTTGTTCCTGGAAAAGCTATTTCAAGTGATTTACAAACCTTGTGTAAAATGAGTTGGGTATTTTCTATTCATATCACTATGCAGCACATCTCTTACCATGAGCCTGCCAGGTATTGTGTAATCCTAATTTGGATTCTAATTTTAGAAGTGGCGACATATTAGAAGGATGATAGAAATGGTACCTCTTTTCTATAGAAGAAAGAACAAATAATAATGTTAAAACATTCCTTGAGTGCCTATTTCTTTTGTATCTAGCCCAAATCAGACTTTATCATCACACAGGGCAGCTTCAATCCTCACCTCATCTGAGGATTGCTTAAGTGTTCCCAGAGAATTTTTCAGTCTCATTCATTATTTAGATGAAATGTACTAGTGGTTTATGGGACCTGATGCTGTTTCAAATGAAATCAGAGTTTGTTCTGTCACTGTCATCAACAGGAGAGGAGTCAGACTTTTCCAGAAAGTTATAACTACAGTAATGAAAGCAATCTTCCAGTCATCCACACAGAGCCACAATCTCTTGTATCCCAGGGTTCCATCTATTTGCTTTTCAAAATTTATTCAATAAGTTAAAATATACCAGTAGTTTGCTTTGTTGCAGTACACAGGATATAGCTGAAAAATGTTATAAAGATAGAAAATCTCCAGAACATGAAATAATTGATGGTATGGGTGGCAGTTGCAAAAGCTGATTTGTAAAATCCCTTTTCTTGTAAAAAGCTTCTAGTCAATTGTAGAAGTGTCAGGTTCTCTAAGGCAGATTCCCTGCCTAAAAACCATGGAGAACACCATGTCCTTATTTTAGATTATGATTTTTTTTTCTTGTCTGTTATTAGCCATTGTACAATATTATCTTATAAATATCAGCCTTTCAAAAACGCCTGTGATACTAAAAAGTTAGCAGAAAGTGTTTGCAGGCATTTTGCTGTTCCTGTACAGTTAATATTTCATTAGCTTCTCCTACACTCTTCCCTTTCAAAGGGAAATTACCTTTTCTTTTTTTTTTAATGTTGGGATATTTGATCAGCATTTTACATGCTGCTAGCATTCCAATTTTAAAGTGGACAGTTTCCCCTTATGGTTCAAATAGAACATGCATGAGCTGTCTCTGGAAAGGCTCGCGTGGCTTAGTAGGATCTCCTGGCAGCACTTACCACCATGTCTGGGTGCAGAGTTGGGCTCACACCAGCCTTCCTCCCATGGTCAGCACCTTCAGACCTCAATGGTTTGTAGAGCACACAGCAAAAACCAACAGAGACTGGCAGTGCCCAAAGAGCAAAAGTTTGATGCAGCCTCTTATATCAGATTGGTTTTAAAAATAATTTAGAAATTGAGATAAGACTCATATCTCATGAGATAAGACTCATATCCTCATATCATAATGAGGACTCATATCTGTACAATTCAATGTCTTGGAGACTCTGGAATTGACAAAACACAAGATCAGAAAACAATGATTAAAACTAATAACCCAGAAGCTGGGTTTGATTACTGAGTATGTGCTCTTCCATTCATGACTTTCTTTGGACAAGTGAAACAGGAAGAAGCTTGATTTGACTTTGATGCCAAACAACCAGCTTGATTGAAAAGTGTGAGATCTACAGACAGGGCTACTGCTCCCAGCATCACCAGAGACTATGGGATCCATTTTGACACTGTAGGATTTCACTCTCCTGATTGCAAGGCATGATTAGACCAAACAAACCATAGAAAGGCTCTGATAATGCCAGTTCTAGTGTCTTCACCTAATTTGGGACACTTGGCGATATGTGAGATTTGCCTTCCTACTATGGCCCCTCTCCTTCCCTGTCTTTTTTTACTTCATCATTTTATTTCTTGCCTTGCATGTCTTTCCTTCTCTTGTTTCTGACAGAACCTGGTGTAGCAGACAAGGCAGATCTTGCTGTGTTGTCCAGGTCTCCAGCTGAGCCAGCCCCATCTGGCACTGCCTCAGCCTGATGCTGGTACAGGTGTGCAACATCTCACAGGAGCTGACACCCCAATGTGCTTTCCTGGGATTCAGTGTCAGAGAGAGCATTAAGCCAAACACAGCTCCATCAATTTCAATCTGTTTTCCCCTTCTTTAGAACATACATCTCCAAAACATAAATAAGGATATTCATAGCCATTATTAATACCAACTGAGCACGTTGTCAAAGTGGCTGGTACAAAGAGTGGTGGTATTTGCTTAACTAAATCTAAAGGAAAAGGTAATACTGGAATATTGCTACAGTGAAAGCCATATTATATACTTTATATTTTGATTATTTGGGCTTCTTCTTGTGTAACTTGTAGAGAAGTTTAATTTTTTTCTCCTGGTAGCTATTTCTGTAGTTGATATTAAGTTGATATTAAGTTGATGTGACATGTACATTGTCTGCCTTTGTTAACTGCTTTCTGTTGTCCAGAGACAGGAACGTGAATGCTTTTGGCTTGGGGTTGAGATTAACACAACAACATGTTGTGAATTGTATTTTTAAAAGTGGATTAAGAGTCAGCCCAGGGAGGCATATTTTG
The DNA here is from genome assembly GCA_018697195.1 of Certhia americana. NCBI lineage: Eukaryota > Metazoa > Chordata > Aves > Passeriformes > Certhiidae > Certhia > Certhia americana. Next base: position 34,336,941 of record CM031862.1, read on the forward strand.
TAACCACAGTGTCTATTTCCAATTACACATTTGTCAAACAGAGATTTACAGTTCCCTCCTTATTATTATCACTTAAACGGATGGCTTCATACATATAGAACAGAGAAAAGAATTTAACCCAGGCTCTTTGCAAAGAAATTCCCAATCCCTGAAAGAACAGAGAGATTTCACTGAGAGTCTATTTGCAAGTAGTGTTGACATTAAAAACCAAAACAGAGTGTGGCTATTATTTGTGGAAACCCGATTAATGTGAGTTGCATGGTAATGAGGAAAATAAGCTCAAAGAATCTTGAGTTCTGTCTGAACTAAGAGCATTTGTACCCAATATATAAAATATAGGTATCTTCAGTATCTTTTTTCTGCTTAGGGGTAGTGTCTTTCCAGTGTTGTTTGGTCTGTGTTAGAGGCCCTGAGGCCCACAACAAATTAACCCCAGAGGGCCAGGCAGGTGGCAGGAGGCTGAGGCAGCTCAGCATGTGGCAGTGTAAATCAGGACACTTGGGATCTTAGAGAACCCAAATGAATGGCTGGTGTTTTAAGCAGCAGAGGCTTTTGAACCTGTTCTAAGCAAAAATGTACAAAATAACAGCTCCATCAGCTGCTTAATAGGACAAAACATTCAATAACTCAGTTGTCAAAACTGTGCTTCACAAGATACACCCCTAATTAGAATGTCTTAAATGGCTGGTTGATGAAAAGAAGGAGAAAGCATTCATAGGTAGTCTACATTTTAAAAATAATTTCTTGAGATCTGTTGCTTTCCAGGCACATTCTGATGAGGGTTTCAGTGTTTCTCAGTAGTGGTATGACAGTCAGCTCGTCTCTGAACCTGCGGTCGTGGAATCACCTCAGCCAGGCAGACCTCAGATAAACAGTCTGGAGAACAGCAACATGATTGTTCAGTGAGGTGACCAGAAGAACTGGCTGGAGATAAGAGCTTGGTTAGGCAGATTGCATAGAAATGCGTGGCTTAGGTAGCAGGAGAGCATGGTCTGAGGCCAGTTTGCTGAAATACGACAGAAGCAAAGTCCACGGAAAGGAGAGCCTGTGTGCAGTGTACTGCAGCGGTGCCACAGGATGAGCTGGGGGAAAGGCACTGAGCTGGGCAAGGTAGGTTATATCCACACCTTCAGGGAACCTCTCATCTCGACACATGGGGGCAGCAGAAAAGCGTGGCCGTCTTTGTGCCAACAAATAAAAGTCAGGAATGGCCCGTGGTGTTCGGGAATCCGAGAGCTGCCCGGCTGTCCCCAGAGTGCTGCTGAGTGCTCTGTGTACAGCGACCTGCCGGGCTCTGTCTGCACTGACAAGGGGAACGGCCCTTGGCAGGAGGCCTAGGGCTTTGAAAACTTTCCTCCTTTGAATTAAAACAGGGGCATTTTGATAGAAAAACATAGCTAGGATCTCATCCCCAAACTCTGACTGCCATTAGATGGCCGGAGTTCTTTTTCCCAGCATTTTAGTGTGTCACCTTACTGTGCACACTTGAGATCGGTTTACCGGCCCCTCCCGGTGATTCTGGCACTCTGTCCCTTCTGCTGCCTCATCTGTCTGGAACGCCTTCCCTCAGGCCACTGAGTCACCTTCCCACTTTAAATGGTGTATTGGAACACTAAACTGACCGGCATTATAGCATCAATTGTAAAAATGTATATGACGGTACTCTGCAAAATTTTATCTACAGGTACTGCTGACACTTCAGAACACCAGGGGGTTTTAGGGATACAGCTCTACTGACAGATTCGATAGATGTAATATTAAAAAAAAAAAAAAAAAAAAAAAGGTCTTTCTTGTGGAAACACAAGCAAACTTTCAGAAGAGACAGAGGTGAGAATTAAAGGAAATTGTTAGTACCAGCTTATGAAACACCATCAGTATCAGAATCATTCTGTTTAGCTGAAGAACAAGTGGAATTCAGATAATGTAAGCTCACTTACACGATCATGACACAGAAAATTCCCTCAGAGCATCAATAGTGTGAGGTACTGGCCATTCTGACTAGCCAAGCAGATGGTTAGCTATGCCAAGGGTGACTTTTTCCCAAGTATGTAAGACAGAGAAAGAGTGTGGAAAAGAAAAATAAAAGCCTTTTCTTTTAGGACCTTAAATAGGACCTCTAATTTATTTCAAATAAATCACCTTGTAGTCGGAAATATCGATGAGTATTTTCCCATGCCAGTGGTTCTGCTTACACAGTTGTTGGTCTCCTGAACCATCTAATTTCATACCAGTCAAAACACTATTTACTCAACAGAAGGAGTCAAAAGATCTATCACAGGATTTAAAATACATTGTGATCTGATAAACCGTGCATATTACAAGCCAAGATTAGACCAACTGGTACAGCAGTGATATATATTAACGCCTTGTGCTATGCCACCAGTTATAGAAAGGAATTCTCTTTCTGCCTAGGGTACCTTTGGGAATCCTTTTTTAAAAGTCTCACTTTATTTTTTTTTCTTTTTTTCTTTTTTTCTTTTTTTTTGAAAAGAAGGAATATTAGAAGACTTCAAACTGTGATACTTAGAAAGAAAATGCAGATATGGTAAGTGTTTTTCATTTTAATCTGATTAGCAACCGCCGTTTAAAGCACTACAAAATCTTTCCAGCATGCTTAATTGGTGATATGTGGCTGTGGAAATTCAACATTTGAACTAAATTTTAGATGTAATGCTCTTAATGTTAAATCAGGACAACATGGTATTTCCAGAAAAAATCTATTTTATGAAGAAATATTTACTAGTTTGGAAAGTCAAAGACAGGATATAAAGACCAAGACTATATTTTCATTAAATAGTTAAAGAGAAAAGCTTTAAATTTTGTTACATTTTTGTTAAAAGTCTAAGGACTTGCTTGTGTAGGTCCGCTCGTATGTTCCTATTTGAGGTGTTCACCTTCATATTGGCCAAGAGTTTGATGTTAAAATGACCAGAGGCAGTGACCTGAATCTTTACTCACCATTTCTTGAAAATGACAACGGGCATTTTGAAGGCACCATAGTTCAGAAAGTCTCAATCCCAATGTTTATAACCTATGGGTATGAAAACTATTCCTCCTGTGTGGAGTGGGTTTGTTGTGCATTTTGCTGCTGAATGGGATTTAAAGTGTTGGAGGGAATAGAGACGTGTCAGTGGGGGCTGGAGTGGAAGGGGAGCCAGAAGTGCTGCTCTCATGCAGTGCTGGATAGAGTTCATGTGGAATGCACGGAGTACAAACAAGGGGTTCCATACCTGACATACTCAGGGGGTCTGAGCTGTGATATAAACCCATCCAGACTCAGCTAGTTTGAACTGGCCAGTGACTTCCACAGAGAAATAATTGACCTGTCTCAGGGTTTGACTTAGAGGAAAGGGAAGCAGGGAACAGGATGGCCTCGAGTGGCTGGGGAGGAGTGAAGAGGAAGGACTCAGCAGAAAGAACTTCCAGAGTTTTCCCAGATGTAATCAAGATAATAAAGTTGAAAATCCAAGAGCCAATGGATAATCTGACTCCCGAGAATGAGCACTCTGGGAAGAGTCTCTTGCAGGTATAGTGAATTTCTGTGTACTCCCACAGGCTCCTTTCAATTGTGTATACTAAGGAGGGATAACAGTGCTCCAAACAGGATTGTTTCCTGGGTTCAGAAAGCTCAGGAAAGAAACTCTTCACATACTGCATGCTTCTTATTCCTGAAATACTTGGTGTCTGTTTCTGTAGCACAAGAGAAAACCTCTGGATCTTGTGCAGAGATGTAAAGATCTCTCTGGTCTAGATCCTAAGATGCAGGATTTGAGGAGGCCAAAGTTTTACATCAAAAAATATTTGATGAGGAATATATTACTAGTTTCTGGCTTTATTCTCTTTTTGTTGATCAATATATGTCCTAACGAATTATAGCAGAGTCAAGCACACTATCTGAATCCTTAATTTCTCAAAAATTAATTTTAAAAATTTATTAGTTTCTTGAAATATAGCTATAAACATAAAGCTGTAAACATAAATTTATTTGATAATCCTTGAGCTTTTAAATTTCTCTTCAAAATATGTATACTTAAATTATATTTTAAAATCCATTTAATTCCACTTGTCAGATGGTATTTCTTTTAACTTGCTGTGAGTTTTTGAGAAAACATCAGAAATCATTATAATAGCAGCATCTGGTTTGTTGTTACTTGGGCAAATAGTTCTGTATCCAGTCAAAATTAGCTGTAAAAGTGGTGTGGGAAGTTTCAAAAATGAAGATTTTAAGACTGTGTGTGTTGTTACTAACTATCCTAAACTAAAACTTTGCCAAAAGATAACAATGTTCATAAATTTGACTTGAAAACGTCCAGACTCTTTAATCCCAAATACTGGATTCTTGAGGGGTCATTGCTGATACAACACACTGGAAATTACAACTCTTTGTAATGGTTATAAATGGAACATTTCTAGGTTCTTTCCTATTATAATTCTGCAGGACTATTATAGTTATGAACAGACTGTTTTAATGCTTTCGGTTATTATAAACACAGAAAACAACACAAACAGGTTTATAATGGTGATGAGCTGTCTAAAAACTTGAACTTGAACAAGAGGTCAGGGGAAATGGTAAAGACCACATCATTTGCCTCTCAGAAAAGAGATTTTTAATCCTAATGCTGCTTGCTACAAAGCAACCACCTGTTCATGAGACAAATAAGCATTCCTTTCCTTCATTTTATTAAAAAAAGAAAAAAAAGAAAAGAAGTTATAATCAAAGGAATTTAATTTGTAATATTGATACTGTCTATTAAAAAGCCTGGCTGAGTTTGCTACAAGCTAGAAGCACCTAATAGTGTTTGTATTGAATTGTTTGTAATTGCAGATGTTATATCACATTTGGGCACAATATTTTTTGACAAGTCTGCTGGCTAAAATATTACGTGTAACTGTTTTCTGAGGAAATTAGTGTTTCAAGCTGTCTCTCCTGTAATTTGTCTGGTTTTGGATGTCTCCACTGGGTCCTGGGGTGAACAGAATGTGCTGTGTCAGTGGGTACTCCTGAAATGCTCTGTCTCAGAGGAGCAATCTCACTTAAATCTCCAGGAGCCCAACCTCTAGGACTACTCTCAAATTCCTGTCTGTGTCTGTTTAGTAGTTTTGCTGCTCTAGAACCTTGACTAACACAGCTCTGTGTTACTGTTCTATGAAAGTAAGCATGTATGTGTAAAGTGGGGAGTATCCAGTGCCCCTGAAATGATCATTTCTGACTGGGACCAGTGATCGTATTTAGTGGTGACTTGCTGACATTAATGCCAAGAAAGCCTTCATCAGGCAGACATAGGTGATGAATCACTGCAACCTCCTTCCCTCTGCAAGGGAAAGCACAGCTGAATGCAATGGAGGTTTGGCACAAGTGCCTGGTCTACTGTTTCTGCTCCCAAAAGATACACAGTTGCTTCGGCTTCCCCTTTCAAGCTTGAAGTTTTAAATGGCAGCAGTTTCTTTGATGCTGGTAGACCAAATAAACAAAGAAACATTATCCCAAAAACATTGACCCAAAGTTTTTTGCAGTGAAACAGGAGCATCCAAATCACTCATACTAAAAAATCAACAATAAAATTGGCAGCATTTTGCACCACTCCAGAGTCAGCAAACAGAAAGAAAAGATTACTAATTTGTAGCAAACTGTCTCTCCTAAATAAAGTAATTACTGACTTACTAGCCCTCTGGGAACATGAGGAGTCACTGGGTTTCTCTACATAGGAATTATGTGTAGGGAGCAGCAGTGATTCCATTTTTCACTCAGTTATGAGGATTTCATAGCTCAGATCATACAGCTTACCTTCTGTCTCCAATTTTTTTTTATTAGTTTTTTTATTCTAATGCCAAGGTTGAGACTTAATTATAGGAAATTAGGAGTTACAGTCCTTCAAGGACTCCAAGCTCTGCCTGCTCGCACACAATTTCTGTGGAACTCCTTAACAACATCTGCAAGAGAAATTTAATTTTCCATCTGTCCAAGAATGTTTGACCAGTGTGAATATTTAACCCCCTTTATGAACAGAGATGTCCTGTACTGTAGTTGATACAAATGTCATAGATTCACTCCCACTTTGACACGTTTTGTCCATGCTTCACCAAGTATCTGTTGGTTTCTAAAAGCACAGAAGAGATCTTATAGAATCATGCCTCTCTGGGTTTTGATAATACATGTGACATCATGAATATTGTTCCAAATGAAATTACAAAAGCTGCAGAGTACTGTCCAATCATCTTTACTGAACAAAAATATCTGTGTTGCAAAATAGTCCCGTATTTCTGAGTGATAACTAATAGCAGAAACAGCTGTATGTAGTTTGAATGTACCAGTCACAGTTTCTGCCCCAGTGTTATTTTCTTCCCAGCTATTCTCTGCAGAGTGCTACCACAGAAATAGAGAAAACAGCATGTACTGACAATTAGTTGGGCATGGGGCCACAGGCTGTCACACCCAGCTGCTGGGGGGGGTCCTCTGCTTCCTAGAGACCCTGCTAGCAATCAGTGCTCCCATCCCTTTCATGGCATGCCTCTTGTGCCCTCTGATATTCAAATGTTCCCTCACAGTTTCTTTTCTCTCCTCATCTGCAAGCCTTAGTCTGGTCTAGGGTCTGTCTTCTCTTCCACTGTTGCTGTTCCCATACACACAAACACATCCACATACTATCTTCCTACTGCCTGGAAGTTGGCTTTTTTTTTTTTTTTTTTTTTTTTTTTTGAGGGGGTGGGTGTTTTTTTTTTTTTTTTTTTGTTCTCAAATCTTACTTCTTGTAAAGCGAAGGACTTTATCATGCAGTAAGCGGGGTAGAGATAGAACTGAGTATCAGGAAAAAATCAGTCTGGCTCAACAGAAAGGGACTTTAACACATTGTTTCTAATTTTCGTATCAGCCCATCCTTTTCTTCCGTTCCCAGTTATATTTCAGTAACAACAAACATAGTTCAGTGAACTAAATGCCAGGTCCCACCACAGCCGTAAGAACAGAGAACATCCATGTAATTTTCACAGTTAATTTTCCCTTCTGCTGAATCCCAATCCCCCTGAGAGCACAGGTCCCTGCTCCCCACCTCTGTTTACAGGAGCACCTTTCTTTCTTCATAATCAGGTCAATCTGTGCTTGGGATAAAAAATTACACTAAACAATACAACGTGGAAATTTGCAAAGAAGCCAAGAGTGCTCACCATGAAGTGTTGTGACCAGGCTGTGTGTGAAGCTCAGTTCTGGTCCTCTCCTGTGCCTCTTTGTTCTCCTCAGTGCAGGCTGCTACCTTTCTGCCTGCTCTTTACGAAATAGTAAGAAGGCTAATTTTAGGGTGCTTCATCATGCTGCCGTGCAAAGACACGGTGTCATGTCAGAATCAGCAGCATGTGGCACCACTTGCAGCTATTTTATAAGCTGAGGTTCAGCTTGTTACCAAATTGGTCTCTGTAGGGCACAACCCGCTCAATTATTGATGCTGTATTCCTGTAGGATTGCATCTTAAAAATCAAAGGTCAGTTCTGGCCTGACCAAAGGCCCAGTTTAATAACATGGGAACTGGTGAATCAGCATCCAGCTCTTCAACCAAAAAACCCAAAAGATTACATGGGAATTTCCTGGTGCTCAGTTAGCACCCAGCCTGCTGATCTATTTATAACAGAAAAATACATGTAATAGTGCAAAACAGCAATAGGAAGAAAATATGCCCCATATGGAAAGGGGCTGCACTCCCAATCCTCTGTGTAGGATGCTCAAAAATGTTCAGCATCTTCAACCCCAAGCACATGCAGCACTTGTGTGGCTTCTGCCATGCTTCCAGGGCACAGGGGAGTCACTCAGTGCCAGCTTGTGTGGGCTTGGGGACACTGGATCCGCGCAAGGGTTTGTGAATGCAAGAGCTTCATCCCTAACACAAAGGTCAGCTCGTTCCCTTCACTATCGACTTCTCGTCCAGGGCTCGTCCTTGCCCTTCACTGCTTTTTCATTTTCTTTGTATTTGTCATCCTATGAGCAGCTTTCCTTTAGCTATTTCAGCTATAGTTTGTGGTCTGAGACAATGAGGGGAGTGGGGGGTGTTGCAGGCTTTTGGTTTTGCTTATCTTAATTTGAAGGTGTCTCCTCAGTTTTTCCCTAAACCAGCTCCCTTTAACAGATGCCTTGAGTTAACCACAGAGCTTGCAGCGTTGTCAATTTGGTATTTTTATAGTGATTTATGTTCACAAACAGGTCAAAAACTGTACAGGTTGTTTCAGCAGGTTGCCATCAGTTAATAAATAATTGGTCTCACTGGTAAGCACATTTTCATTTGAGCTAACCAGAACTGTTTGTGAGCAGGGTGGGCAGAGGGAGAGCTACAACACACTCAGCTATAAAGTGGCAGAGCTTATAAAACGCATCCTCTGTGTATGTGTGAGTTCTCTACATGGATACTGTGAAGAATCTAAGGATGAAACGTTTAACTGAAATGGCATAAAAGGGTCTGACCATCCCTTGTTTGTAAGGCTATTTGCATTCTAAAGCCTTTTCTTTGTCTTAATCAAGAATATTCTACACAAAGGCTTCACACAAAGGTTGGTAATTTCTCACAGCAAAATGCTGACGTCTCTAATTTCATGTTATCAGCTGTTCTGGACACTCATTTCTATTTTCTGTAGCCTGTGATACATCAAAGTATAAAGCAAAGGGGTTTTAAATGCAGAATTGAAGTTTATAAAGTATGTCCTGGCTGTTTCCAGGAGAAAATGGAGGCAGACAGCAGAGTCCATCTCTGTTATTAACTATACAGAAAGTTTTATGTCATAACACTGTAGCCTTCAGAAACATGTATATTAACTGAAAGATGTTTTCTAGTGTTAAGCATAAAGTACATATTAGTTAACCCTAGATATGATTATTTCCCCATTTTTATATTATCTCAATGGGAGATTAACTGGGGTACAATTTCAAAAACACAATTGTGCTGACAGCTATCACCAGGCAGTAGCCAAGCATTGCTATTTTAATAATGGCAGGGGAACTGAAAATAGTTTTCTGCTTGTTGTGACCATCAATAAGAAGACTGTGCAATGGTAATAGGAAACCCTCAGTGCTAAGGCACTTAGAAGGAAATAAATTCCTTCCCTAAAGTTAAGCAGATTTAGTTCTTGTTTTCACTGGACTTTGCCTCTCTGAGGGGTTTTTTCAGGTACTGGAACAGCCTTTGGGAATTTTGAGGTGCAAGCAGCCCACGGTTCCCTTGAGCACTGCAGCTGCAGAAGCCCATTGTGGCAGGTTTGGTGCCAGTGGGTGCAGGATGTGGCACCACAGCACACACTGTCCTCCCCCCACTGCCTGTGTGTCTTCAGCCCCAAAAAGGATGTCCCATAAGGTACTAGGGCATGGTAGGCAGGATATGGCTTCCCTAGCACAAAAAACCCAAATTTGCTAATATAAATGATAAGCGGAATAAAAATACAGCTTGTACTTTACTTGAATTAGTCAAGTTACAGTAATCTGATATTAGGATTAAAATAAAAACGTCTTTAAAATAAAATAGCTATGTCTGCTACAGAAAGAAGTTGAGATTTGTGCAACGCTCCCTGTTGTTTCATGCGTTATATGTTTTTTTATTTAATGCTTTAAGCCAGTTATACCAAGTGACTTTTCCTTGTATAAAATTGTAGTGGGCATGTAATGTTCTTTTCGAGTACTTGGGCATATCCCCACATGCTGGTCAGAGGACACATTGCACAATGAAGGCCAGTATTTAAAATCCATTTCAGAGTGTAGTTATCCACAGTTACTACACCGTGGGGCTCATGAATAAAGGGAAAAGGAAGTTGAGAAGATAACAAATGAAACGTTTTCCTCCATTTGCTCTGTCACAGCTCCTGCTAACCTTCCAGTCTTAGATGCAGAATGGCAAAAGGCAAATCACTCACATTTCTCCTTTAAATAGCAAAACCGGGTATTTGCTGCCCTGAAAAGTGCTGCATCATTTAGCTTGTGTCAGCTGCGCAGCAATCTCATTTTCTCTAGGTACGAATTTCGTATTTCTGGTTTGGATCTGTGCTGTTAAATCTACACCCACAAATCCTGAGCAGTCCTGTAGAATCTTACCTATTTACATATACAGAGGAGTGTCTGGTGGCTGGACCAAGACATCCCCTTTATTGTGATTTTGTTAAACGGTTTCCATTTAACAAAAGGGTAAAAGGACACCAAACACAGAACTTTCCTCACTCACAGTTTGTAAAGTTTTGCTGTGAAGTATGCCTGATCCTGGCCTTTATTCATTTCCCGACCTACATAAAGGTGAGTCCCTCTGTAAAGGGTCTGCTAAATAAAGAAATCTCATTTGGATTATTAACCCGGTCCAATTACATAAATTGCGATGGATTCTCCTCCCAGTACCAAGCATAATACCAGGAAAAACAATAAATTAAGAAATGCGTCTGGCACATAAACTTCTCTTTTAGTTGTTCCACTAGAATACTTGTTCAGTAAAAAAAACCCGTTTCACCATGCCCATCTTTGGTACGGCCACTGAGAAAAGGTTGTAGCCAGAGTGGAGAATTCTGAAAAGGGCCTTTCTTTCTGCGGGAGGGGCAGAGCAAAGCGGCGAAGCAGGAAGGGCACGGCGGGCCGGTGTTGGCGGCGCTGCCTCCCGCTCCAGCAGCGGCACGGATCACCCGCGGGGAGCGGCGGCGTGCTCCCACCACTTAATGACAAGTAATTGCACTATGAAGAACAGTTTGTTCCCGCATCCCCCCGGCAGATCCAGTTCCTTCCCACTCGCTGATCTCATTCTTTTCGTGCCCTCAGAGACCGAGCAGAGAGAGGCCTCTGCAGATCTCCGCAGGTCGCTGATAAGGAACGCGCCCAAGTGTCTGAAGAACTCCGCAAGGCAGACGAAACGCGTCATAAAAAGACCTCTTCTCAGGGAGCTATCTGCCCCAGAACCCACTCAAGTTTTTCAATTCTCAGTTTAAAACCTGTGATGTAACACAAGGACGGTTCTGTATTTTCGCGCTCACACGTGTTCCCATGCCAAGAACGTGTACAGCTTCAGTCACCGCCGAAGGGAACGGCCGAGCTCCGCGCCCAGCCTTGCGCTTCCCCGGGCACACCGGGAGAAGGAGAGCGTCACTCCAGCGCTCCTCACTCCGCGGGCCTCTCCTGAGCATCATTGCTGCTGTCAGCTCCTCGCTCCGCCTCCTCACAGCCCAACGGCGGGAACGGAACGGCGCGGAGCCGCCGAGCACAACGGCCCTCTCGGAGCTGCCCCGAGCCGAGGGCTCCGCGCCGCCTCCCCGCCCCTGCCCACGAGGCCGGGCCGGCGGGAGGCGGGCTCTGGAGCGGTGGCCGCGGTCCCGCCCGCCGAGCCAGCGCCTGCGCGGCAGCGGCGGCCGGGCCCTGTCACCGCGCCCGGGGCTGCTCACGCTGCTCACGCCCCGGCCGTGGCCGGCGAGCGCCTGCGGTGGGCGGGCTGCGGAGCGGAGCGGAGCGCTTCGTTACCACCGGTGAGTCCCGTCCGGCCTTTAACGGCGCTGGGCGCCGCCGCCCTCGGGCCCCGCGGGGCGGCCGGGGAAGTGGCCGGGGCCACCCTCGGGCCGTGGGGCCCC
>CM031862.1:34352529-34402728 GCA_018697195.1 Certhia americana
ACTTAATGCAAGTAATTGCACTATGAAGAACAGTTTTTTCTCCCTCAATCCCCCCGTCATATCCGTTTCCTTCCCACCTTACTCTTGATCCTCATTCTTTTCGTGCCCCTCAATAGACCTGCATAGTAGAGGCCCTGCAGATCTCCGCAGGCGCTGATAAGGACGCGCCCAGTGTCTGAAGAACTTCCGCAAGTCATACGAAACGCCTTCATAAAAAGACCCCTTCCAGGCGCTATCTGCCCCAGAACCACTCAATTTTTCCATTCTCAGTTTAAACCCTTGTGATGTAACGCACAGGACGTTCTGTATTTTTCGCGCTCACACGTGTTTTCCCGTGCCAAGAACCTTGTAACACTTCAGTCACCCGCCGAAGGGTGAACGGGCCGACTATCCGCGCCCCAGCCTTGCGCTTCCCCTGGCACACCGGGAGCAGGATAGCGTCCCCTCCCCCCTCCAAGCGCTCCTCACTCCGCGTGCCTCTCCGTAGCATCATTTCTGCTGTCAGCTCCTCGGGGGCTCCCCGCACCTCACAAGCCCACGGCTGGAAACTGAACGGCGGCGGAGGCCGCCGAGCCAACGGCCGCTCTCGTAGCTGCCCGCGACCGGAGTCTCCGCGCCGCCTCCCCGCCGCCCCTGACCACGAGGCCGGTCCGTCGTGAGGCGGGCTCTGGAGGTTGCCGCGGTCCCCCGCCCGCCGAGCCAGCGCCTTTCTCGGCAGCGGCGGCCGGGCCTGTCACACGCCCCGTGCTGCCACCTGCTCACGTGCAGCCCCGGCCGTGGCCTGATGACGGCGCCTGCGGTGGTCGGGCTGCGGATGGGAGCGGAGCGGCTTCTTTACCACCGGGGAGATCCCTCCGGCCTTTAACGGCGCTGGGCGCCGTCCGCCCTCGGGCCCCGCGGGGCGTCCGGTGAATTTGCCGGGGCCCCCTCGTTCCGTTGTTTCGGGGCCCCGCGGGGGACGTGGGTGTTGTGGTGCGGGGCGGGCGGGGCGGTGCCGCGGGGCAGGTGCGGGCCGGGGCGGTTGGGAGCAGGCCGGGCGGCGCCGCTGAGCAGCCGCGGGGTACGGAGGGGTCCGGCCGCCGCCCCTCTCCGCCGCCGGGCCGCGCCCGCCGCTCCCTCCGCACCTCATTGCGGCGGGCCCGGGGAGCCGAGCCCCGCCGAGGGAGCACGGGGCGGGGTCCCCTCACGGGGCACGGCCTGAACGCGCGGCAGTGCTCCGGCAGCGGCCACAGCCCGCTGGAAGCGTCCAGAGGCGTTTGCCTTTGGCCGCCCCGGCGGCACCGGGCGAGCGCGCTGCTCCACACGGTCGGTGCTGGGTCGGTGCTGGCTGTGGGCACCGCGCCGCTCCCGACGTCACCGAGCGGCCGGCGCGAGTTGGCTCTCATGGCCACGCACAGGGGTGAAAGAGTGCCGTGATTTGAGATCAAAGTACAGAACTTTGGCTACTGACTCTTGAACGATAGAAAACAAAACAACCTCGCCTTCCGTGTACATACATACACGTATGTAGCTTAGTAGGAAGGAGAGCTTCCCTTATGTTTTTTTTTTCCCCTGCTGGAGATGGAGATAACTTGACTATAGAAATCTCGAGGAACTCTAATCACGCATCTCTAATTTCTTGGTTGCAGGTTGAAGCAAGTCACCGCTACAGATGTGTGACATGAGCTGTTGCGTAGCTGTGTCTTAACTGCAGGCGTCTTCGTTTCGATGTCCCCTTTGGAATGTGGTAGGATATAGCTAGGGAAATATTTGATCATGCCTCACCTCCTGAGATAGGTAAACAGAATGTAATATCTTTTAAGCTGTTTGGCTGTTTTGGTTCAGCATTGCTTTTGGGGTTTTTTATGCAGTCACAAAAATAAGTGTCTTGTTTACTGCGTTCTGACTTTTGCAAGAAAAAACGGTTTATCTTGTTGTGCTGGCAAGAATTCTGCCCTTTGGTGCATGTAACGCTTAGATGTTAGTGTTGGCTTGCTTCTCCGAGCAGTTTGGGATTTAGGTAGTTTATGCATGTTATGACCCTGCAGAATGTCTTCTAAATAATGGTCACAGGTGAAAATGTATAGTGATTTCCCATTAGATTACACTGGCTTTTAAATTGCTCTGAGAATACAGGGAAACTTACTATCATGGAAATGTGGTATAAGTAGTAGTAGTTAAAACACTGTCACCAGTTCTTTGTCGTATGTGCTACTGCAAATGAAAGAGAAGGGCAGCTTTGAATCCTTTCCAAAAAGTTACAGAGTCTGTCAGCACAAATCCTGATAATTGTAATTTAGGGATTAGGGGTGTGGGCTAGCTTGGGGGAGTTGGTGTTTATGGCCTCCTGTCACTGCAGAGAAACTGAAGCTGTAGTTGTGTGGATTGCAGTGCAAACTCAAGGGGACTTGAGTTTCAGCTATTTATTTTCTTTTAAATTGTAAGTTCGCTCAACTCCTAGTTGTTTAAATGTAATGACTGACTCAGCATATTGTACTTTGTATTGCATAACTGGATTGATCAGAGCTGAACAATTTTTTTCCAAGCTGTGAGTCAAGTGTTGTTTTTGGTGATGATCTGGAGGCCATACACAGTGCTTGCTGGAGTCATGCAACTCCTCAAGTAAAGAAAGTAGCCTGTACTGTCTCCTTGGAAGATACTTGGAGTCATTTCCACTGGCTGGAATTGATTACTACTGCAAGTTTGTATACATTTGGATTAGGGGTTAAAGAAGTTTAAGGAAGAAAGATATTTGAAGTTTTTGAAATAAAGTTATGTAAAACCAGTGACCCGCACATCTTAAAAGTTGTATCTGAAAGGGGAAAGAAAGCATTTTACAGCAAAGTTAAGGCAAATCCTGTCCAAGAAAGCAAATCACACTCTTAAAAATTGTTCAGGGTTTTAATACATTGGTGTAGAGAAAGTGAGCTCATGGATTTACATGCTGTATAGAAAGTAATGTGAATGTCGGGAACAATACTGAAAAATGTACATTTTCCTTTTCTCTTAACAGCTACGCAGAAGGAATATTCTAGAAAAGTGAAATTGGAAGACCTCTGGTAAAAAGAAGCATAAACATGTTGTGCTGGGGCAACGCATCTTTTGGACAGCTTGGACTGGGGGGAATTGATGAAGAGATTGTTTTAGAACCCAGAAAAAGTGACTTTTTCCTAAATAAAAGGGTCAGAGATGTAGGATGTGGACTGAGACATACTGTTTTTGTCCTGGATGATGGGACTGTTTACACATGTGGATGCAATGATCTAGGACAACTAGGGCATGAAAAAGCCAGGAAAAGACCCGGTAAGTTTAGAAACGATGACTTGTGGAGATTCTGTGTGCTGGAGTGTGTGGCTTTCATTTTATTGTGCTTCATCAAAGTCAAGATTGCCAGTGTCTGTGCAAATTCTGTGCCAGTGTGTGGCAGATTCATCCACAGCGTTTCTTCCAAGAATGGATGTATTTTTACCTGGAAAAGCATTGCTTTGCTGGGATGAGTTCTTGTGGCTGTTGGAAGCAAAGAGCTCTGAAACGTGGCAGTCCCCCCGTATTTTTGCACGCTGTGCAGCTGGACACTGCCTCTATTTTTTGTTTCAAGCATGGCCATGGGAGGAGACTCAGTGGCTGTTTCTAATCTCAAGGGGAGCTGACCCTCTGCAACACATGGGTTGGTATTGTCCTTCCTGCATGGGTTTGGCTGTTGGAACATGGTGGAAATGAGTATTTGGCATATCCCAGCAGAGAAACATGCAGTGTGTTTTTAGTTGTCTAATACGTGATGTACAGCAGGTCTGATTAAAGCAATGTTCTTTTTTTTAAGAACTAAAAATAAAACTTGTGATAAAAGACTTATCAGCATACGCAGTGCTACGGGGAGAGGATTTGGAAAAGCCTAAAGGATGCTGTGTAACACTTCTTTGGTTTTTTTTTTTCCTTCCCACCTATGTTCTGCATGTGTTTCTGCTCCCTCCTAGTGCAGTTCTGGAGCAGGAGTGGGTAAACATCTTGCAGGGACTGCAGAGGAGTGTGCACATGGGCTCCCTTCAGAGCTTGCATGTGAGTCATAGCTGGTGCTGAGAGCCAGGGAACAGTGCTGCTCGCTCTGCTTACAGCACAATGTATCAAATTGGGAAGGCTTACTGAGACTTCATTCTAATCACTCCTAGAGCACTTTTACAACGTGCTTGGCTCAATATTTGCCACAGAATTTTTCAGATGGAAATGAGGTGTCATGAGATATTTCAGTAGGTCTCCTTTACACAGAGTTTTGGGTTTGGTTAGATTAGATTTTTATTTTTATTTTTTAGATGGAACTTTTTTAAAACTAGTGTGGATTTCTGTTGGGAAACTGTGTGGATATTATAATTGATAAACTTTAATCCTGTGCAAACATCTGCTTCACAAACACGAAGAGAAACTCAGTCAGTGTCAGACTTACTCTACTTGGTTGCCCACTTCGAAAATTATGCTGAATTGTCTTTTAAATCTAAAGGTTACAGTGAAAATATCTGACTTTTAATTTGCATGACCTTTCATATGTAGTGGGCCTGCTGTAATTTTACTTTTTTTTAACATGTTCAGACACATGAGGAGTGTAATGTCCTCCCTAGTTTTCCTTTCACCCAGAGTTTAGTGATAATACTGCTGAGTGTTGTATGAAGTCAGAGCATTGGGATAACTTCAGTTGCACAGTCCAAAGAGGCTCGGTATCTTTACAGATGGGTGGATGCTCTCTTTTGAATGTGTTTCTGCTAACTGAAGATAATTTTGCTGCTGACTCTGTGTCTTTGCTACCTCCTTGTCCTCACTGCCTTTCCTCTTTTCTCCTTCTAGAGCTCTACTTGCCATAGGGACTGCATGACTGTTCCTTAATCCATTTTAGGCAGAGTCAGGCTGGCTGGTTCAGCAGCTGGGGGAGATTGCCTGAGCTAATCTGTGTGCTGGTGCCCGAGCTGGAGAGTGCTTCCATGACCTCTCCCACTGGCAGAGCTGTGGGAGACTCTGATGGGTGAATTGGGGTGGTAACCTCTTTAGTCAGACCAGCTGGATGTAATAAAAAGAACTTATATCTGCTGCCTGTGTTGGATTATTTTGGAAGCTGAGTGCCTGTCATGCTGCAGATAATGTGAGCTACTGTTTTGAAGTTGACTTGGGCTGTCCTAGGCTGTGTTTAGAGTGCCCATAACATTGATGATACACAGGCTTTTTCAGTGCTCGGCCATTCTTAGGCTGGAACAGAATTCGTGTGTGAAAACTGGGAGTAAAATGTCCAAGCAGTCCCTTATTTAAGGGAACTATTAAAAATTCCAGCCTTATTGACATATTTCCTGATGATATTTCTCCACTTATTGCAGAAATAGAAATGTTCTTCTGATCACAAATCATAAGCCCAAAACCAAGCTTTGAGTGTTTCCAAATGCATTGGTGCAAGCTACTGGAAAAAAATCACAAATATTTTAGTGTGTGCTTTTCAGAGGCATGCACTGTATGTCTAGAAAAATTACTCTTTAGGATCTGTTTCTACAGTATTTTACATTATAAAGAAGACATTGTGTGGCTCATTGCAAAATCAGTAGCTTTAGTCTGTAATTTGCCCTGCCTTGTTTTGCAGGCTCTTTCTTATTAGTGAATAGGTGAATTTAATTTGCTGTGGTGGAATGTTTTCCTCTTACGTAATGTCTACACGTGGAGTCATTTGACAGTAATGTATTTGACCTCACTGTTAATTGAGTTTCTGCACTCATTTTCAGATGGCAAGATTAGAAGGAACCATTAGGATTGAGCTGCAGGTTTCGTGCACTTGTGTGTATTGCTCCAGAAACAGTCTTTGCTTGGTTACTTCAGGCTGTCAGATTTAACTTATTTCTCCTAGAATCACATGTTTATAATTTTAAAGAAAGGGTGTTTCACCAGAACTTGTGGGCTTAGTTGACTGTCACACCAGTTGATGTCACAGTACTGTATAAACTGTTTGGAGAAAGCCTAGCTTGTTAGTAGCTTTGCTTTTTTTTTTTTTAACCAACTAATTTTATTTATTTCTTTTTTTAGAGCATGTTGGTGCACTGGATGCCCAAAATATTGTAGCTGTGTCATGTGGAGAAGCCCACACTCTTGCATTAAATGACAAGGGTCAGGTATATGCTTGGGGTCTGGCTACTGATGGACAGCTTGGCTTGCCAGGAACAGAGGAATGCGTCAGAGTGCCCAGGTTAAAAATAGTACATAATAAGTTGCCTTTTTTAAAAAATAATGTGCTTAAATCCCATTGGTTAAGCTATTCTGCTGTTCAGGTATAAGCCATATAAATATAGAAAATTATATGCTATGATACTTGAAGGCTGCATGGAGACAGTTTCCTTTCTCAAAAAAGTTATCTTATGTGAGAAATGTATTACAGGTGTGCTTGATTTCGTTTGTTGCTTTGTGGGGTGTTTTTGTTTGTTGTTTTTTAATAGTTCTCCACTAACAGTGAGACTTACAAAAGTAGGGTGGGTATTTTAAGAGTGTGAATGCCATTTAAGAGAAGTTAAAAAGAAGTAGAGTGTTAAACTTTCAATTTGAGGAAGGTACATTTGCTGTCCGATCTTTGTACTTCCGTTTTCACCCCAAAAAAACCCAAAAAAAAAGTCTTTTCAGCTGTGATAGAATAATACATCTTCTCATTTAAAAGGTTCTTTTTGGTCAGGGGCTCGTTTTCAGGATGCCATAAGCATTCCAGCTACCTGAAGTCCACACACAAAAGTAGCAGTTCCTTGGAACCTAAGTAATTCATGACTAAAAATACTAAAAATCTTCTATCTGCATCAAATTTAAGAGCCCAGAGGCCCTTTAGAAGCTTTTTTCCTCAACTTCTTTATAATATTGTGCAATATGCATTAGCTCTGTAAACTGAAGTTTTGGAAACTAAAAAGCAAGAATGATTTTCTTTTTGTATTCTGTATTCATTCCTCCATTCAGTTGTGTGAGATTGCCTTCCCAGCACATGAACCTCCCTAATTCTTCGTGATTGATTTGTACAGACTTTATCTATTTAAAAATAAGACTGAACCTGACCTTAACAGGTTTAGAAATGAAGCAGTTTTGACTTCAGATTTTACTAAATAGCATCTAATTAAAGCTGGGATGTTTACTAT
The DNA here is from genome assembly GCA_018697195.1 of Certhia americana. Lineage (NCBI taxonomy): Eukaryota > Metazoa > Chordata > Aves > Passeriformes > Certhiidae > Certhia > Certhia americana. Next base: position 34,359,642 of record CM031862.1, read on the forward strand.
ACTTCAGCAAAAAAGATTCACATTCTGTGTATTGGCCTTTATTTCATACCTTGATCTGGTAGCTTAATTCTTTCTCTGTTTTTTTACCCCAATAGAAATATTAAAAGCTTATCAGAGATCCAGATTGTTCAAGTTGCTTGTGGTTATTATCACTCGCTAGCACTCTCAAAAGGTAAGCCAAAATCTCCTGAAGTTTTGTGTAATTTCTTACCAGGGAATTCAGAAATTTTCAACATTTATTTTCTTTCTTTTTTTTAAAGGAAATATGTTTATTTAACATGCTACCACTTAGCACAGATGGGATTTCAGGTTGGTAGGGGCTTTGTAATTTAGTGATGGAAGTTTGGATATGAAAAACAAATGTACTTTTATTTCTTTGGAAGGGGGGTGGGGGGGTGTGTTGGGTTTTTTTTTCATTTTATCATCTGGCTTTCATGTGACTTCCTTTTTATTTTTTCCTTTGTCTTGGTCCCAAATCTTTGTCATCCTGTTGGCATGCTGCTTTGTCCATGGTCTGTTTTAACCTGTAACCTCAAGTTACTGAGGCTTGCAGGAGTGACTTCCTTGGGTACTTAATTATGGCAAATCCTCTGTTTTTTGCAGATTCCCTAGTTAAAATGCCATGTCACGTATAATCCACCTTTTTAAAGCCTAAATACCTGTCTTCAAATTTCTGCTGGGGCTGGGAACACACATTTAGTTGGCCTCACTTGTGCTGCAAGTCTGGTTAGTGCAGCTCTCCAGAAACGAAAATGAATTTAAATTTGCTTGTTGCTTGTCTTATCACGAGATAGGACAGTGGTGGCCAAAACTTCCACTTGGAAGAAGTGGCTGCTGAAAAGGGTTAATGGGGACTTACCAACTCAAAACAAAATTCGAGAAAGATTGTAGTTTGTCAGTGTTTCTTAACAATGTGCATTTAAAGTATGAACCAAACAATTCAGGGCGGGGGGGCAGGTGATCATTGTATGCTGAATTATTTTTTTTTTTCTTTAAATACAGTAGTTTATACTGATCGTATGTGCCTGGATTCTGTATGTTGCTTCATATTGAGCATTTCCTGTGCCATTATGTATCCCCAGGTGTAATTATCATTATAACCCAAAGAAATACCTCTGTTTTCAAAAAACAGCAGAGCTTTAGGAGTAAGCTGAGTTAAGATCTGCAGCAGAATGTGGGGAGTAGCAGAATTGCATTAAGTGTTCTGTTGGTCAAAGGTGCAAGAATGTCACAGGAATTTGTGATTTAAAATTCACTCAGTGTTTTAAATAGTTACAGGCTTCAAGTACAGCATCACTACTTTATTGCCAGTTCATGGATTTGCAGCTCCATTTCTGTTCTTGATGTGTGCTGGAGGGTTTGCTGGGTTTAGTTGTTAATATAAATAAAAAAAATCTGAGGGACCAGTTCTCCAGGGGATTGGTGTAATCGTTTCCCCATTTGGATAAAACTATTATTAGAAAAGTAGAGATGGCAGAGACATAGGGAATATTTGAAGGCAACGCTGCTCTTGAAAACGTATCATGTCAGCAAACGTAAATTATTTTGTGTTTGGGTGTTAATCTTTAGGATTGTAAATACTTTGGCAAAACATTGATTGTTCAAGAGAATATTTTAGAAGCAGTCTTAACATGAATAGGTCTTTGATTGTCATTCTTCCAGATGTTTTTTTCTTTGTAAGGTATTGAATGACATTATAAACCTTGTGCTTCATTGATCATATAATGAAGACGGTATTTAAAAATACACGTATCTTAAATTGTGTGTGAAAATTTAATATCTTACCTTAGAAAACTTTAAATGAGACTTTTGATTGGAAATCAGGAGATTTTCCATGTCCAGGGTGCAACTTGAGTAGATCTCTGCATAAATATTTGCGCAGTAGTGGAACTTTCCTTGGAGCAGTGTCTTGTTTTGTAATAACCAAACTCGGTTTATCTAACACTGTTGAAACAGGAATGTTAAGAGCAGTTTTGAGGGGTTTGAATGTGATTTAAATACTTCCATCTGATTAAATGCTTGAGTTGAATGCCTGCAAATTACACAAGAATGCTTAGCTTCAGAAGTCAGTAATTTGTACACATTTTCAAACTCAAAATTATTTGAAGAGTGACAGTCTAACTTTTATATTTTCTTACAGTGGATGAACATTGTATTGTTAAACTATATTAATTGTATTTCTTGGTTGTTTATTTTTCCCTTCAAACAGGAAGTGAAGTATTTTCCTGGGGACAAAACAAATATGGCCAGCTGGGCTTAGGTTTTGAGGATAAAAAACAAACGTCTCCACAAATGATTAAATCTCTGCTGGGAATCCCTTTTGCTCAGATTGCAGCAGGAGGAGCTCATAGTTTTGTACTAACTCTTTCCGGAGCCATCTTTGGATGGGGACGCAACAAATTTGGGCAGCTGGGTCTTAATGATGATAGTGGTAAGTAAGCATTGCTTCAGGAGAGTTTGACTGAAGGGTTTGGGTTGTGAATCCCAAGGGAGCAGTGTTCCTAGGCAAGGAGCAGACAGAACAAACCTCGTTCAGCATTGTCAGTGTCAGACACAGAGGTGTTCTCCTCATTTTGCAGAGAATGCTGACAGTGTTCTGTTGGAATTCTTGCCTGCTTCACTTGTATTCTTTCCCTGTTCTACAGCTTCCTGTGACTTAATGGGATTGAATTAAAATTAGCTCTGCAGTAGGTGCAGTTTGAACTGAATCTTATATGGATGAAATTGCTTGGCAAAAGCAGTAATCTGTCAAAACTAATTGGTTGTCCTTAGGAGTCACATTTAAGCCATCTTCATTTTTGACTGCCATTTACTTTTGCATTCCTTTCTCAGGCCACTTTAGATAATCATTCACAATTTTTGGCTAACCATTTCCTCTGCTAGGTGGATGCCACTCAGTGATTTTTAGCAAGTGGTTATATTGGAGCAAAAATTGTTTCTTTGTTGGTTGTATTGTGTTACGTGCACCGTTTCTGCTCACAGGGCTCCAGGATGATGGTGTCGGCTGTCAGGGTCCTGTAATACACAGTTTAGTACTGGATAATCTATAGATGGTTTCATGAGTTGAGATTTTCTTACTGGTTCATTGCTGTTAACACCATTTAAAATAGGAAAAATGGATTGTAAATAAAATGCCCATCTGAATGCCTTAAAAATTGGCACATTTGTGTATTAAGAAAATCACAATTGTTTTTCAGTAGTCATGCGAGACTTCTGTTGCTTTTGCATTTCTTTGGAATGTGTGTATCCCCAGGTTTTTATGTAGCATCACTTCTCAATAAAATCCCTTTTAAATGTCTTCATAGGGTTTCTTGCAGACATGGTAGCATGCCTGACAGGTTTTAAGACATTAGCACTAGCATTTTAAAAAATTGCCTTTGTGCAAAGTTGACAAAGTAAAAACTCCTTATCCCTTAGCTGTGTCTGGCTCTCAATTTTTAGGACTAAGGAAAAGCATCAATACCAACTTACAGGAACATTTTAAAAACGTGGAACACAGAAACAAAATAATGATCATTTATTTCCTTTTCTCATGGCCAATGCCAGGTCTAATGTAATGTTCCATATTTAGTGATGTGTGTATTGACATAAGATCCTGTGCTAGTGAAAATGAGAGCAAGGGCAACAAACTTTTTCAGTGTAGTAATCCCTGTTTTTTTTCTGTAGTAACACTTCCATCTCCAAGATCCATAAACTGGGTCACGGTGATTGCATTATGCTAACAAATTTAAAGTGCTTGCTTGACTAGAACCAAATTAGACTGAATGAGCAAAACTCTTTGGGTTTTGATTTTTTTCATCAAAATAATTGACCTTTCTTTATGAAACCTTTCAGACAGGTATGTTCCTACACTGCTGAAGTCCCTGAGAAGTCAGAAGGTTGTTCATATATGTTGTGGAGAAGATCATACTGCTGCCCTTACAAAGGTACAGAACTAAAGATATGTTTATGCTCCAATTTTTGTAATGTTTGCAGGAGAGGATGCTACCTGAACAGGAATTTATAAACTAAATTCTGAATAAAATTTCTTCTAAATTTTTGGGATTACGTTGAAGAAAGATTGGAAGAATGGTTAAGTATTTGAAAAAAAATTCCAAATACAAGGAATCTTGCATTCTAAATGCTTATTTTCCTTTTTCATGCATTGAAGTTAACTTCAAACTTGCTTCAAAGCTGATGGGCTTGGTTGAGAGCCCGTACTGAGTGCACTGTGAATGTTCTTAGATATTGTCAGCCATGTCATTTATCCATTGTTCCCTGCAGAGCCAGGGGCTGATACACCTTTTGCAGCAGCGCTGTGTATACATGTGAGCATTCTCCAAGTTCAGAAAAACATAGCACTCTTTGCTATCCTGTCTCAGTGTTGGCAAAGTAAAAAAAAAAAAGCCCAGGCTGTTGGGTTTTCTCAGTGGATGCTGCAATTTTGGTGATGGTTTCTGGCTGATGCAGAGTAGAGTTACAAGAAACAGTCACAATTTCAAAGCATCCGAAAATGGCAAATTTCAGGGTTGTTGTGAGGTAATGTTTCTGGTTTAAACTTTGAAGGTGATGGCTAATTTCTTGATTAATCCAAAAACACTTAAAAATTACTTGCCTTACAACAATGTTGTAATTTCTGGTTTCTTAATGCTTTCAAATAGTGAGGCTGTTTCAACCATACTGTGTATCATCTGCTGAGCAGGGCAGCTTCCTGTTTCCTAGACACTTCAAAATTTGGATTCAGAATTTCAAAGCCCAAGTATACTTTTTAACAGCATGAGTTTGTATATGGCTGAAGAAATCAAGAAAACTGGAAAAGAGGAAAAATGAGGATTAGGATCTATAAATGACACAAGTTAATGGCAGGACTGTTGTAGGATAATAAGGAGACAAGTGTGATTAAACACAAGTCAGGTAATATTTCATAATAGCTGTGCCATGTTTTCATAACACCAGTTAACTTGTGACTCTTCTGTGTCCCTGGACCCTGTTGTGCCCTGTATATTTTCTTTATGTCCTGTCTATATATATTTTCTATATGTCCTTTCCTTGCAATGCCAAGATCATCAGAAAAGATTTATTTAACCCCCTATGTCTGTGAAGTTTCTTGTTCTGGGATATACAGTCACCTTAATGTAAAAAATTTATTTGTTTAGGAAGGTGGAGTTTTTACCTTTGGAGCTGGAGGCTATGGTCAGTTGGGTCATAACTCTACCAGCCACGAGATAAATCCAAGGAAAGTTTTTGAGCTTATGGGAAGCGTTGTCACGCAAATCACCTGTGGCAGGTAAGGTCTAGTCTGTGCTAACCCTGTGAATCTTACAGATAACTTGAGTTTTATAAAACTTTATGCCTATTGCAATATGCAGTGGGGGTTTGCTTACCCTTTGTAGTCAAGGAGGACAAAATGATCCCTCACAAAAGATATTTAGTGATGTTTTGGGGATTCTAAAAGCATTCATAGAAGAGCTAAAGGAAGTTGTACATTTGAGAGGCTGAGTGTGAACAATAGCATGAGGTATGAAAGTATTTGTTGCTGTCACTTCATTTCCTGTTGAAGAACAAGTGTGTTTGGGAAAGTACAAAGCAGTTTACAAAATTACTTCCAAAAATGTTTCTTCACAGGCCTGTGATAGGAAATCTTGAGTTGAGCAGGATGGGAAGGGAAAGGAGATGCAGGCAGTCTCTAGACATTCATTTCTGATATGCTCTAAAGGTCAGACAGGGGTAAGCACTGGCAGCACCATTCTGGGAACCTTTCCATAAAAAAGGAGGATTGCCAGTTGGAGTATAAATGGACTGTTGCCAGTGGCAGGGCATTGCAGGGGAGTGTTGGGTATGACAGAACCTTTCACACACTGTTCAGCACAATTCCTGGCCTGCACAAAGCATGTTCCAGTGCTTAGGTTTGCGTTACTGAATTCTCTTTGCCCTAGGCAGCACACCACTGCATTCGTCCCTTCTTCTGGAAGAATTTACTCTTTTGGGCTCGGAGGCAATGGGCAGTTGGGCACAGGGACCACCAGTAACAGGAAAAGCCCCTTCACAGTGAAAGGAAGCTGGATTCCCTACAGTACTCAGTGCCCCATGAGCACAGGTAAGCACCATCTGGTGTATTCACTTCTTGGTTGCCTGGTCCTATATAGTGGCTTAAAATCCTTGAGATTTAAGCTAAATACGGGCTGTAATAATTTTTTCCAGTTTGATTCCACTGTGCTCTGTGTTCCTGCTGTAGGAATTAGATGCCTGTGCTGCTGGGTGAGGGCCTCTGGTAGCCCTAGACCTAGAACTTACCTCAGGGAAAAATGGTCTTAACTATTGTGTCAGTGAGGTCCTACCACAAGAGAACCTTTTGTAACTGAGTGTTGACTGCAGCATCTTAATCGTTTTCAATTTCACATTTTCACAGTGGCCTGTTTTTTATTCCTATTGCAGACAGTGAGGAGTGCTACTGTGTAAAGAGGATTTTCTCTGGTGGGGACCAAAGTTTTGCACACTACTTTTATCCACAGGTAACAAATTGGGTGTGATTTATTTCCAAAGCTTGTGGAAGTTGGATTTTAGGGTTTTTTTGATGCATTTTGTAGGATTTTGATGTTGAAGGTGCATGTGACTATATTGTAAAGTTTGTTAGAGCAGTGTGGAAGCAAAAGGCACTAAGTCATGGTAGCAGCTGGAGGACTTGGATCCAGTCAGGAGGCTCTTGAGGCTTTTTGGCGTTAGTTTTTTTCTTGATGGATGAATGCACTTCTTTTCATGTCTTAAGGGAAGAATTGATTGAATATTTGAGCTCCTTGCTCCTTTCCCAGTCTTTCTCATAGCTCCTGACAGCAGCAGCTTTGGTGTCTTCTGCTCTATAGCCATTTTAAAGTACCACAGTGGTAAGGAAACAAATGGAGCTTTTTGCTGAAAATTACTGGTGGTGACATAGTTTGTTATGTCGCAGTTTTATCATGGTGTTAAAGATAAAGTTTTACAATAACAAATCTGTTTAAATTCTAGTATGTGAAAGAATCTAGAAGGACTTTTCAGTGAAAATGGCAATGTGGAAGTCTGATGGATAGAAAATGCTATTGGAGGGTTATGAGTTGGGAGATAAAATAAAAACAAGATGAAGATTCATGGGACTGTTTCCAGAAGAGCTCAGCAGATACTAGATCATGGGGATTAAGGAACATCAAGAGTTGAATACGTAGGGAGAAAACTAATTTGGCCACGAGGGAAAATGGATTTTAGTGGGGAAGCATGCTTATGAAGAAGAACTGAGTTCAGGTCAGACTTGCAGGAATGCTCTGTGCTCAGAGCTTGTTCTGGTTGTACAGAACCAGCAGTTTTTCTAGTGTTGACTTGTTGGGTTCTTTTTCTAAGTTCTGATAGAGTTTTAGAATGATTACTGTATTTGAGAGAAACTTGCTTATCAGTGTAAACTGGAAAATTCTTTGCAATAGAGACTCAAAACTTGTCTATTAAAATCCTTAAAAAACTTTACGTGCAATTTTCATAATTACTGGAGTAGTTTCTGGCAGACTAATTGAGGTGAACTGGAGACTGTATGAATGCAGTTATTGTGGCTTGTTCTGTACACAAAGTATTAGCAATAGATGAACTTTAATGCTGCAGAAGTATCCCTTTTAGTACTCTTTAGTTTGGTAATTTGTGTTGGATTCTTCCAAAGTTCTGTGCTTACCGTACCCCTGGGGGTTGTGTGTCCTTGCCAGTTCAGGGGACCCAGCCAAAATCAGTTTCCTCAAGTCAGTTTTTGAGCAGCTCAGTACCCTGAGTTGTTTTCTTTGGCTGGACAGAAGGGCAGTGGCAGAAGTGCTCCTTGTCCTGATGCTCTCGAATGGGATCAGAAGTGCTGATTTTTGGCAGCAGATAGGCATTGTCACACTGAGTCAGCTCAGTGTTGTCAGATGGCAGCCTCAGGGGGAGTGCTTTCTCTTGATAGTTTTATCTTATTTTTGGTGCTGTTTGCCATCTCTTTTTGAACTAATGCTCGTACTGAAAACAATGATCTTGCTTCTCCTCCTCTTTACTATTACAGCTCTTAGTGGAATTCATTTTCTATGAGCAGCACCTCCAAATGCAGCTCCTCTGATGATGCAGGGCATGTTCACAGAAGCATGATTCATTCTCAGAGGAGACTGATGGAAGTGGGGTGGAAGAACATCTGTCTGATAATTGAATGGCTCCTTTTCTGTGTGCTCACAACTTGGCAGGGTGCTAAGTGGCTCCTGGTGGCTGGAGAGGAGGTGCTCACATCTAAAGCTGGGTTAGTGTTCATCACAGATGAACTAAGTAATGTTTAAGGAGCTGGCCATTAAGCAAGGTGTGTAAATTAACACCTAATTGAGCTGGGGTGTTAGTGTGTGCTCTGCTTTCACAGGGAGTGCAGAACTGTTAAACACAGAGCATTTCACCTGCATAGGCAAATTGTCAGCTAAGACTGCTCAGCCAGAGGGCTGGTTTTTCTGGAGATCAATTTTGTGTGCCTGATTCTTTATGCTTTCTTTTAAATTTATTTAGAACATGGTGCCACCAGATGATTTCAGGTATCCTGACCTTTTGAAGCAGATCTGGACTGTGAATGAAACATTTATTCAAAGATTGCTGAGTTTCCCATCTGGAAGACTTCCTGTAGAGATAGCTAAGTAAGTGATGTGAGGGAAAGAAGTAGTTTTTGGTGATTCTGCCTCTGAATTGAGCATTAATGGGGTTTTGGGCATACATAGCAGAGCTATCTTTAATTGATTTTAATTGAACTGATTTTATGACGTGCAGAGCTCTTGCTGTGCTTTCATTGTCGTGCTTGTTGAGTAGTTTAGATCTTTGAGACTGTGTCATCTCTGCTCCCCTTTAGATGACTGTGCAAGATGAAATTAAGTATCTAATTGCGCATTGAAAAGTAGCAATACTTGTAAAGGAATATGAGAACAACTCAAAGATTATTGCTTCTATTGTAATGAAATAGTATGCAAAACAATTAAATTGCAAGACTGGCTGTGATTTGAGCTGTCTTAAGTGTTGAGTCTTTAATGGAGGTTTTATTTAGTATTGTTTAGTCACATTTGAGTCAAGCCCCATCCTTCGCACAATGTAATTTACTAGGTGTTAAATACAGGCTTTTTTATTGCAAATGCTAATTTTTAAAAGGAAAACCAAACTGTGACATTTCATGTGACCAATTTCAGTGAAATTGATGAGACGTTCTCCTCAGCTGGGTGCCTGAATGGGAGCTTTTTGGCATTGAGGTAAGTGGGCAGATTTTTACCAAGTGTTCCTGTGGACAGCATTAGTGGTGGCTGCCTTCCTGGTGTCCCTTGTGTCAGCTGGGACACCTTCCCAGGATTTCCTCCTCTCCCTGGTGCTCTGATACCCTCCGTTGAAACTCCTGCTCCTTTCCTGCCCTCTGTTTTGTCAGCTGCCCTAGTGAGAGTGGCTCCTGCCTTGCTTTGCCACGTAAGCCAGCAAAGCTCATCACGTTTGTCAGCCACAGGTGGTTTATAATTCAAGGGCAGTTGGTTGCCTGGGCTGTTTTACATCCTGGTCTTTTTGCATGATTTTCCTGCACTTAGAGAAGATTTTTTTCCAGTTGTTTCTAAGGTCGTATAAAAAATGGAAGCCTGCTGTATTTTAGATCCTTAGTAGGCCTAAAATTCAAGGGGGAAAAAATCTTGAGTTGCTGAGAACATGGGATTCATGGTTTTTCTTTCTTCCTGCAGCAATGATGATCATTACAAAACCAGCACTAGATTCTCAGGGGTTGATATGAATGCTGCTAGACTACTCTTTCACAAACTCATACAGCCTGAGCATGCTCACATATCACAACAGGTTTGTGCTGTGTGTCTTCCTTACGTTTGGGATTATCATTCTGGGTTACAGCTCTCCAGAAATACTACTATTATGCTTGATCCAACCCTGTAAATAGATTAATTTACTCATTAATATATTGACTGCAAATGTGTGAAACTGTGTTTTGTTGGGTGACGCATCAGTATATTCTATTTTACTATTTACTATTGTTTTCTAAATGTATAATAGTTTTCACTGAAGCTGTTAATTACTGTTTTCTAGATTAGTTTTCATATGCATGGACATTTGTTTAAAATCTCAATTGTATTAAAATAAACAGAATTTTCTGATGTGCTGTAGGTGGCAGCTAGTTTGGAAAAGAACCTTATTCCCAAGTTGACCAGCTCCTTACCAGATGTTGAAGCTCTGAGGCTGTATCTCACTCTCCCGGAGTGCCCACTGATGAGTGATGAAAACAATTTCACAACGTTAGCTATTCCTTTTGGAGCAGCCATTCTGAACCTAGAAAAAGCTCCTCTGAAAGTTCTTGGTAAGAAACTGAATTTTTACTGTTAAAACTAAGGTTCTGCAGATGAAAAAGTACAGAAATTCCATCAGTGAAGGCCTGGCCTCGGCAGCACCTGCTGTGTATTTACAGTTCTGTGCAACTCCCCAGTGAGAAAGTTAAGGCTTAACATTGCTTGGTGTAAGAAAACACTTATTCTGTTGCTTCAGGGTGAGTTAACAGGCCATCCCTGTGAATTCATCTGCTATTGTAGTTCTTGGACTGATGCCATTTGGGAGGCATTAAACCGTGTAGTTCAGTGTAATTGATACGTGTCTTTGCTCTTTAAAGTGAAAATTATGTGGTCAGACAGCTAACAAGCTCTAAGCAATTTACAGAAGTGTTGCAGAGCAGATGTTAAATTGTCTTGGTTGTGACTACAGCACCTGTTCTGAGCTTCTGAGGCAGTTGATCTTTTCTCACTGGTGCCAAGATGTGGTCTTCAAATATGCAGCTGAGAATAGCTCTGGTTTTTCAACTCTGCTTCTTTACACTTTCTTGCTGTGACTTCTATCAGGCTGAAAATCAGCCTGGAGAATTGTTTTCAGAATATTTTGCTTTTAATTGGTTTCTTTTTGAGAGGGTACTTTTCTGTAGTTATGTAATCTTTCTCTAATTTACCTCTGCCTTGTAATCTCTTTGTTTTTTTCAGTAGTTTTTGGTGAGAGTAAAGAAAAGCAAACTGATATAGTTTTTTTGAACTCTAGATCCTTTTTCATAATTTTCTATTGCTTTCACTACTGTTTGCTTCAGATTTCAGGTTTTGAGCCATCTGTTTTTATCAAATGTTACATTGTGATACTGTTGTTTAGTCTGGATGAACAGAATTTATGGGATTTAGATTTGGTGTGTTAACAGTAGAGCATTTGTTGCGTTACACTTTTTTTTTTTTCCCGAGTCTGCAGTAACTGATGCTTATGCTTTCTAGCCAAACTAATTTCTTAGTTAAAAGGATAACATTACAGGCAGTGACAGATACTAAATTTACGTGTTCACCGTGTGTTGACAGAAAATTGGTGGTCTGTACTTGAACCTCCCTTGTTCCTCAAGATAGTGGAACTCTACAAGGATGTCGTAGTGCACCTTTTGAAGCTGTGCAAGATGGGCCTTCCACCTTCTGACAGAAGAATACTCACCAATTTCCTACACACAGCCTTCAGAGTTCTGGAAATACTGCACAGAGTACGTTTTGAGGCATTCCTTGGCTGCTTGGCTTTGTCAGCATCTCTGTGCTGGGTTGTTGGTAGAAGCTAAGTTACTGATCAGTTTGAAAGATCAGAGTTGCATCTGCAGAAATATCCGTAGTTGTTCCATCTGGACCTATGAATCATTGAGATTCTGGATTCCAGTCTGACATGATGATGGAATTAACTGGTGTTTGGGAACACAGAGTTACCCAGTCATTTGCATCTGTGAGGGTATGGATTAAAATGAGAGGGGAAAAATGGGGTGACAGCACTGGGATATTTGACAGATTGAGCACCTCGTGGTTTGGAGGGGCATGTGGGAGGTATTTGTGAAAAGCAGGCTTAGATTATCTGGTTAAAAAGTCTTGCTGCTTTGCCAGTTAGCAGTCCTTGGGAAAGAAGTGTGTGTTAGGAGAATGTGGATACTTTTGGATTAAAATTACACTGTAGAGACAAGCCTCTGTATAAAGTTCCTTTTCCCAAATCTTTTTTTTAAGCTCAATGTTTTTAAATGGAAACTGTTCCTCTGCTCACAGGTAATAGTGTTCATACTATAGCTTAAGACTAGAATCACATTATTGAATCACAGTTCTTAAACCTGTGCAAAAACAGGAACGAGTATTTCTTCTGTTGTGTATTATCAGTGTATTATCACTGTTCCTGTGAGGTCATACGATGTTTCAAAGTGGCAGCCCTGTTATGCAATACTGTAGTGCAGTTAATTGTATCTTCCTTCACTCTGTGGTGGGATTTTGAATAGTCCATGCATCCATGTCTTTAGCATTGGTTTTTGCTTTCTTGTAGGCCCTGTTGTTTTTCTAATATTTTTTTAGGAGCTGGGTATCTGTGGCTGACGTAGGAAATGCTTGAAAAACGTGGAAAATACCCCTTTAAAAGCTAATTAAAAATTAATTGCACTTCCTTAGGTAAATGAAAAAGGACAAGTTATACAGTATGACAGATTTTACATTCATGAGATACAAGATTTGATAGATATCAGAAATGACTATGTCCACTGGTTCCAGCAGCAGGTATTGGGAATGGTAAGTTGAGTTGATTTTTATCTGGGTTTTTGCAGGAGTTTTCCTCTCACGTTTTGTGCTTCTTTTATCCCTTTAAAGAAATCCATATATTTTCTAAGTTTGGGCACTTTTTTATAAAAAATACCTTTACAGGTGACCAGTGCTGAACAGACTCATGTCAGGTACTGGCTGAGGAAGAATTGTTAGGAAGGTGTGTTTCTTCTCAGGTGCCATTCTTAGGGCTGACACTGCTCAATATTTGAATCTGTCAGTTAAAGAGTCATTGAGAATGCTGTCACTGGAGACTTGCCGTGTCAGAAAAGTTAGGAATGTAATAATCCACAAGAGGAGAGCATCAGAATAACCTGGTTATTCAGAATAACCTGAATTGCTGTGTTAGACAGGTCCAGTCAATGAAAGAGCTGCAGCTGTCCTGGATCATGAGTCAGAAAGTGCAGCAGGGAGCTCCAGGGGCAGATAATGGAGTTTTCTACTTTGAGTTTAGCAGCCACAACTGAGATAATTAATTCCTGCATCTATAAACAGAAAAGTGATAAGTGGGAGTAAATTAATGACTGTGTAGAGAATTAGTGAGTTGGATAGGGTTTTGCCACAGTTCCTTGACTTCAGCTTTCAAAGAACATTGTAAGGAATTTAATAGGTTTCATCTAGCCACCCATATTTGGTTCTTTTGCAACAGTACCAGCAGATGTCATTAATTAATGTGTGAAAGGAAACGTTTTAAATGTGTTATCTTTTGCATCCAAGCAAACATGATACTTAAACAGCCCTGTTTTTAAAGTCTGATAAACAGGGTGTTGAAAGACAAGCTTGTATTTAATTAATGAATTGGAATGTTTATGGTTAATGTTCATTTCTCAGTAAACCTTCTCTCGGGGAGGAGTAGTAAATAAATATTTTTAAAATTCTACATCAGAGATGAGTAATTAATGCAGACACTAATGCTGCTTTTTCATCTTAATTGTTGCTACCTTTGTGCAAATGCTGTCATAGGATGTCAACCATGGATTAACTGAGGTAAGATTGGTTGCAGTCTGATTTCTTTTGAAGAATGTAAGGAAATCAGAAATGTGAATGTCAAGGATTGTCTGCTGTGGTCTGTTGGGAGTAAAGCTTCAAATTAGCCATCGCTGTAATCTGAAAAAAAATCTTGGTGGTGCAAAAATACATAATTGTCTGTATTGCAAATTCAGACCAGCAGTTGGGAAAAAGGGCTACTTTTATACCCACTAGCTGCAGTAACAGTTCTGAAATTAAAATGTGCTAAGTGATTGTCGTTTGTGCTTGGCTTGATTTGTGTGGCTTGATTGAGTTTTGTTGGATTTTTTTTTTTGTTTGTTTTTGGCTGAAGTACTAAACAATTAAAAATCTACTTAATGTTCCTGAGATGCTTTGGTTCTGCATTGATAATAAGTCAAGGTTGTTCTCTTTCCAATAAAGTAGATGAATGAGTGCTACTGCAAAGGCTTTTTTAACCACAATTGTGGCTTTTGGATAAGCTGAGCTATGACATGCTTCTTTTCATTCCAGTTAACAGATATTCCTGTTATAATTTGCACATACCCATTTGTATTTGATGCCCAGGCAAAGACAACTCTCTTGCAAACAGATGCAATCATACAGATGCAGGTAGGACGCTCAGTTTTTACTGCTATGGATTCATTATTTTTTCCCTGAGTTGGTGACCTTGGGGGTTCCTGTTGGGTTTTTGGTCTGACTGGTTGGTTTATTTTGCTTTTTTTGGTCATTTGTTTGTTTTGCTTTGGTTTTTGGTTGGGGGGGGTGGTGTTGTTGTTTGTTTGAACTTTATGTAAGCTCTCCCCCATAAAATCCAAGGATCTAGTTTTAGTCTCAGGGTATGTACATGATAGAGAGTGGTGGGTTTAGGATCACACTGAAATCAGACTGTTTTGTAGTTGCCATATATTTCTGAGGAACTTCTTTTCCTTTCAGCAGTGAGATGGCTTTTTTATCTGTAGTACAGGTACAAAACCCCCAAACAAACAGCAATAAAAACCCCCAAACCCACAACACAAACAAACATACATATGCCCCCCAAGCAGCACCCACAACCAATAAACAACCCCACCTCCCATATGAGCAGACTTGGAATATTACCTGGGTCATTGATCTGAGTCTGAGAATAACCAGATGATGTCAGTCCTGGTCAAGCAATGGGCTCGTGTAGGAAAATACTGCCTTGCTCTTGTTATGAATAATAAATGTTGTTTCACGTGCCTTTAAAAATGTATGTGCACAGTCAATACCAACATTTGATGGATTCAGGGAAATGTTCACATGAAATGTTTCTGTTAACAATATCAAATAGTTGTAAAACACACCAACTCTCAAGCATTCTCTGCCATACTCAGAACATTTGCAGCAGCATTTTCTTTTTCAAACAGTTTTAATACAGAAATTATCATGCAAGTGAAATAAATTGCTTTTCATGCTGTGAATTAGTTTTTAATGTATGTTTTTCATGCCACATTTATATTAAACTGCTTACTCTTCATAAGATGAAATGCAGGATCTTTTTGCTTCCTTTTGTTATCCAAGGTATTTTGACTGGACTGTCAAAACCTGGGTTTCTTATACTTCCCCGAGCATTAGCATTGGTGAGAGCAATGGGCAAAGGAAAAACATTTCCTGAAATCAAACACTTCCTGAGACAAAAGGAGTACAAAGAAAGCCTGGGCAAATCCAGCAGTTCTTGTGCTAGATATTCCCATCTGCCCTTTTGCAGCCAAGACTGCTGGCCAATTAATATTGACAGGAATTTTCCCTCCCTACTGACACTCTCCCTTTGGTTTTTCTCCAGATGGCTGTCGATCAGGCCCACAGGCAGAATTTGTCTTCTCTCTTCCTGCCAGTATTTGAATCTGTCAACCCCTGCCTGATCCTGATGGTCCGGAGGGACAACATTGTAGGGGATGCTGTGGAGGTCCTCAGGAAAACAAAGAATGTAGACTACAAGAAGCCACTCAAGGTATTGTTACGCTGCTCACAGTGGTCGAGGGTGTTCTTGGGCAGACCTTGCTTTAGAATCTCTCTGCAGCTCAGTGCTCACTGAGTTGTGTGTTTCAGGTTATTTTTGTAGGGGAGGAAGCTGTCGATGCTGGAGGCGTTCGCAAAGAATTTTTTTTGCTCATCATGAGGGAGTTGCTAGATCCCAAGTATGGAATGTTCAGGTATTACGAGGAGTCCAGGCTGATCTGGTTCTCTGATAAGGTAGGCTGTGATCTATATTCAGTCATTTTAACTTAGAGGATTTATAATAATAAATGAACATTGTAGTTTGTGGTCGTTTTATTTCAAGAGTAGGAGCTGAAGCAAGTATTCTCAAAAGAGGTTTATTTTTGTCACTGTTAGATCAAAACTTCCCCCATTCCTTGCTGTCTCCCTTTTGCTTTCCCCATTCCTCATTTACTCCTTACTGCTTGTCCCCAAGCCAGACAGTTTTTTTAGGAAGAAGTAGCCAGAACAAACTGATTCCAAGGGCAGAATCAGGGAATTGAGGTGGCAGAGGCAAATTTTTGAAGTGGCCTGTTGAGCAGGTGCAGACCTGTGTGCATTTCTGGGTGTTGGGTGGTCATGGAGTTGTACTTTCTTGGAAGGTTTGATCCCTGACTGTTCAGTCCTCCTTCAGAGAACTCTGACTGGGGTGGCTGGATCCCAAATACGTGAATATTTACATTTCCACAGATGTGTTCAAAGCCTTGGTAATTAATTCTGAGGGTGTCAATAGTGAACTCTTCCCTTTTCCTCCCTCAAATTATTTTTTTAAAAATTGACATCTTTCATCACTGAATCGTGCAATAGGAAGTCACTGACAAAACCAGAAACTTAATGCAGCATGGCTCCTCTGTAACACAGAATGTGTTGCAGCTCAGCCTTTTTAATTTTAGGTAGAAAGGATTCTGTTCCCTTGGATTTCAGTCTCAGCTGGTTAAACTTTATCCTGTTTTCCCTTAGTGCTTACAGATACATACATATTTAAGGAAAATATTAATTAAATTCACTCAGATTATACTGTACTGTACACTTCTTCCTGGACTCTGCAAGGTTAAAATAACTTCTTTATTTTAAACCATCTTGTCTGTTTTCTGTTCTTAGACCTTTGAAGACAGTGACTTGTTTCATTTGATTGGTGTTGTCTGTGGGCTAGCAATATATAATTTTACTATTGTAGACCTTCATTTTCCTCTGGCTTTGTACAAAAAGCTATTGAATAAGAAACCATCCCTGGATGACTTAAAAGAACTGATGCCAGATGTTGGCAGGTAAGCAAGAAAGAAAAATGGGGGTTGTTAGAAATTAATTTTGAAATCAGCATTTTCCTCTAAGAACGTAACATTTCTTTTCCACAGTAACTGGGTAAACAGCTCAGAGTAAATTGCAGCCATCCTGTCATTTGATAGGTTTGACCCTTACTGTTGTTAAACACCTGCATCTCAGTGCTTGGTGTTAGTGATTGGCCCTTCTGTTCTGTGATCCTACAAGAATTTTAGGGGAAAAGAACCTTTAAAAGAAAAAAAAAACAACCTTGAAAAAAACCCTTGAGTTGCAGCCATGAATTTTATAAGCCTAAGTGTGAACATAGTTTCAGTTCTGAATTAAATCCATCAAAAGAATATTGTTGCTTATTTCAGGAACAAATACGTGCTAAATATTTACTTTTGAATAGGGATTTCTATAGGACTAGCAGGTAAGGGGCTCAAATGGGCAGAAAAGGATGCTTGTTTGCCTCAGTGTTGTGGATGCCAAAGTTTTCATAGATCCAAGGAGAAACCAAAGATGTTAATGGAAGAGCCAGTCAGTGGTTTTTAAGTACCAGCTGCCTCTGCTTTGGGAACCCCTTAGCTGAAGTCTTGAGATAGGAATGTTCTCTCTTCACCCCATGGGATAATCAGAAGGAAATGATTGCTCGGGATTTCCCAGCACTAAACAAGGTGCAAGTCACTAAGAAAATAAACGAAATAACAGTCGAAAGATACTTCTTGAATTTGAATTATCCACACATAAAGAACACTTCAGGAGAATAAATTCATCTTTCTTTCCCCTGGTGCAAGTATTTGTAACTTATTTTGCAGGGGAATGCAACAGCTACTGGACTATCCAGAGGATGACATAGAAGAAGCATTTTGTCTTAATTTTACTGTAAGTTTTATATAGTGTTTGAAGTATGTCTTGCCAAGCTCACGCCATCTATTTTAATTGCCTCTGATGGAGTGTTTGAACAAAAGCATCAGCAGCTGATTCCCATGAGTTTTAGCTCTCCTGTGTCTGCCATTCATGTTGCTGTTAACTAAGTGGTGGGAAGAAGCACTTTATGCAATAAATAAGATTTACCCTATTTTTGTTTGTTTCAACTAGATCACTGTGGAAAATTTTGGTACGACAGAAATTAAGGAGCTTGTTCCTAAAGGTGCTGACATTCCTGTAGTCAAACAAAATAGGTGAGTTCTGTGGGTTACAGGGTGGTTTGGTGTTGCTGTCTGCCTTGGGAGTGTTCCTGGGCTGCTGCAAATCCTCTTGGCTGAGCTCTGCCACTGCTGTTGGAGGCAAAAGTACTTTGGTTCTTTTCTCACGTGTGTTGTTAAAATAGCTGTTGTCTTGTATTGCTACAGACAAGCTGGGGCTGCTCCATCCCTGGGAGTGCTCAGGGAAGGGCTTGGAGCAGCCTGCTCTGGTTGAAGATGTCCCTGCCCATGGCAGGAGGTTGGACTAGATCTTCAGAGGTTCCCTCCAATCCCAGTCATGAGCATTTTATAAGATCAGAAATGTTTGTGGTTATGCTGATGCCTTGGAGTGGCTACCTAGGACAGAGTTAAGAGAATAATGTGGGTATTTATTAAAGCCCTTCAGCAGGGACACCCTGGGCAGCCAAAAGCCTCCCAGAGGCTACACCCAAAGTGGACAGTGGTCAGCAGTTTTTGAGACAGATCTAAGTTTGGTCTGTCTGCATGTCAGGGGTTTATCCTCCAATTACAGCTTCAGGTAATGAAGTCGTATTTCCCAGTTTACCCCCCGCAAAATTCACTGTTGTCCTTACTTTTTGGAGCCTGTGGCTGTAGGGTGTCCTTGGATCAATGGCCCAGAGGGTTTGTTTTGTCTGACCAAAATGTGAAAAGAGTTAACTAACGCTTTTTTATGGAGTTTAGAGTATGCAGTATAGGATTTGAGAAATATAAAGGCTTAAGTCTTAAGGCATCACTGCAGGAAGCTTCATATCATTGAAATTCAATGAGTAGTGATGAGAACTTTACTTTAAGGGCCATTATTACAACTACTCATTCATACATGAGTATTATTTCAGTGAAGTCTTCCCTTTGGAGTGTAGATAAGGTTAGATAAGTTACAATGTTACTGTCACAAGAGTGTGTGATGGGAGGGTTTTTTTTGTATTAATTAAATAATTAATTTCCCTTTCTGCTCCTGGAGGATAGGCAGAACATACCTGGTGGTGCTTTTGTCCCCTTTTTGCAGCATTTTCCAGTCTGTTCTTTAATCTTTGAGTTCTCTGTGCTTATACTTCTCCCAGGGTACAGGGAGAATTGAATGGAAAGAGCACACTCCATGAGAACTGAATGCACATGGAAAACACCGTAGCTTTGCAGTTCTGTGCTGTAGGTTTGATGTTCTGTCACTAAGTGACTGTAAAATCAGAGTTGAATGATGGGAAAAGTTTCAAGGTGCCAGTGGAATGAATGCCTGCTGCATTGTTACCACACATTGTTTTGCAGCAATGAAGAACTCCTCTTTCTCAAGCTCTAAATATTCCATGATGCTTCAGTTCATTTCATAATATAAATTAGTTTATCACTGTGACTTTTCCCTGGAGCAGCCTTGCATGGTTAGTGTTACACAAGCTACCTGCCCCTCTGTAATTACACAACATGGATCAGAGGGAGATCTCATGGAGTGCTGAAGGGGAGGAGTGTGGATCACAATTTTGGTCATTTCCAGAATTTTCAGTGCAACAGCTTTAATAAACATATCATCTAAATGTGTTTATGTGATTCTGTGAATTACTGGTGATGTTACTCAAAGACTCAGGGTGGTGTTGAAAGGCATCCTCTCTTTGCACAGTGAATATGTGTTGGTAGGATAGCTGTAATGTACAAATGAGATCACTGCCAGTGCAGCAACTAAATAGTGTTCACTGGCATTGCTAGCAAAAAAATTATCATAAATACTGTATCACATCAAGAAATTTTAGCTCTCCCTTAAGTGCTGCTGAAGATGTTTCCAACAGGATCTGAGAACTCCTTGTACAGATAACAGGCCATCTGTCTCTCTGCATCCCAGCTCCTTGGCACTGGTTTTTTTACTGTGTAGGACTCAAATGTCCTTTTGAAGTTGATTTGCATTTTTAGTGCAAATATGGTAATCTTTTAAATTAAAAAAAAAAAAAAAATTAGAACAGTGAGTTTGATTAGTGGCTTTCAGGACACTCCCTGGAATTCAGGCCTTTCAGCTTGTTGCTAGTGAATCCAGTTCACTGCAATGCACACAAATAAAGAAGAAATTTGTAGTGCCTGAAGTACATAACATTAAATGTTCCTGCTTTTCTGTTGCAGACTGTGCCTCCAGGAGTGTGGTGGGGAAATACATTCCTGTGCCAGTTTGTCTTCACTGTGGTTGTCACATAAAGTAGACAAGGCAGTATATTGGGCTCCTTGTTGCTTCATTTCCTCTGCTCTGTTCTATGCAGAAATGGCTGCTGGTTTATTGGTAAAGGGATGACACGTACTGCTTCCTCTTTATTTCCTCAACATAATTCTTTCTTTCTCTTTGTACAGGCAAGATTTTGTAGATGCATATGTGGATTACATCTTCAATAGATCTGTGGCTTCCTTATACAGTGCATTCCATGAAGGCTTCCACAAAGTCTGTGGAGGTAAAGTTCTTCAGCTCTTCCAGCCCAGCGAGTTGCAGGCAATGGTGATTGGGAACACAAATTATGACTGGAAAGAGCTGGAGAAGGTAAGAACCATAGTTAGCTATTGCTTTAGTATAATTCTAATTTCAGGCTGCAAAAGCAACCAGGTGTCCTCTTGAGCTCTGTTTTAACTAATGTGGTTCCCGTAACTTACTGATGTCTTAAAACATCAGTGAAGGAAGATCCTAAAATATTACTTACCTTCCTGCTTTAACTTTTTCCATCTAATTTCTGAAGGAAATCAAACTTAAAAGAGAGGCAGAAAAATCCACAGAGCCCAGAGGCAGCTATACAATCTTTCATATTAGACGTCAGAAAGTGAAGCGATTGTACAGTTATTAAAAGTAAATATTCTCAATTGCCAGAGCTCAGTGAGACTTGGTATTGAAAACACTTTGCAGTTTTTATTTGAAAATACTTGGGATTGAAAATGCTTTGCAGTGCAGGCATCTATCCCTGTATTGAATTCAGACTGAACAGCTGAAGAAAATGGAGTGAGTAAAGTAGCAGTAGTAGTATGTCACTTGCTGTGTCCTTTTATACAAACTGCATTTATTCTGCTGCAGTGTCAGCTTATCCAGCTGTTCTGTGAGCAAGCAATAACCCCATTTCCTACTCAATTTAGAATACAGAATACAAAGGAGAATACTGGGCAGACCATCCTACCATTAAAATATTCTGGGAGGTTTTTCACGAGTTGTCTTTGGAGAAGAAAAAACAGTTTTTGTGTAAGTATTTGAAATTATTTCACGGAAGTTTCTAACTGAACAGGATCACTGGGATTTCAGGCTCTTGTTGTAAGAGGGCAGTTGGAAGTATTTGTCTGTAATGATGTGATTAACTATTTGCAAAAAAAAAAAAAAAACATAGTAGAAGAAATTGATTGGGAGCTTGTCTCTGATTTTCTTGGAGGTGGCCTTAGTCATTCTGGGGGATGGGTAGTTACAGATCACAGTAGCTCAGAGCAGCATTAAAAAAACCCAAAAGCCAACCCCCCCAGCACACGAACAACCTATTCTGCTGGTGACATTTATTTGGTAACTGGGATATTTCTTCCTGTGCTTTGACATATAGTTCACGTTCTCTAGGTTTTTCACTGCACAGAGATGGAAATTTGGAGTTATAACTGACTGTAAATCTGTCAAGGTACCGATAAAAGTGGAAATGTACAGATGCTAATCAAAGCTTGCTGTGGGTGAGGATTTGCTTAGGATAGGTCACAGACTCCTTTCCAATTCAGATAAATTACTTGTTGAACAAACTAATTCTGCGTTCACAAGATTCTTGGAAATGCTCAGTAAAGACATAGCCAACGGATTTGAAGTTAGAAGGTTCTGTTGCATGAAAAAAATTACAGTATTTTTTTAAGGACTGTTTGGTTCCATATGCTATAATGAAATACTTTCCTTTCTGGATCACTTGTTGGATTACAGTTACGAGCTCACGTGTGGAAGGTAGAGACAGGGTTAAGTCATTATTCCCTGTTTTCCAAACTCCACAGAACTTTGGTGTGAAAAGCTGGCCGTTGCTGGAATGATTAGAAAAGGCCAGCAATGATTAGAACTGCAAATGTGACACAGACAGTGTTAGTCTGCAGCTTTGTTTTTTCTTGACAGTGTTTCTGACAGGCAGTGATCGGATTCCCATTCTCGGGATGAGGTGTCTGAAACTGGTCATCCAGCCGACAGGAGGAGGAGAAGATTATCTGCCGGTAGCTCACACTTGCTTTAATCTTCTTGATCTTCCAAAATACACAGACAAAGAAACCCTGAAATCTAAGTTGATCCAGGCTATAGACCACTATGAAGGTTTCAGTTTAGTATAACTTGAGAAATGAAAGTTCTGTGTAACGTGGAATCATTAAGTTTTCGTGTCTTTCTTGTGGTGGTAAATTCAGTGGATTAAGTGATGCAGTTGACAATATAACTGGTTATTTGCAAAAAATGTTCAGTGGTATGGATATTCATGGGAGCCAAAAAAAACATTTCCAAAACTGAGGAACTGTCTTAATACGTACCTTCCTGTACAGAGCCATGTGGATTTTGCCATCTTACAATAAAAATGAGAGTATTGTGAATGGGAGTCAAGTTTCACTAACAAGAATTAACATTTCACCTTATGCAAACAATTTGGCGTGTGAGTGCATGAGAGACTTGCTTCAGTTTTTCAAATCACTTAGTAAGAACATTTAACTTTTTTCCCTGATAAATTCACTTGGTAACTTTTCATTTTGTAAATAATAAATTTTTGTGATAAAATAGTTCTGTTCCAATAGCAGTATGGTTTCTATTGCTTGTAATTGAATATGAGCTTATTTTATGGCTTTTAACAAAAAAAAGTGACTACTCTGATTTCTGAAGATATCTATTTTTCTGGTTTGTTTTAAGAACCTTAATAATGAAAGTGATTGTTTAAGAGACATTCATCTTCACAATGTACAATCCATGAAGCAGTCACTTAGTGCCGATACAAAACCGCATCCAATGGCATTTTTAATATGTGGATGGACAAGCTGACTTAAGACACTGTTTTATTTTTAAGGACTGATTCTGTAATTAAGTGGACACAATTATAAAAGAGGTTAATTTCTCATTTGAAACCTCTGCAGTCGTGTGTCGAGAATACAGCTTAAAAGAAAAAAGATGCACCAGCCAGTTGTTGCTGTCAAGAGGTTAAACGTTTATTTTTAAATGCTGAAAGCGTAGTTTATGGTTTCTAATAGAATTTTCACTTTTTTCCAGATAAATGCATTTGAAATAACCTTTAACACCCCTCTCCCTTTTTCTTAAGATTTTATTTTTAGTATAATTGCCCTGAGACGATTGTGCTTAGCTGGACACTTTCGAATTTGACTTTTCCTTCTCTGGTTAAATTCCAGATTTTGTGGTGTTAATGCATATGTGACTTGCAGCTGTGAAACAAATATTTATTTTTTTTAGATTTTTAAATGCAGTGAAAAAATTCAAGCTATAATAAAAGACTTGAATGAAAACCTTTGTTGGTTCATGTGTACGGATGCTTGCCAGAGTTCTTCAAGTGGAGAGCAACTTCCAGTGCATTAAATTGGAGAGTACAACTAGGAGAAGCAGGGAAATGCAGCCCTTGTAATAAATTATATAACGTCCAGTTTCTGTGCTGGCAGTACTTATTGATATAATACAAAAAAAAAGGTCAGTACATTTAAAATCAGTCTTTTTCCTTAACACTGTTTTTACAGCTTTTTCACGCAGTGTAACCTCTTAGTAATTTCTTTGTATGCAGCCCATATTCCATCTTTTCCAACATTTGTGGCCTGGCTTGGAAATTCTCCCTCTTGAGAAAAACAAGAAACCAACAAATACTAAAGCAGATTAACCTTATTGTACATGGAAGAAGGAAAAGGAGAAAGGAAAAAGGGGGGAAAAATGGTAGTATGCAGTCATTTTACCAGGTAATACTAAACCACCATTTTTAATTATGAAACACCAAGATTGCTATGGTAGATATTCAGAAATCAGGATGTGGCTAATGTAAACCTCTCTTCTTCCTTTTTCCCTTGTGTATTATTGCATGTTCAAATACTTTTTTTTTTTATTCCATGGGAGTCTTGTTTCATTTGATGCACATAGTTGGTGTTCACTGAATAAGAGGGGCTTTAATGTGCAGCTGTGCAGGTCCAAGTGTGATTTAGTGCATATCATCCAAATACATGTATGTATTTCATTTCCCTGTGAGACATCCCCTGTTTTTTGCTGTATTGGATTTTTAGTTAATGTCAGTATTAACCTGAAGGATGACTAAAGAGCCTCATTCTGTAGATGACGGCTCAGAATCCAAGCTATAGTTCACTTGCCCATTTTTGGTGCCAAATTTAGGATGCACTAGACATCATAGATGTCCTTCATTTTTGATGTGCAGTTCTTGCTGACTAAACTGCTGTGGCAAGGGCTTCATGTTGCTGCAAAAGTTCCTCCAGGATGAGGCAGACACACTTCTTACTCTCTTGGAACATGAGTCAGCGTTGAGAGAGGGTGGTGGTGCTGGAATGGTTGGTTTAACATCACCTTCAGAGCCCACTGACAGAGCAGGGCTAGAGCCACTTTCCTCAGGACAGCATTCACCTGAGAATTCTCTCTGCAGCTCTGGCCTTGGTTTTGCTCACTTCTGCAGGAAATGGAGTTGGGTTCTACACTGCTAAATGCTCCTGATTATCCTACAGGTGTTAGTTCATTCTGGGTGTGGGGGCAGTGCCCAGCTGTAACAGTTGTCTGCCTAATGAGGTGCCAGAACAATTAACAGTCGTGGCATTACTTGTGTCAAGCAGTTCAAGGCTTCCTGCAGTGCTCGTGTTGCCCTTAGTTCATGTGACAGTCACGAGGGCCCTGGGAAGCAGCTCTGTTGAGGTTGTGCCTGGAAGAGGTGGGCAGCAGGCAGTGCTTTCTCTTGCTCAGATCAAGTATCATTTTGCATACAGTATTTGATGCTGTGCAGCTTGGAAAGGAGGGGAAAAAACATTTTATGCGTAGCTGAAATATATGTGATGTTAGTGAAGAAAGCCTAGAGTCTTCCTTTCCCTCAAACCTTCAGTTTTTCAGGCAGTAACTCGGGTACCACTGTTTAAAAGGGTAATGCAAACAACTGGGGAATGACAGTAGTTTGGAATTAGTTTGGGCTTCAGTGGGAGCATTTTACAATAATTAAATTTTTTAAAATATTTTTATTTGATAATTAGATCAGCATTTGATAAAGATTCAGAATTCTCTGGAGGAGACCAGCTGCATGTCAGACTTGTATCCGTCTCCATCATGACTACTGAAGGAGACTTGCTATTGCCAGGGCAGTGCAGTCATGGACTGGATTTATTGCACCTGTCACATTAGTACAGGGATGAAGACTGAATTTGCATGGCAGAACTACCCAGGCTTCTTGAACGACAGGTACAGCAGATGTTTGTCCCTCATTTTCCAGGACAAAGCTAAGAACACAGTGTAGGATTGTTAAGCAGTGAGCCCTGCTTAAGCATAATGGTTTGTCTCCTTTGGCACTTGGTGGGAGTTGCTATTAATGAGGTTGTTGCTGTTCATAATTAGAGCTTCAAGCCATGGTATTCCCTTTAAGAATGTTTATAAAGTACCCTGAAGAGGGTTTTAATTCACTGCTCTCTGCCGCAATAAACTTGATTTATCAGTAATAAATGAAGTGTAATGTAATCAAGTGTAAATCACTATAAAAGA
The DNA here is from genome assembly GCA_018697195.1 of Certhia americana. Taxonomy (NCBI): domain Eukaryota; kingdom Metazoa; phylum Chordata; class Aves; order Passeriformes; family Certhiidae; genus Certhia; species Certhia americana. Next base: position 34,385,369 of record CM031862.1, read on the forward strand.
GAGCTCCTTAAAGGCACACGAAGTTCTGCAGTTGAGATAAATGCAGATAAAAGCTTTCATTTAATAGTGCACTTCTCAGCACTGGTAGACAGTTGAACCCCTCAAGAGTGGCCGTGTTGACTTTCTGTGTGAAACCAGAACCATGTGCTCATATGTGCTCTGAGGAATTGCCTTACTCAGCTTTTGAAGGGGAGGAAAAAGAAAAGGAAAACCAAAATACGTGTTCCCCCTGACAAGTGTGAGGGTGCCATTGCTTACCTAGAACCCATTGTTACCTAGACACAGCCAGTTGTTTTTAGCCTGAAATTCAGCATTTTGCACTGGGTTTTATTCTCCAATCCATTCGTAGGTAAGTCAATCCTGCAAATAAATGCAAATGCTTTTCAATTTGGCTGCTCTGGTTCAGTATTTAAGCATAGATTACTGAGCTTGAGGTACTCCCTGGGTGTTCCTTTTCTCACTGTTTTCAATTTGATTCTGAATGCTGGTTTCATTAGAATTTTGTGGTCCTGTAGGCCCTGCTAATTGGATGTTGTCTGTCCCTTTGTTGTCATGCATTTACAAATATTGCTCAGTTTCCATACTCAGAAACACTAATTAAAAATGTACTGAATTCAAGCCAGATCCATAGAAAATACATGGTCATTAAGGAGAAATTATGGCAAGATGTTTAAATATGTGCTTCTTTAAATAGTTTTGCAAGGTCATTATTGTGTCTATGTACCAGAATAGGCTGGAAGGTGGCTGGGGAATGGCAAACAAGTGCTTATACTTTGCTCTTTTTTTTCAGTAAATCTGTTGAATATAAATATTAAGGGGCTAAGATGCTTTCATAGGTATATATGTAAATTATCAGAAAAATAAATTACCTCCTTTTTTGAGATTGTACAAATTACAGCTGGACCTGGAGATGCTCTGCCACGCTTCCAGACAAATCTCATGCAAGCTGCTGAGTACTTTGGAATAACAAAAAGCTGTGATAGCAAATGTTTCCTTGTTCCTACCATTTGCCTCACCATTGTGTTAAATACTCTTCTTTAAAGACAACACCCTTGCTGTGGGGAAATGGCAGCGTGTGAAATGGAAGAGTTGAGAGAGTTTGAAGTTCCTCTTCTGTTCAAATAATGTTATCAAGGACACAAGAAAGATGAAGAAGTTCTGCATTTTGTTCTAAGTGCAGGAAAAGGTGCAGCTGTTCCATTCAAGAGGAAAAATGTTTTTTGAGTCATTCTGAGTAATAAGTAATTGATAGGGGAACATCTGTGTGTGTTGAGTCTAACTGGTTTTAATACTTCGTGCCTCAAGTGTGCGAGTTTTATCAGCTCCTTTTTTTTACTTCCAATACAAATCAATGTGTATTTGAGAGAGAGTGGTTCAGGAGTCCAGTGGAATCATGCGTGCAGTAAGGTGTTACATGGTGGGACACTAATTAAAGTGGCCCCTGGCCCTTGAGGGCCACAGGAAAGGATCTGCAGCAGTCTGGGGAGGGCTCAGCACAGCTGCAGCTCTCGGGGAGCCACGGGATAAACCCAGGACAATTCAGGGCAGCTTCACTCAGGCTATGCCAGGGGCAGGTGGAAAAAAGCCATTGCACATGTAATGCCTTCCATTAGCCGGGGTATACCTGGACTTTATAGGGCATCCTTGGCAAGTTTGTAAGGTATAGCTAGAAATTAAAGGAAACCAGAAATCAAATGACAATTTTAATAGACTTTAGAACAGAGTGTACGAGTATAAAACACTGGTTTTGTATTTCAAAAGTTGCAGGAAGATAGCCAGTCATTTTAAACAGTCTTCTACAAAACATATGCCAGTAGATTACATAAAAGACACTATATACAATATAAAAGAGCAGAAAACAATCCTCACTGTAAAAATAATTTAAAACAAAGTATTTCAATTTAAAATATCTCCTATAGCACAAACTAATACGTTGTGACATGCAAGTGAAAACTAAACATATTGCATTCTTTAATGTAGCCAAATAAGAGCTGTATTAAATTTGGACAATGAGACAACATGCCAACGTTTCCCGATGAATACACGAGGCTGTTCTTAAATATTTATTAACTGTGGTATTATGTTCAAAGAACAGCTACTATACATCTTCCAAAATGTAATAAATATTAAAGCAAAGTATATGAATAATCTACATCGTAGAGTTCATTTGGGCCAATGTTGAAAAAGTGGTTTATAGAAAAATGCTGTGTCACTGACTACCGCACTGTGCAATTGTACAAAATAGTTCTAAAGGCTTGGAAACAATCTGCACTTGAACGTTTGCAACATCCAGTTTTAAGGCAGCCTAGCACTTGAGAGGGCAGAGTGGAAGAAGCCGCTTTGCTTTCCGTATCCAGGGTGGAGCTGGCAGCTGGGAGGGTTTCCCAGCTGCATCAGGACCTCAGGCCAGCAGGTCCTCAATCCCTGTGGAGCTCCTCGCAGCGTAAACCCAGGCTCCCACCACTGGAATCAGTCTCTCCTGGGCTGGGTGCTTCAAGAAGCACAAAGGAAGAACTTCGTTTCTGTGCCTTCTCACACGCTGGGAGCAACACTCTTCTGAAGTCTGCTTCCACACAGGAGCCTTGGCAATTCCTCAAATGCTATTTATAAAGCAAGCTGCTCTAGATTTGACAGACTCTTACTGGGGGGGATCCTTTCTGTTTAAAATGCCGGATTCGAATTGCTAAGGAGCCAACAACGCTTCATGTCCACAGGAAGTCATACACTCAGCAACCTAAGCATTTTCACAGCACTTCTTGATCAATCTCAAAACCATCGGATTCCTCAAGCGCCGCTGGCTTGTTTCCATCTCGCTATCTGCTCGCAATTAAGTATGTCTTAAACATACGAAGTAACTGATAAAGCAAAAAAAATTAGCTGCCACAGTAGGTCTTAGAAAATGCCAGTGTTTAATGACAGACTAGGCGTGAATGAAAGGTTTAGCAGAAGCCTTAAGATTTTAAATAAACCAAAGTGTTACAAAGCAAGAGGTGTGAAAATACCATTCTTTGGTCTAAATTAGCTGTTCCCTTTATATTAGTTTAACATTCCAATGGCTTTTTCAGAACTGTTTAAAAATAATATAAGCTGAAATTTATTAAGCAAAAATATGTGTATTATATACATGGATGCCTGATCATACAGATGAACTTAAAAGTGAACATAGTGACAGTTGTTTAGATAATCCTAGTACCTTAAAAAAAAGATGAGTTAGTGTTGAGTGCGCAGTAATAGATTTTTATTGAAAAAGGTAAAAAACTAAGCATGAAAATCTGTTTTAGTTATTTATAAACACTACATCCGTATGGTTTTGTTGCTCTAAATTCAGACGTAAACATTCATTCTGACATGCCAAAGCTCCTAATGCTGGTGGGAATTTCCTGTAACCAGTCAGCGATCACTTTACAGCGCGTTGCTCGGATGTTCCGTCCCTGCAGCTTCATTTGTCTCAGCTGATTCCTCAGCTGCCAATTCCTCTTGTTCAGCTCCATCCTCCCCAAATCCAGGCTCCTCTTCCCGCTCGGGGGCATCCTCATCCTCTATGCCATTGTAAAACTCCTCCATTTCACTCTCATCCTCCACATCTAAGCTCTGACTGCGGCACGAGCCGCTCTCACTGCTGCTGCCACAAGAGCTGGAAGAGATGATATCATCTTCAGAATCCGAGTAAACCTCAGCACCGTGGAAGATGTAGCGATTGGGTGGCAAAAACAGATACTGAGTACCTGCAACAGAATTGTAACAGTCAGTGACAGGCTGAAGTAAATGACTGATGCACCACCTGGCAGATCTGTGTTCAGAAGCTACCTGCATGGATCTGTTTTCAACAGTGACTCTTAACTGACAAATCAGAGGACATCAAAGTGCATTTATGTCCATGTATGTGTGTGTATTATGAAGGACAAAAGAACTGCTTCACTGGAAGGCTCAGTGTTCCTCCTCCTGCTCCCTCTGACACCAAAGAGAATTTATGCGGATTGTCCAGCAGCTTTTTTCATGGGAACACATTCCCAGCTAGACTTACTGTACCTGGGACAGAACAGGAGCCCCTGCATGGAGTATCAAAGTCTAAACCCAGCCTTTCCTTTGAAAAATTGCACCTTAATTCGTGAATCCTTACATCGGTTACAAGGTTGCACACCAGACAGCTTCCTTGGAAAGTCTAAACTTTCCTTTAAGAAGTGCCTCACTACAGCTGTGAGATTTTTAAGTCCTGTCATTACTTTTTCTTCCAGCTCTACTGCAATGCCACATCCTGCTCTACTGTGACCATCTTCTGAACACCTCAGGATCAAACTAACTTTTCGGAAAACGCATTTGAAAATGTTACAAAGGGATTTATTTTTTGATACCTACCTTCAGCCTCCTAAATTTTGATCTTTTAGGTGAGGATGTAATCACTGATTTTAAAACCTATTATGAAATACAAAAAATATTTCCTACTGGCTTCTCCAAAAGAAAGAAATGGTTCAATGAGAGTTACGTAGACACTTTGTCTGAACAAAAATAGCCACTGAAACCCACTGATTGCCTCAAGAGTAACTTATCACTTTAAAGTAAGTCTAGCATAAACCCATCAGCCAAAAGGAAACAAAATACTGAAAAGCATTAATACTTACCATCCAGCCTCTTGCTAATCTGTTCTTTTGCGGATCTGTTTACCCAACATTTCTTCAATATTTCACTCTTTTCTTTATTTTCTCCATCATTAGATCCATTTTCCTTCATTGTTTCAGAGTTCATTAGCTCACTAGCAGGATTTTCAGGGTTTTCTGATGACACCTGTGTGTCCTGAAGAGTCTCCTCCGAGCAGGTCCCTTTAGTTTCTGAGGCAGGCTCACAGTTTTCTACCTTACATTCAGGTGGCTGTTCTGACACCACCACAGTATCAGGTGGGCTCACCCTTTCTGGTGAACTGGAGCCTTCTGAAATGTTCAGAGGGGTTGGTGGGAGCTCAGCCGAGAGCACTTCGAGCTCCTTGTGTGGCCGTGGAGGCTTTTCTGTGATTTCTGAAAGTTTCACTGAGTTGTAGCAAAGTTTTGTGTACTCACTCCCCAACCTCTGACACAATTCATTAATAATAACATCACAGTCTCCAAGAAGCTCCACGTCAAAGTGTAGATGAGGCAAAGGTTCCCTATTAATTAAGATCTGAGGCACTTCATGGGGGATGGAACCTAGAGATGGAAAAGAGAACTCAAAGGTAGTCACTTGGATTTTACTTCCAGCAGAGAACTGCTGGGAAAGCTCAGGCTTCTCTTCACGCCTTCACTTACAACAAGGCAAAACCAGCGAGGTCAGGAAGAAGGCAAGCCAGTCCCAAGTTTAACAATGGTGCTTTGAGGTGCTAGGACTACTGTAGCCTGGTTAGATGGGGGGTTTCCCCCCATTTTTTTCCAGTTAAAAGCATTCCTCAATCCCTTAGAAACATGTGCACAGAAACACCGGCTACAGTAAGAGTAAAAATACAGTAGCATTAAAAAGATGAAAATTAGTACTAGGATCTCTTCAAATTATGTTGATTTTGTGCATTTGATTTATGTACTTAAGTGCACGTGAGGAATAATACTGCTTTTGAGATGCTTCCTTTCTAAAGCCTTCAAGCCTTTCTGAAGCATATTGCAAGCAGGGAGAGAAATGAACCTTAGAACAAAGTCATTCAGGTATAAGAGAATAGTTTTTCAGATAATCGTTTAATTACCTTGAGATCTACCTGGAGTGTAGAAAAAGCACTTAGAATTTGTTACTTTCTTCATTTTGCCTTTCAGCTTTACAGAGGCAAGCAGCTTTCATCTTACGAAACGAGGTGCTCACTGAATTGAGCCAAAGGTGTTTCTAGGAGCTTGGCATTTTCTCAACTGAGAATTCCACTTCTGATCCAAATTTTTTAAAGAAAGTATTACCAGAGACTGTCACTTACTTGGGATCAATGCTACTGGTCTTACTTTGAGTGAAGACCCAATGACAATGAGGAGATCCACTTCATTTTTGTCGTACTTCATGGCACGGTGGAACTGCTCGGGCAGGTTCTCCCCAAAGAACACAATGTCCGGCTTCATGATAGCCAGGGGCTCCTCGGGGGGGCAGCGGGGACAGCGGGGCACCACCTGCACACAACAGCCACTGTTACTGCACTGCAGTAACACTGGGAAACTCACACATGGCTCACTGGTTTGGGCAGAGCCAGCGAGGTCTCACATTTCCTCAGTTCATTGTTCGGTGCATGTACAGGCAGCTACGCCTGCAGCAACTGCTCAGGGAAATCAATCCTGCAGCAGGAATACAGAGGGGGAAAGCAGGCAGGTCTGTACCACAAGCCAAAGTCCAGCAGTCATGCTCAACACCAACTGAGCACACCTCCCATCTGACAGGAATGGATTTTTCTTAGATTAGTCGGAGCAAAAACTTGGATTTCGCTGTCAGGTTCCAGTTGAGGATCTGATACAAACCCCATCCTAATCCAGGAGTCTTTTGCAGAGCTTTACCCAGAATTTCTTTTCTGCTCCAAAAGGTTACGTGTGTTACACACACAAAAAGCTACAGGGCACTGTGGCAGGCAGCTGGCTAAGAGCACACAGGACAAGAACAGAGGCCAGAACTTGCTTGGTCTCCATTTTAAACTTTTATAATTTCTCCAGAAATAGAGGAGAATCCTGCTTCACTAACAAAAGCGGACACTAGTTAGGCTTGTGGAGAAGCAATTCCCTTTTCTCCTGAGCCAGGGAGTTTTCTAATCTTTGGGACCTCTTTCAGCCCTTTCCTATCTAGAGACTTTTTAAGAAACAAGTAAAGTAAGAAGGTGAGTAATACATCTACAGACAATACTGAACAATTTCCTTATAATAGTTCAAGTCTTTTTGGCTGTAGTGTTAAAATATAACACTTCAGAATAAATCCAAGGAGCTTCAATCATACAGAGACCATCACATGCTACAAATCTGAGCTATAAAAGTGTAAAGATATGTATATTACCTATTGCAATAGAAAAATACCTGAAAACTAACATTTAAATGTATAACAAGTCCCTACTATACAGAGAATAGCTGCAGAAAAAAAAAACAAAACCAAAAAACAACAGAATGTTGGAAGTTTAAATGAAAGAATTAGTTTTATAGAGTGAGACAGAAGACAATACTCTCCAAAGCAGAAAATATCACATGTATAAGGCCTTCCTCCAGTGTCAAATGATCTTTTCCAAAAATTAAAGTTAAATTAAATTAAATTTTCTTTGAACAAAGAAAAACCTTGTGGGATGGATGCCTTGTGGGATAAGAAGCAATTTGGCACAAGATCTAGGAACTGGTGTGAGGGAAACCTTCACCCTGCACCCGAGCAAGAGAGCACCCAATAATCCCACAGTCAAGGGAAACCGACTAAAGGATTCCCCAAAAAGGAGCAGATGGCTAAAATGCATCTTGATCTTTTTCCTCAGATCTTTATATATTAGAAAGAGAAAATCTAACTGCAGCCAGCTGGCTTTGGAAGTGAAGGAACAAAAAACACCTGTAGGATGTTCTTAAAAATAATATTCTTAATAGCAAAATAAACCAAATTTCACATTCAGTAATTCAGTAAACTCAGGCTTATGAGATTGACATTTCTTAAAGCTTAACTCAAACATCTCTTCTGAAAGGCTTTCACTGAATTCCATTTTAAATGTAATGCCTGATGGATTTACATCCCTTCCATGTTTCTCATCTAAAGTTGCAACTGTGGACTCTGAGGCATTTATCAAAAAAACCCCAATGAGCCTGCAGGAAGAGTCCCCTTTCACTTGCACAAACAAGATCTTTTTGACCAGAATCATCACCTCTGCTGCTTCAAAAGAAGGGGAAGAAGGGCAAAGGCAGAGAGGGTCGCTCCAAGTCGAGGGTTCATCTGCTCTGACACAGCTGAACCAACTCCTGCCTTGGTCCCGGGTCACTTGACACCCAGACATGGGGAGTTTGGAACATGGGATCATTCAGGACTCCCAGGAAGCAGCACCAACATCCCATTTGATCCTTGCTTAGAGCCTGCTCTGTGGTTAGCAATTTCTCCATGCATCAGCTGCTGTTTGAAACACGTTTTTAATACAGGTAAATGCTCAAAGAGCAGCCAGTGTTATAAAAGGCTAAGAATGCTTTCTCAGTGTGACTCTAAATTCAGATCAACACAAACCAGGTATAAAACCAACTTTCTGCTTACCATTTAACCTTTTACTTTTTATCAGAGGAGCCATTCAAAATGGACTCTAAAGGTTTTGTTCTGATTTTTGCCATTACCTAATTTTTGCAGTACAGTATTTGAGTATACTTTGAAATACCAGAGGAAATGCTAAAATACGGAGAGGCATTTTTATGAAATACATGCAGAGATATGGAGGTTTTGAAAAGCAGCTCTTGTAAGCAATCCCAGTGTGGTAATTCAGGGTTTGGTTTAGGGTTTTTTTTTTTGAGAGAATTACTTATTAGAAAGCTGCAGTGAGTTAAAGTAGATTTTTTACCTGATTGAAAATATCTCCTCGAACAACTTCACAATCAACTTTGTATTTACAGATCAGGCAGGAAGCTGTTGCAAAGGAACCTGAGGGGAAAAACCCGTATGGTAGCATCAGGATTTGCAGTCACTCAGATTTGGTCTTGTGCCCAAGCTGTTTTGACAAAAAGGCTGTTACGTTGCAGTGCTACAGAAATCAGGCATTAAAAAAGGTAACGTAAAATTAAGAGGAGATCCTTGTAATACTAGAAGTTGCTGTTCTTCTAGGTGTTAGTCAGCAGAAATCTCGTTTTAGGAGTAGCCACATACCACATGCATGTCAACACAAATGATTCTGTGTCCTCTCATTCCCCTGGCCTGTGCAAGCACAGCCAAGAGAACACAGCAGAGAACAGAGGCTGCCCTTCTCATTATACAACAGTGGTGCTGCAAACAGCAGCAGCAGCACAGGAACCCACAGCAACTCCACAAACTGTAGCACAGAATAACTAAGAAAATGTGTTAATAAAGACAATATGCTTTCAGGGTATTGTATCTGCGTAAGACAAAGCGAGTGAAAGCACAGAAAAACCTGGAGCAGATCATTTATGAGCAACTGGCAGCTCAGGTCTGCTGATCACTGCAGGCCTGCAAACTGCTCAGCTTCTGCAACCTTGCTCAGCATTGCAGCTCCCCTAGTGTGAGGGATTCCAAGGACTGTGGGAGGTATGACAGTTATTTATTCATTCTAATTAATTGATAGTAACAATTTAGAGCTTCATACAGCACCTCAGGGACACTTCTGTCAGGCTTGCAGACCCAACTCAGAGCCATCTGCCTCAACCTCCCTGCAACTCCGTGGATTATTTTTCACCATCAGAAGTTTGGTGCCCATGCATGAGCCATTCCCAGCCAACAGGCCACAGCCTCTGCTCACTCAGCCCCAGCAATGGCAAGGAATACAATGTGATTCCAGATGCATTGGTTGAATGCAAGAGTCATTTTAAAAACAGCAGAACGCATCTTGGACACCACAGTTTTCATAGGAGGAACTGTTCTGTAGGTCTGCAATGACAGATGGGTCTAAAGGTTCACATAAGAACTCCCCAACTCACTGCAAGGTTCTTTGTTAACTTGCCATGAATAAATACAGCAGTGTGAACCCCCACAGAAGAGTTTTGGTTTCTCTTCAGCCACCACCATTAGGCAAAAACCATTTGGTAAAGAACAGCAGCTGTAGGTTAGGTGAAGCACGATGTGCTCAAAACCACCTTTGCTAATTTCCAAAGGCCTCAAAATCTCCAAGTGCACAGCATGTTTTTAAAGAATCTGTTTCATTCAGAATCACCTTAAACAGGACATACACTAAAGATGATCCCATCCCTGGGGTGTGCAGCTGGAAAAATGGGGAGCTTGAGCACAGCAGTGATGAGCAAGAGCCCAGCCATGTAAGAGGTTTGTGATAAATGCCTCAGATGAAATGCCAACCAAAAGAAAATGTGTGACACACTAAGCACAGATGGAAACCAGCACTGGGGCTGGGGAGCTGACAGGCAGATGCTGCTGTGTGCTGCTTGGGCCCCATTCAGAGCACTGTGCTGGCTCTGCCTGGAGAATCAAAACCCACAGATCTGGCACCAAGCTAAGCTTTGTAGGTATGGAAACCACGTGAGTTTGGCCCCTGGCAAAGGTGCAATTAGATGGATGTGCCTTACAAACATGGCAGTGCTGCTTTTAGATGATTTGTCTGAAGTTTACTAAATGATCCAAACATGCATTAAAGAACTAATTTTCTGCATGCTTTTCTTGAAAATTAACCCTTGGACTTTCAGCTTGACATATGCAAGTCCTTGGGAATGGCAAGCATATTAAGCAATTAAAGTAATTCCACTTAATTAGGCCTCATAATTACAGAATGTGTATGACACTGAAGGTGTAACAAGATGATCTTCAGTTCATCTGAACTGGTGATTAATCCTCAATGTTTATACATGAGGTGGAGTCACTGAAGTGTCAGGGTATTTTAAGATTTCAGTGGAATACAACCTAAATAAAGAGTCAGAGAACAGCCAGACTCCCCTTCCCTTGATGGGCAGTGAGAGGGACCTATGGCAAGATTGGTTTCAATGTTATGTTCTCAACACAGATCAAAGAGCACCAAATGCATTTTAGAAGTTACAGTTTAAGCTTGTGCCAACAGGGTGTGGACCTTCACTGATACACAGACATTTCATCAAGCTCAATTCCTCAAAGGAGTTATTTCTACTTGAAACTCTCCTGATTTAAATATGTAAGATGTCTAAAATGAAATGTCAACATCTAAAAATCAGAATGTTTCTTGGCAAGAGATGGGAGTTCAAGGAAAGAAAGAAAATTTAATTCCAACAGCGATTACCTTGTCACATGCACCAGTAAGAATTCCCACAGGAAAAAGAAGTGAAAGTAAACCCACTTACCATGACACTGTATTATCCTTTGGATTCCTGCCACCTGTTCCAGTGTGTCTATGTTCTGAGTGTAGTTGCGGAGAAGTTTTCCTTCTTTATCCATCAAAGCGATGAACTTGTGACAGAGGGATGGCTGGAATTGTCCCGGGTAGATTTCCTGGGGAATTCAGAAGCACATTAGCCAGTGGAAATGGATGCACAGAGTCTTCCCCTGAGCTTGACACTGTCCCCATTGATCACAGGGCCCGTGGCCTTGGTCCCTCCCTGTGCCCTTTGCCTCTGCTCTGGCATCCAACTCCTCCTCCCACTGCTCTGCTTCTCAGCATGGCACACTGAGCTGCTCCTGCAAGCTGAGCTTTTGTTCTTTACACAGCAGGAAAGCAGTCTTCAGATCTTTTTCTGGGTTTGAGAATTTTGAAATAGGAAAGCTCTCTCTCCTTTGTGTCACATGACCTCAGTATTTGTTACTAGAAACATATATTCTGATGCAAAGGAGGAGGAGGAGCAAAAAAGTAAAAAATTAAAAGTATCAATTAAATTGGACTTGGACTTTCCTGGTAAAACCTGTGTATAGACAGGTTTCCAGTAAGTTGATTTTTTTGGCTTGCTGTGGTGTTTTTTGGTTTGGGGTGGGTTTTTGTTTGTGGGGGGTGGGGTTTTTTTAATATTAAAAATCCAAAGGAACTGATTATACGAATGAGCATCAAAATTTGTTAGTATCTGGAAGGGAGGCTTTCAGATTTATTTTTTTTCTTTTTGAGAGAAAGCCAAGCAGAAAAAGAATGCGTTGGGTTTTCTCTTCCAACCTTTGTAACATGACAGACCAATAGTATGAATTGTGAGCAAATGGAAAAAAGAATGAGCACAACTAGTGGTGACTGATTTTCACAAGTCCTTACTGGTCCAGTAGAAATTCTTATATATTGGGTTTGACTTTTTTTTTCGTCCAAAGGAAAACGAAGACTAAATGCAATTGGGTTGGGTTTTTTTTTGGTTTCTCTATATGTCTACAGCTTCTACAATTCCTTCTTGTCTAACAGATGTAATTGCTGCTTTTGAAACTGTTTAATATCACTGAGATCTTTTCAACCATCTGAAATGGTAGTGCATATCATGAGCTTACAACAGGAACAATAAAATAAGCTTTAAAAAGAGAGAGACTGCTGCTGAACATTTCTAGTTTTTATCTGAGTTATGCATTCTAACATTGTCATCTGTCTTTACTGACCAAGACAAGAACTGTTGGAAAACCATACCTTTGCAAACTTAAAAAACGGCCTGGGATCCTTTCTGAAGTATTCTATATCAAACATTGCTTGAGGATCTGGAAGGTCTGGGAAGTCTACAGCAAGCCGTGCATAGATGCCATCTCTGGATCTAAAGTCAGGTATTCCACAAGACACTGACACCTGAAATATATTTTTGCAATCTGAAATAAGTGAACCTACATTTTGGACTATAAAGTGTTGCTCTGGGAAACCACATTTATGTATGCTCAGTGCTCAGAAACATTAAGAACAAAACCAGTCTGGGTTTTCTGTATTTATTTTTCTTCCTTTTTTTTTTTTTTCTTTTTTTGTCTTTTTGTCCAATATAACAATTCCCAAAGCACAATCAGGAGAAACAGCACAGAAACGAATTTTGACAAGTGGGACAAAAAACCCTTTAGTACAGTCTGCACAGATAGTAGCAGGATACCAGAACTTGCTTTTACCACTGGAAGTTTTGTAAGATGTGAACAAAAATTTAGAGCATTATTGCCTTAAATTTAATTAATAAGTGTTTACTGATCTGCCAACTCAGGCTTAGATATGGTGGTTGATATTTTAATTTTTTTTTTACATGTAGCACAGTAACAGAATAGTCTTGTTTTTGAAAAATATATTCTTACTTTTGAAGAAGAAGCCCCTTCTGATGAAAGTTGTTTATTAATAAACATTGCTTATCAAAGCTTTGTAGTAGTCAATAAGGACTGAAATCGTTGTCTCAGACTAACCCAAAATAGCATGGGAAGAGGAGAAACAGGTGTATGGAAGCATGGAAAGAGCAAGATTGGGAGTAGCAGTGCTCTCCTAAAAGCTGATTTGAATTCAGAGCCCATCTGCTCTGAATTGTGTCACACCATCTGTGTGAGAACAACAGAGCAAGAAATGATCTGGTGCACAGGTACAGAGCTGCAAACATGCAGCACTTCAGAAATGTTCTTCAGTCCAACAGTGAGTAGCTTTATCACCTTCACAGAGCAGCACGTGCTGAAAGTCACATTCAGTCTGCTGAAATCTGATCAAACTGTCCTTATAATCATCCTCCTCCTCTGTCCCCCAGCTCTTCTTTTCAAATCCTATTCTTCTAGTCCCTCAAGCTCCATCTGGGATTTTAAGAGATCCACTGAGATTTTGTCTACAGAAGTCATCCCCTTTGCCTGAAGACTAGGATAGAAAATGTTCTGGACAGGTAATGTGTTCTTATTCTCTACCTATTTTGCACGGAAGCAGCTGTTTACAAGTTTCTATGTCTAAGAATATTTGGTTGTGAGTAGAGGGATGGTGTAATTTAATTTCCCTGCAGTGGACTGGACTGTTCCCCCAGCACAGTGACTTACTCCCATCCCTGCACGCTGTACTGAGGTAATGAACCAACCTGTCTCTGTATTTCCACACTGTCATTGCAGCAGTACCTACCCCAGCTCCAGTCAAGACCATGATCTTCTTGCATTCCTGCAAAAGTTTCACAGCATCATCAATGGTGTTAATATCTTTCCTCTTCTTCCTTTTGGGTGGCTCTGAAAGGATGTTTATCACAATTTGCCACAGAGTCATGTCATCCAGTTCAGGTGGGGGGATCGTTTCTGGCAGCAGGTCCTTCAGAATCGTCCGTGGGTCTGTACCTAACATGAGATGCTGCTGAACAAAAGTGTAGGGACCTAAGAAAATGAAAAATACAGATATTTAAACCAGAGTAGAGTACTGCAGATGATCATGGTCATTGTTCCATTTATTAACACTTGCTAGTACAGTTTCATGAATCCAATTTAATGCTCTATCCATCAAACCCCCTGTATTTTGGTCTAAACTCTGAAGAGTAAGCTGGGCATTTTATTTATTCATCATCATTATTTTATGTTAACCCGTGAAGGATTTCATAGAAAGTCGGTCAAGTAGTAATCCCAGTTCACAGCAGACTTAAAACCTCTTTTAGAGGTGCAACAGGATTTTCACAATGTGTTTCCATCTGTATTTTCCCAGCATTTGGTATTTACAGGAATAAGCTGAAAAGACAGCAAACATACAGACACTTTCCAGTGGTATTATAAACCATCACTCTGAACAGACACATAGAGCAATCCATGAATTTTTGTTGGTTTTTTGGTCATCTAACACAAATTATCTCAGACATGACCTCCTCAAGCCATTAAATCAATCCTTCCAGAAACACTCGAGATGAGGGCTCACTGTCCTAAAATCACACATGGATCATCCTCTTGTTCCTTAAAGAATTAATACTAAGTAGGCAGGCTAGAGAAATATGCCATAAATTAGTTTAATTTAGTGAGTCTGTATGTTTTTAATAGGGATCGTGGCAGGATTTCTATTGAGGAAAAAAAGAAGACATTGGCAATTTTAATCAAAATACAGCAAGTTTCAAGGAGATCAATTTAAACTCCTTAAACAACATACAGAATGCAACCAACACCTGTAAGCTGTTCAGAAGCACTAACTGCCAATGTCTTTGCAACTGGAAAAATAATTTGGATACTAGGGAGGATTAAGTGACTGTTCAAAGGCAAAGAGCATCTAGGAGCACGCTCCAGGCTCCTACCTATACGTGGTCTTGGGGTCCAGTCACTGGAACTTGCATGTGAGGCTCTGTCCTCTTCATCACTGTCACAGGAGTGAAAGCCATTGGCTATGATTTCATCGCTGAGGAGGAAGTTATCTGCAAGACAGCAGGACCAGGGGGTTACACTCCAGCCCAAGGGCACAGCATATCTTCAAACAGATCACAAATATGAAAATCACATGCTCAATTGGCAGTTTTTGTCACTTAGGCACAGAAAATGTCTATTTTTCTTCACATCCATAGATGCGCTTTCAAGCTGTCGGCAGATTTCCTGCAGGGTTTGCTCCCTTAATGCTGGGCTTCAGGGGGCTGGATGCTGACCTTGGGGAAATCTCTGTCTCTGAACTGCTGGGTATTATGGATATTTCACCACAGAAAAAAAGCTAAATGTTTTAAGAGTATAATTAACACGTCTTTCCCTCACAATTCTCACTGCAATCAGCTCATTAAAAAACTGGGTAAAATGAAAACATGTCAGCACTGCAGACAGATCTTTGACTAGGTTTTAAGAGCATTTTAACCGCATTTTGAAAGAAACCCACAAGGGCACGTTTGCTACACCAAATTCACAGCGTTTTGCGAGGGTGTTACCTTGCAGCTGAGCTGTTTTGCTAACCACAAACACAATTTATGATATTTCAGTTGACACAGAACATACTCCCTTGAACCACCTTCCCTAAGTTTCTCTCGTCCATTTGGCCCTGCAGCTGGGTTTGGCTCAGAGTGCCCAAGTCACCTCAGCTCAGCCCATGGCCTTAAGCCAGAGTAACTCAATCTAACTTCACCTCAGACCTCAATGAACGAGCCCAGGGCAGAACAAGGCACTTGTGTTTCTGAGCTCACACTGAAGGGGAAATCTAAATTCCAACCTGAGCAGCTTATAACAACTTGGACTGCTCAACCTTTTGTATTGGCTTTATGAGAAATAGCCTCAGCACCTGTAGCTTCGTTTGTTGAAAATCTGAGATAAGAACAAAGAACAAATTTCAGTCGTGCTCTGTAAAGCAAAGAATTACTGCAGTAGTTCTCAGTCTCTATTTGAAGAACTGAAGAACCCTCTACCCTATTTTAGCTGTTATCCCACTTGATTCTGAAATAAAGAACACCACAAAACACCATTTTTTTTTATTCAGAGGTTGTGTTGTCCTTTCCCTTGTTGGCATAAATACTTTATTTTTGATCAGAACAGAAGGAGGTCAATGACAGAAATTTGTTGTTGGTTCTTGCTGTCTTGTTCCTCTGAGGCCACAGGTGCTCATGGACATCACTATTTCCTATTAATCTATATATTTACAGCATTTCAGTTCCATCCCGTTTTGCATGAAGTCAGTGAACACATTCAGAATTTTGAAGAAGGAGAAACTGCTTTAGTCCACATCAGTAAGGGGGAGGTGCAAGTTTAACTTAATCGACTTTTATGGTTTCTGTATCAAGAACCAAAGCTTACATAGTGAAAGACTCCTCACACACAGGTAATGCTGCTGGGGATTTAAGAAACAGTGACAGATACAAGCAGGATAAAGTAACAGTTTAAACTGTAACACTCTCTGTGCATTCCTCAAAGGAGCAGAGGGAGTAATGCTGGCCAGAACCAAGCAAAACACGCCTGAGACTCGGAGGGACCTGAGCTAAAGGCTTCATGCAAGGCTGGTAAGAGATCATTGGCTTTGCTCTGAGCTGTTCCCATGGAGTTTTTAAATACTGAGGCTGTTCCAGGTTTATCCTATACCTGTTCCTTTTGGATTGCTTTGGCACAGGCAGAATTTTTTTGCAGAATTTTACTATAAAGACAAAGTATCTTTAACTGCATTCCAGGATAAAATGTAAAGACTGTACTGGCAGACTGCAGAGTGTGATATATTTTAATAAATCTTTCCAAAGCACTGCTTTAAAAAAGAGCCAAAATTAGCGACTCTGCAAGAAACACCCCAAACCTTATCTGTTTGCACTGTGAGGTACTTTCACAGTGATCATGCCCACCGGTACATTTCAAATATGATCTGAAAGAAACTTTGTAGAAAGATGATAGTTTAGTTTTAGACTTAGCTGCAGTCACTAAACCCTTAGCCCAGACTATCACTTGCAGTTCTTTAAAGAACCGGTCAAGACTGCTGCTCCTGAGCTTATGTGCACGTTTCGAAGGATCAGAAATAAAATCATTAACACGGCCGAGATTATGAAAAGGAACCGGGGCATATGATTTTTCGGTTTTTAATAGCTTGTTGCCAGCAGCAGAGCAGAAGGTGTTCTCCGGGCTGAGAGCCCAGCCGCTGTCCCCGTGCGGCACAAGGCGCAGGAGGCCTTGGCAGGGCGGGCTCTGCGCTGCCCTGGATGGCGGAGCCACGGCTGCCCGCGGCCGGCCCGCCGTGCCACACCGGGGGCTGGCGCTGCGCGGGGAGGAGGGACCCGCGGAGGAGGGGAGGGAGGGGACGAGGGAGGGGTCGGTCCTCACCGGGATGCGGGGCCGGCGCCGCGGCCGCCCCGTTCGAACACTGCGCCCGCCCGCAGCCCGGGGCCGCCTCCGTCGCGTCTTCGCCGGGCGCCGCCTCCGCGCCCTCCCCCTGGTCCCGCCGCGGAGGCGGCTCCACCCGGGGAAGGCCCCGCAGCCCGGCCCCG